>JZKD02S1674906.1:194299-210220 GCA_000966675.3 Picea glauca
CTTCTTTTGTCCTCCAACTGTTGCAACATGAAGTTCTCCTGAAGCTTAAGGCAAAGCTAAAGGGTGTGGACAATAATAGGCTTGGCAATTTTGGCAGAGTTTCTTTGCTATCCTTCTTCTCCTTTGATTAGTACCCCTACCCCTCCTTTTATAGGCTAGGAAGAGCTAGGGTTTTAGGCAAACTCTCGGCCATGCATGGTGGAGAGTTTCAGTTAACTGACAAAAAGCCTCGTGTCTCGGCAGAAACTTCCCTGATATTTTGCTTTGTTAGGTACTCGCGGGCTGTTTTGGGCTAGCCCATGGATGCCCGCGTGCAGTAAAGGGACAGCAAGCGGTTGCCCGTGCCCAGTGAGAAGTTAGGGCGCGGGTTGCTTGTTTTAAGTGGTTTTTTGAGGAATTACTCAGCATGGCTTTGGCTAGGAAGAGGCATGAGTTGGCCTGATGCCAGGTAAACCTGTATGGTGCAGTTTAGGGTTATAACATGGCCTGGATTGAAGAAAGACATAGCTAACTATCTAGCTAAGTGACTAGAATTCCAGCAAGTTAAGTCAAAACATTGACATCCAGCAGGATTGTTACAGCCCCTACCAATACCAGAATGGAAATGGGAAACCCTCTCCATGGATTTCATCACTAGATTACCAAAGTCAACCAAGCAAAATGATGTTATTTTGGTCATGGTGGAAAAACTAAGTAAGTATGCTTATTTCGTCCCTGTCAAGTCAACTTGCAAGGAAATAGATATTGCCAACATCTTCATGAAGGAGATATTTAGACTGCATGGCATGCCCAAGGAAATTGTATCTGACAGAGACAGAAAATTTACTTCAAGCTTTTGGAAATCCCTAATGATTGGTTTTGAGACTAAATTGTTGTTCAACACAACCTATCACCCTCAAACTAGTGGAAAAATAGAAAGAGTGAACCAAATAGTAGAAGACATGCTAAGGATGCTTGTAATGCATCAACCTAAGAAGTGGGAATACTACCTACCATTGGTAGAGTTTTTCTACAACAACGATTATCAAGATTCCTTGAAGATGATCCCTTTTGAAGCCCTCTTGGTAGACAATGAAAGATTCCAATCAACTAGAGTAATCTAGTGGAGAGAATTACAATCGGAACCGACATGTTGAAAGAAATGGAACAACAAGTGATCCAGATAAGGTAGAATTTGAAGATTGCTCAGGACAGACAAAAATTTACATCGATAGAAAGAGAACTCCCAGAGAGTTGAAGACAGGAGACCATTTCTATCTCAGAGTTAGACCCAAGAAGATTTCCCTAAGAATGGGAGCCTATGTCAAACTGGCACCTCGGTGTTGTGGAACCTTTAAAGTCTTAGATAGAGTGGGACCTATAGCCTATAGGCTATCACTTCCTCCCACAGTAAAAGCACATAATGTTTTCCATGTTTCATTATTGAATACATATGTACATGATTCTAATCATATAATTGATTGGTCTATGATCTAGGTGGAGCTAGAGGGAGAATTCCTGCCAGAACCTCAATGCATTCTAGACATGAAGGAAACCTCACTCAGAAACCAAACCATTGAACAGGTCAAGGTGCCATGGAAACACTTTGGCCCAGATGAGGCTATGTGGGAAATGGATGATGCCATGAGACAGGCATATACAATTTTTTTTACTCTTGTATGTACATATCTAGTTGACAGATAGAACATTGAGGACGATGTTCCTTTAAGGGGGAGGGAATTGTAACACCCTATTTCCCCCAGTTTGTAATTATAACTATATTGGACAAGGAACTATGACAAATTCTGCAAGATACCAGATATAATAAATATGTAGAAAAGAAATAAAATGCTAGAAATGGAAGAATAACAGTAATATAACCAGCATAATCTCCACAATAACACATAAATGATATAAGAGAAACAACAGAAATAACACTTTGATTCAGAAAGAAATGTTCAAGGGACTCTTCGAGGGGGAAACCTCCAGTCAAGCAACGCTCTGTTACAATAATATCCAAGCTAGGGTTTTCATACCCTCGACCCTTATTTATACTAAATACATCTATCAAGAGAAGCATCTAGAGGAAGATCCTTCTAGAAGCGTAAGCTTCTATTAGGTCTTCTTACATCCTCCTTATTCTATTTTATTGAAAGGCCTTATTAATATTGACCTTTATTACATCCGAATATATTGATCTACCTATGTGTGGGTTAGGACCCTAACATGTCCCCCCCCTTAAAAACAACCTTGTCCTCAAGGCTTGAGATGTGGAAACTGTTGTAGAATGGTAGTTGGTTCCCCAGTGGCATCTGCTAGAGTCGTATCTTTCCACTGGACTTGCACTTCCTTGATGGTTCTTTGATGCAGGCGATGCTCATGTTGGTCCAAAACTTCTTTTGGCTGTAGCCAAATGGATCCTTCTTCAGCTAACTCTGGAAGGTTGGTTTGAATTTAGCACCTAGTTCCAATCACCTTCTTTAAGCATGAAACATGAAAAACAGGATGTAGCTTTGACTGACTGGGAAGAGCTAACTGATATGCGACTTATCCCACACGTTTGAGAACTGTATAATGACCATAAAATTTGGTCACTAGCTTATGACAATGCTTGGCCTTGAGGGAAGTTTGCTTGTAGGGTTGCAGTCGCAGAAACACCTGATCCCCTTCTGCAAATTGACGTTCAGAGAAACATTGATCTGCTTGTTGCTTCATGCAATTATGTGCCATGACCAAGTTCTCTTTAAGGGTACGAAGAATATACTCTTGAACTGTAAGTGTTTGGTCAACCGCCTGGACCTTCGAGGTACCCGGTAAGTATGAGAGAACTGAAGGTGACTTTTGTCTATATACCGCTTCAAAAGGAGTCATGCGAGTAGCTATATGGTAGGAAGTGTTGTACCACCATTCGACTAGGGGTAACCATTGAGCCCATTGATGTTGTTTTTTAGAGGCAAAACACCTCAGATATGTTTCCAAACACTTCTTGACAACTTTCGTTTGACCATCAGTTTGGGGATGATAAGTTGTGCTGAGATGCAATTGGGTGCCCTGTAGCTTAAACAGTTATTGCCAAAAATTGCTTGTGAAAGTTGGGTCACGATAAAAAACAATAGAGTGTGACATGCCATGAATCTTGAAGACCTGGTCCATGAAAATTTGAGCCACCGTGGATGTAGTAAATGAGTGTTGAAGAGCGCAGAAATGAGCATACTTGGAAAGGCTATTCACAACCACCATTATGACTAATTTATTCCCTGATTTGGGTAATCCAGTAATAAAGTCCATAGAGATATCTTTCCAAATAGCAGGTGGAATTGAAAGTGGTTGTAGTGTGCCCAGACATTTGACTATTGCTCCCTTTTTGCATTGACACACCTCCCATTCAACAACAAAATTACAAATATCCTGTTTCATACTATCCCAGAAAAAAGAACGTTTGACCCTGTCATATGTTTTGGTGAACCCTGAGTGCCCTGTTCTGGGTGTAGCATGAAGCTTAGAAAGTACCGTGTATTTAAGCTTTGATTGTTTACTTAAATACAAATGGCCTTTGTATCGAAGCTCATCCTGGAGCCAAGAGTGCCCTGGGGGAGCCGAAGCCTTGGTCTGCAATTGTTGGATCAAATGCGAACTTTTGGGATCTTGAAGCCATTCCTGGCACACAACTTGGAGCCAATCGGGTACAATGAAGGAAAGAGAAAAAATGGATCCTTCTTCTTCATATTTTCAGGACAATGCATCTGCTACTACATTGTCTTTTCCCTTCTTGTAAATGATTTCATAATCATATCCAAAGAGCTTAGTCACCCATTTTTGTTTCTCCGGGGAGGAAATATGTTGTTCCAAAAAGTACTTGAGGCTTTGATGGTCGGTCTTAATTTGGAAGTGTTGTCCCAAGAGATAAGGGTGCCACAGATCAATGACATGCAGAATAGCCAACATTTCCTTTTCATAAATAGGTTTGCCCAGATTCCTTTCAGGCAGTTGCTTGCTGGTAAAGGCCAAAGGTTGACCCTCTTTCATGAGGACAATGCCAATTCCTTTCCCTGAGGCATCACATTCCAACACAAAGGTCTTTGTGAAATCAGGAAGGGCCAAAACTAGAGTGGTGCACATGGCCACCTTCAAGGTTTGAAAATCTTGAGCAGCGGCTGGAGTCCAAGTGAAAGAGTTCTTTTTCAGGAGAGCAGTGAGAGGTGCTGCAATCTTTCCGTAGTTCTTAAAAAACTTGCGATAATACCCTGTTAAGCCCAGAAATCCATGCAATCTTTTGAAAATATTTGGGTGTGGCCAGTCTTGCATAGCTTCAATCTTTTTCGGATCCACCCTGATGCCATCCTTGCCAACCAAATGACCCAAGTATTCTACTTCTGAGGCACCAAAAGCACATTTAGACTGTTTCAGGAAAAGTTGGTGCTGAGAGAGGATATGGAGAACTTGATCCACATGAGTAAGATGGTTTGTCCAGGTTTTTCTATAGATGAGGATATCATCAAAGAAAACTAAGACAAAATGATGGAGGAAGGGACGAAACACATGATTCATGAGGCTTTGGAAGGTGGAGGGGGCATCACACAAGCCAAAAGGCATGACCAAAAACTCATAGTGGCCCTCATGAGTGCGAAAGGCCATCTTGGGAATGTCTTCCTCTTTCATACATATCTAGTGATAGCCCGAGTGAAGATCAAGTTTAGTAAAGAATTGGGCACCACTCAATTCATCCAGGAGGTCATCAATGACAGGAATGGGAAATTTGTCTTTAATGGTCAGTTTGTTGAGGGCACAAAAGTCAAGACACATTCTCTAAGAACCTTATTTCTTCATGACCATGACTACAGGAGAAGAGTAAGGGCTCATACTAGGGTCAATAACACCTGCATTAAGGAGTTCCTAGACCATTTTCTCAATTTCATTTTTTTGTGAAAAGTGGTAGTGATATGGATGGATATTGGGAGGAAGGCTTCCGGGTACATGGGGAATGGAATGATTATGAAAACCGCGGGAAGGAGGGAGTCCTTGGTGAGTGGAAAATACAATTTGATATTTAGAAAGGAGGGCTTGGAGGTCATGCGGCACCGGGGGTGTCTCTGTTGCTTGTATGGCATGGAGTTGGGCAATGACACCAGAATGACTTTGTTTTAGTAGATTTTCCATGCGATGGGAACTAATGACCTCAGGTGAACCAACAATGATGCCTTGGAATTTATATTGGTTGCCTTCCTGGTCGAATTGCATGGTTAATGCCTTAAAATCCATGAGAATGGGAACCAAACTTCTTAGCCAGTCTGCACCCAACACAATGTCACAACCACCCATGTCGATAGAAAACATATGGGATTTTAGGTGGTAGTCACCGATTTAGAGACACAAATTTTCACAATGCCCTCCACATTTCATGGAACCACCATTGGCAATCATGATTTGGAAATTGTTGACAGCATGGATGTAGAAATGAGTTTCTTGGGCAATGTGGCGATGAATAAAATTATGGGTGCTTCCACTATCAACCAGAATGATGACCTTCCGATTCTTGATGTAACTGATTAACTTGAGGGTTTGGGGAGCGAAGAATCCAGTGAGAGAATTGAGGGAAATGACGGGTTCTACTTCGGGAGGTTCTGAGGGAGGGGTTATGTCAATGATTTCAGGTGACTCAGACACAAGGGGAGTTTCAACATCCTCTTCTGAAATATCCTTAGAGATGGCCATAAAAATATTTTGTTCCTTACACTTGTGGCCTAGGAAATATTTGCCTTCACAATTATAACAAAGGCCTTTGAGTTGGTGTTCAACCATTTCAGCCCTGGTCAATTTTTGGATCTTTAATGGGACGGAGGGAGTAGTGGAAGTGACAGGTTTAGGGCAAGGGATAAAGGAGGGTTTTCAGTTTTGAGATGATACAACCTGTTGTGCTTCTTTAGCTCTTTTAGTAGCCTCCACCCAACTTGAGGGTCGAGCCATGAGGACATGGGCCCAAATCTCCTCCTTGAGACCACTGATAAAACACTCTCGAAAGAAAGCATCATTCATGCCCTCTGTTTGAAAAGCCAGGCACTCAAAGGAAGCTATGAATTCTTCTACTATTCCAAATTGTTTCAACTTTGTCAAAGCGTTCATAAAGCTCGGTCACAAATTGGGTCTAAGCAATATACCCTTGACGAGAAGTTTTTCTCCATTTCCACCATTGCCAACATTCTTGATCTAGATGGAGAAAACCATACCGGAGTTTGGCCAAGTCATATGTGATTTCGTATAAAGAGAAATAATGTTCCATTTGGGTTACCCAACTAGTGGGGTCCGAGCCATAAAATTTGGTCACATCCACCCACGGAAGGTGTAGGTCACGTTGAAAGTGATGGGGCTGAAAGGTATGGGAATGGGAGGAATGTTCACCTTCGGTCTTTGGAGGTGCTTCAGAGAAAGGGTCATCTGTAGGGATCCTCAGTTTGGTGCAGAGTGATGCAAAGATAGATTCAAGCTGGGTGGTCAGTTCTTGTTTGACTTCATCCATTGAGGACTGCATGGTTGTATTGATGGATGAATCGATGGAGGCAATAGTAGAACTGAGTTGTTTCACTTCTTTTTGGATCTCGAGGAAACCAGATTGCAAGGTGTTGAAGAAAGTTTCCAGATCTTGGCTACGGGTATGATCCATGAGGATGGATGAACTGAAAAGGGGTGGGCGGGGTTAAATTATTTTCCAAAAAATGATATGGATGAATGTGATAAGGGCAAAGAGATGAATCTAATCTGAAGAATACTACAATGATGAAATCCCCAAATGCTTAACCAGAAAGAAATGTGTATTTACTTGGCAACCTGAACACAGTTGTGTGGAAATAGATCTAGTCTGTTTTAAATTTTTTATGTTTTTGTCCCCCAAGGGTTCTACAGACAAGGGTTTTCCATGTGCTATACCTCTCTGATATACATGTGGGGTCCAACAGTAGTACTCAGCCCAATATCTCAGGGCACTAACTAAGGAGGATAGACCGTATCCTTAGCCGTACTGCTCGACTACCCCGGTACTAGAGAGTATCTTCCCGAGTGTTGTTCTCGGTGACACTATAGAAGTCCAGCAGCCGATAGGTTTATCTAAAGAGGGCTTCAGGAAATCTAGGCTGATCCGTACACAGGTGTTGTCTGATGTGCTACCACTCGAAGGGGTACCAACAGGGGTTACAAGGGTGCCTAACATATGTGCGCTTAAGAACCACTTGTATTTCTTGCATGTATGAATCCCTCAACCACGGGTTTATGCGCGTAACGACAGATCTCTGTGGCTTAAAGACATCGGAATATGTCTCTACCCTGGAAAAAAAATCCCACAATTTCTGCCAAGGAAAGTGCTCTGATACCACTTGCAAGATACCAGATATAATAAATATGCAGAATAGAAATGAAATGCTAGAAATGGCAGAATAACAGTAATATAATCAGCATAATCTCCACAATAACATAGAAATGATATAAGAAAAAAAACAAAAATAGCACTTTGATTCAGAAAACAATGTTCATGGGCCTCTTTGAGGGGGCAACCTCTAGTCGAGCAGTGCTCTGTTACAATAATCTCCAAGCTAGGGTTTTCATACCCTCGACCCTTATTTATACTAAATATGTATATCAAGAGAAGCATCTAGAGGAAGATCCTTATAGAAGTGGAAGTTTCTATTAGGTATTCTTACATCCCCCTTATTCTATTTTATTGAAAGGCCTTATTAGTATTGACCTTTATTACATCCGAATATATTGATCTACCTATGTGCGGGTTAGGACCCTAACAAATTCAAAGGTGTGAATGTTTGATTTGATGGACCTTTGTATAAAAGTTCAATGAATGTAAATTCTATTATTTTAATATAAAATGGATATGTGTTTCATGACTGCTGGAAAGGGGCCGTGCTAAGAAGAGACCACGAAATATATGAAAAGGTGGTGGAGGGGACTTGGAATGGTTACGTTAACCTCCACCGAACTAGGACCTTGCTGGATTGAATTGCTCAGATCAGAACAACCCTCTGACCCAGGAATGAATTAAAGTCAGGTTTGTAGGTGGAAAGACCTCCTCAAGAGTTAATGAGGGGATGGGGCAGACCGCCCATCCGTAAGGCTTCCATACCTAACCACAGACTAGGAATTCGAGCTACACTCAATATTGTTGAGGAAGGCAAGAAATGAATCATGGTGAGTGCAGAGGAAGACCTGCAAAGAGTGCAAAGACAAGAGAAGGATCTCTCAGGTCCAAGAGATGATTGAATTGGAGTGAGTTCTGATCACAAAAAATAGAGACTGAGCTGGGAGAAGTAGAGTAATCTTCGTCGCTAACTATTTTTGTATTGGAAGAAGGAGAGAAACCTTCATCCCTATCCATTTCTATATTGGGAGAAGGAGAGTAACCTTCATCCCTAACTTCCGTTGAGCTGGAAGGAAGAGATTGAATCTCAAAGCATCGTGGTCTAAGATCGGGGGTGGCCAGTGATAAATCCATTGGGTGTGACTAAGCCTATGGTTGGGTGGAAATAAGCACCCCTTTCAGAAATTGCATCACACCTTATGGCTCTGATAAGTGTTTTCATGCCTTTTTCTTTGAATTGGAAATAATGGTTGCATGCGTGTATTTATATGTCTATAAATGGTTTCTGTATTAAATGATTAAGTTATGAGTATGCATTTGTTCCATTGAGAACATATACTTATGTTTGATTTTCCATATGATCTCGTTCAATCCTCATAGGTGTTTTCTCCAGGGAACTACATCATCGTTCCAGAGTCGGAGCATGCCTCTTGTCATAGCTACCATTTGGTAACCTCACGAGTTTACCTTGACCTGACTCAGAGATTAAAGCTTCATGAGTTAGGAAGGAGTTCCCTTCAGACCAGTATTCTAGGACACTTTGAACTCATGCCTAAGCCCTTAACCAAAGACTCGACTAAGAGAGGGTATTATAGCCCAAGAGCTATATGAAGACCCACGTGACCTGGGTCTAGGAATCCTGCACAAAAAGGAGTTATCTCATGAAGGTTTCAAAACCTTGAAGCTTGAAGCTCTAAGATGTCAAATTGTATGATAGTCAAGTTACCTAAACCACTGATGACTTAAGAATATGACAACGAAGATGGAAGCAAGTCATTTAATGGGAGGAGAGGCCATCCCGGTCATTAGATCGATTCAAACACCCATTGGGGTGAACGAATCAAACACCAGTCGCTCGATTAACTCGATGGTTGGGAATCATTGCAGAGTGAGAAGGTGAAAATTAGTGGACATGCTAGTTCAAGGCCCACAATCAACCCATGTCATTGATCTCCTCAGGAATGGAATGTCAACAACTAGGATTAGACTAGAGTTGAGCGAGTACTTCCCAGATTGCATAGGTTGGACCCCGTAATCATTGCAAACCTTTGATATATGGACGGAGATCAAGGGTGGGGATTCATTGTGGAGCGAGAAGGTGAAAGTAGCGGATGCGTTAGTTCACAGCCCGCAATTCATCAACGTAGTTGATCTCATCGGGCTGGAAGATCAATGACTCTAGTTAGACCTAGTTGGGAGAGTACTTTCCAGATTGCAGAGGGTGAGCTCTCTAATAAAAAGAACACACGTTGGGGCCCCTCAATTACAGTGAACCATTGATCGACAGACAACTCAGTATTGGTCGAATCATGACCACCAAACTCAGAACAGTTGTGAGAGGGGTTGTCCTGAGCCCTTAGGAAATCTGTGGAGTAACAGAGTCCTTTGGTATCTTCAGTCTGAGAGAATCGAAAAGATCAGAAGAGATAACATTTTCAATAGAAAAGGTGTCACATACCCACTACGCAAATCAAACTTTTTCATTGATTTCTCAACAATCAGAATCCCCAAAATCCTACGGGGCTTAGCAAGGGGCAAGTTTCTCTCTTGGGGGTCTTGTCCACGTGACCCTATACAGTGTCCACACGCTTAAGTCATCCAAGAGCTTATCGGCTTTTCGCGATTCGGGGAATTTGGAAACACGACTTCTACCTTTCCCCATTCAAATCCCTGAAAATTCCGAGGTCTCCAAAGTTTCCCTCCAAAGGGAGATCGACGGCCGTAATCCTCCCTTGATCCAACGGCATGGATCCTTTCAGGGTTTCGGTACTCGGGAGTTAGAAGTGCAACGACTCCAAGACTATTCGTCATTCAAATCTCCAAATTTCAATATGGGAAGTGATGCAGTCGCGCTCCCAAGCATGTCCGCTCACAGGATCGTTCAATCAGTTCATGAGCCGAAGCGGATCATTGGATTTCCTGCTGGGATCTCTGTCAAAACCCGATCCATAGGTCCTTCTTTCCCTATCACGGCCTTTGCATACGACCGCTACTCTTTCCACAACGATAAATGCATATACCTTTGGGTTTTGGGGTTTCGTGATCCCCGATGTCAAGAGTTCCCTATTCTCTTGAATCCCCGATCTCTGATGAGCCAATTCACCGATATGGTCTTTTACGTGTTAGCCCTCCTGGATAAACTCCTGGCCCACGTGACCACTATCTCACAAGACCGCAGTCTTATCTCCTGTCGGGTTTTCGGACTTTCCAGTGCTGAAATGTACTAGTCCTCAGGGTTCGCGATCCGTCGAATCCCGATATGCCGATATAACGACAGTTGGCCCTTCAATGAACGCCTTTCACTTTGTCGGGATTCCAGACTTCGCAATTTCAGAGTGTATGGACTTCTTTCCCACGGGATTCCCGATTTCCCGATGGATAACTTTCCTTTCGAGATTTTCCCCGATTGCTTCAATTACCGCCACGCGTCCTCCTAAGATGGATGGTCTTGATCGCTTCTCGCGATTTCAGAGTTTCCGCTGCTGAAATATTCCGGCCTCTTGTCCCTTCATTCTCTGAAATGCCGACAGGCTCCCGATCTTGCCCACGTGTCCTCCTATGATGGACGGCTCGTATTGATTCTGGGATTTTCACTATGAGAATTCCCGACCTCATGTCATCGTGACTCCTGATTTCACGAATGTCGATATCCCGATGGCCACGCCTCTCGTTGGGACTTTCAACCTCCTTTTCACCAGGGCTTAACCCTCATGCATCTCTTAATAGATCCAATGACTGTCGGGTTTTCTAGCTAAGATCTAACGGCTCACATCTATCCCACATCGCGGACTCTCCTACTACTTCATGGATGTGGAAAAATCAACAATCCAAATGTTCTCATTGACCTTAGGGGTCTACGATCCTGATTTCCTCGCTATTCACGAAGATAGAGGAAAAAGGGGTAAGGTATGTAACACCTTTGTTTCCTTTCGTCAATCTAATGGTTGTGGATGACCATGGATCTTTCGACGGAATCTCGTCTATCGATCGATACTTATCCCTAGGCTGCTACTTCAGGATTTTAAGGAGGGTCATTCCTCCTCGTACATGGTTGTTAATAATTGCCCATTCAAGTCCCTTTTTCCAGGTTCTTGGTAAACCTTTCCAAGGAGGGAATCTCTATAAAGAGGTCTATTCCGGGGTAATTCCTGGGGACAGAGAAGGGGGAAATAAATTCCTGAGAACAGACTAGAAGTATGACTTGGTTCAACTCATGCATAATTAAATTCATTTATCAACATAAGCCATGCGTGGTTTTTCTATTATAATCATATATCTATCATTTCTTATCAAAACGCTGCATAGACATTCTTATACTGTAATCATTCACAATTTCACAGTTTATGAGCATATATGTCAGTATATGAATTTCAATATGCAATATGTAAAACACTTATCAGAAATAACACCAGAAGTGAGTGCAACTAGTGAGAGGGGTGCTCGTTTCCACCCAACCGTAGGCTTAGCGACTCCCAGCAGATTTACCACTAGCCACCCCTGAGCTGAGACCACGATGTTGTGAGACTGCGTCTCCGTTTTCTAGTGACCAGGAGTGAAGGTTGCAATCCTTCCTCTTTGTTATCACTCACTCTGCGTAGGGCCAGAGTTCTCCCCTCACGTCTGCCCCCGCAATCGCTTCTACCCCACGCCTTATCCTCTTGTGAGGTTGTGTGTGGCGTGATTACCCTCGCGCTGGTCAGTCATGATGGCTCTACGGATAGGCGGTTCACCTCCCCATCCCTCATTTAGCCATCTACCTACCAGCCTGCGATTCATTTAATTTAGGGCCAGCGAGCCGCTTTTGGTTCTCCGGGCCAGTGGAGTCCAAATACGGTATTAGTTCTTGGTGGAAGTTAATGCCACCTTTCCAGGTGCCTTCCACCGCCATCATGGTCTCTTTTTCTGCACATCCCCTCTCAACAGTCCTGCAATAAAATTCCAAATGTTATTCACATTCATTGACCTTTTCCTCAAGTTCCATTTACATCACATATTCAAATTTATGAGTTTCCCATAGTTCTTGGCCAGTCCCGTTATTCTTACAAACTAGGGGAAATAGGGTGTTACAAAAGGGGAGACCCAAGATAGTCGGACTCGCAGGAGGAATGAGGGTTGAGGCCTTTGAACATCCAAAAAACTCTTCCAAGCTAGAAGAAGTGATAAGATCAGGAGGAGGAGCAACAACAACCATCATATTGGTTGTGGGGAGAAGCTTGGACCATTAGATCAATGTCTAGGGAAGTAGAGGAGAAGTGTTGAGAAGGAACAAATCTTAACCACCATATCTGAGCACAAAGGGATTATATTCATCTGATCTAAGGTAAATTGCACGAGTTTTAACCTTTGTTTGCACAAGAGAGTTGACTATCCAAAGTCCCGAAGTCTCAAAGTGAATTGGGACCGTTCATTGCCAAGAGGGACAGGTGGCGCAATATCCACAACTCCTGAGCAAGATTTTGTGGTCAAGGAGAGAGTGGAATAGTCGAAGACCCGAAGTAGATCCTATCCGTTGGTCAGCATGAGACACATGTCAATATATTAGAGTCTCTGGGTGAATGAAATTCAGAAGAAACGAGTGTGTAGAAGTTTGAAACTTTTGAAGCCCAAAGAGACGAAGACTCGAAGTAGATCCTGTCCATTGGCCAATAGGAGACATGTTTCAATAGATCAAAGATTTAGGGGAAAGTCACTTCGAGAGTTTCAGTTGAGAGTTGAAGCTCCCGAAGATCGGAGAACTGGAGACCCGAAGTGAATCTCAACTGTCAGATCCAGAGGACAGGTGGCGTGAATTTGTGGACTCTGGGTAAAGACCCGAAGAGAATATGGATCGTCAAATCTAGAGGGTACATGACAATAGATCATGAACTCTAGGAGAAAAATCTCCAAGAGAACACAAAGGAAAAGAGTTTTAAATCGTTGAATCTCAAATAGCCGAAGCAGATGAGAGTCATCGATATGAAGGAGTGAACATGTCATCAGATCATGAACTCCTGATAGAATGTTTCAAAAGAAACAGAGCGAGAAGAATTTGAGGTTTTAGATTTTCGAAGGCCGAAGTCCCGAAGAAGACGCAATCTGTGGATCTGAGGTGGACGCGTGGAACCATATCTAGAACTATGGGTACAGAATACTTCGGAGGAAAGTAGAGGGTGGAAGCACTAAAGTCCCAAAGCAGAATCTCAATCGTTGATTGAGAAGGGAGATGAAGTTCATTGATCTGGTCTTGATTGAAAAGTGTCGAAGTCCTGAAGAGGACCAGGGCTGTTGATTTGGAGAGGACATGTGGAAATAAATCTACCTCTCTGGGAGAAATCACTCCAGAAGAAAGAGAGGGTATTGAACAAGAACTCTCGAAGGCCGAAGAGATGAAGTTCATCTAAACCGCATGTTTGCGAGGGACATGTGTTAGCAGATCTTCCACTCTGGGAGATAGCCACCACAGAGAAAACAAGGTTTGAGAATTAAGAACTTCGAACGCCGAAGTCCCGAAGAAAATCACATATCTTGATTTAAAAGTGGCATATCTAAGCCATTAGTTCAGAAGTATCGTCAAGATCATGAGATCAAAGGTCGCGTTGAATTGCGAGGATAGAAAGTGATCATAATTTAACAGTTAGAGGGTGAGATGCAATCAGAACCACAATATTGATAATGGGACATGTGGTGGCTCATGGTGAATTGTGGGGAGAAAAGTGGTTGAACTCAAACCACCTTTGTCCGCTCCCACAATCACGTGACTAGCGTTCAAACGTAACCGGCGGTCATATATAATGGTTGACAAAGAAAAAGAAAAAAAGGGGGGCTAGTCCCCCAAATTTATGAATTAGGGAACGTGGAGAGAGGATTTGTTCCTGTAAGGAGAATGGAAATTTTTACGCCCCACCGTAGGTGTGTTACAGACGCACATTTTCAAAACGCCCTCCACATTGGAAATTATTGACTGCACATATATAACAATTAGTTTCTTGGGCAATGCGAAAATGAATAAAATTATGGGTGCTTCCACTATAAACAAGAATGATGACCTTCCTATTCTTGATGTATCCAATTAGCTTGAGGGTTTTGGGAGAAGATAATCCAGTGACAACATTTAGGGAAATGACCAGTTCGAATTCGGGAGGGTCTGAGGGAGGGGTTATGTCAGTGGGTTCAGGTGACACCGACACAAGGGGAGCTTCAACATCCTCTTCCGAAACATCCTCTGAGATGGCCATAAAAATATTTTTCTCCTTACACTTGTGTCCCGTAAAATATTTGTCATCATAATTATAACAAAGGCCTTTGAGTTGGCGTTCAACCATTTTGACCCTGGTCAATTTTTGGATCTTTAGTGGAGTAGAAGGAGGATTGGTATTTACTAGTTTAGTGCAAGGAATAAAAGAGGGTTTCCGGTTTTGAGAAGAGACAACCTGTTGGGCTTCCTTAACTCTTTTAGTAGCCTCCACCCAAATCTAAGGACGAGCCATGAGGACATGGGAACGAATTTCATCCTTGAGGCCACTCATAAAACATTCTTGGAAAAAAGCATTAGACATGCCTTCTGTACGAAAAAACAGTCGCTCAAAAGTAGCTATAAAGTCTTCCACTATGCCATATTGTTTCAACTTTGTCAAATGGCCTAAATGGTTGGTGTCGGTGTCAAAGAATTCATAAAGCTCTGCCACAAAGTGTGTCCAAGCAAAATACCCTTGACAAGCAATTTTTCTCCATTGCCACCATTGCCAACGTTCTTGATCTAGATGGAGAACACCATACCTGAGTTTGGTTAACTCATCCGTAATGTCGTACAAAGATAAATAATGTTCCATTTGAGTTACCCAACTAGTGGGATCCGAGCCATCAAATTTGGTCACATCCACACGTGGAAGGCATAGGTCATGCTGAAAGTGATGGGGCTGAAAATTATGCGAATGAGAGGAAGTTTCAACTTCGGTATGCAAAGGTGGGTCAGATAAAGGGGGATCTGCATGGATATGCAGCTTGGTGCAGATCATCGAAGAAACAAATTCAAGCTGGGTAGTAATTTCTTGTTTGAGGTCTTCTTTGAGTTCCTCGATTGAGGAAACGATGGAGGAATGCATGTTTTTATTGGTGGAAATATTGGCACTTAGCTATCACACTTCTTGTTGGGTCTCTGTGAAATTAGATTGAAAGGTATTGAAGCGAGCTTCCAAGTCTTGGATACGGGTATGGTCCATGATGACGAGGGAACCAAAAAGGTGCAGGTGGGGTCAAAACAGTTGCTGAAAAATGATAGGTATGAATGTGATAAGGGAAAAGAGATAAATCCAATGGAATAGGTCTCAAATAATGGTGCAACAAAATCCAAACTTTTTTTTTTACACCTACAGAGTTATACTACGGTCTAAAGAATATTGCAGTGATGAAATACCCAAATTCTTAATCAAGAAGAAATGTGTAGTGATTTGGAAACTCAAATGTAGGAGACACAGTTGTGTGGCAATAAATATTGTCTGTTTTTTTTTTTGTTTCCATCCCCAAAGATTAGGTATTGAAGGGTTCTACAGACAAGGGTTTTCCCTATTCTATAGATCTCTGATATACATGTGTGGTCCAATAGTAGT
>JZKD02S1674906.1:211193-231771 GCA_000966675.3 Picea glauca
TGCGGACAAATTCAACTGCACTCCTTGCAGGAATTCTCTGGCTCACTTAGAGAAACAATTGAAACTCATTCACTCATTCTCTCAGATTTCAAATTAACCATGAAATCACATACACGGCATATAAAAGCAAGTGCATAACAGGAAGCGAATACTCATGAGCATAATATTAACAATACACAGAGAATAACACAACCATGGAATTGAATCAAAGCTTTTCTATTAATTCAATATCTGTACATGGTGGTTCTTCATACAATTCTCTGCTCTGCTCTTCCCTTTTTTTTTCTCCTGAATGAATGAATATGAGTTATGTTACAATGTACAAGTGAGGGTGTCTATATCCGTTTTCCCTCTTGAAACCTACAACTGTCTAATCTAGGCTTAAACATCTATCTACCTGCATTAAATATATTAAATTCCTTCCTATCTATTAAGGATGAGAGCATAAAGGCTCAAGGTCCCCTTTTTCAATACAAGTGTGTTTCTTTATGAATGACTTCATTAAAGAGCGGCGCAACAACTCCCAAAATATTTCAAAATGTGTGTTGGCTTATCCAACTGTCTTTTCTACTCCATGCATTGGCTTGCTTGATGAGTGAACGATGCTCCTGCATCAATATGAATCCCCAACCGTGGGTTTATGCGCTTAACGACATATCTATGTAGCTTAAAGACACCACAATACGCATCCACCTTGAAAAAAAATTAACCCACAATTTTCTGCCGAGGAAAGTGCTCTGATACCACTTTTATTATTCCAGATATAAAAAGTATGCATAACAAAAATAAAATGTTGGAAATGGCATATGAACAACAATATAACCAAAACAACACCACAATAATACCAAAATGATACCATAATAACACCAGAAGGAGCACTTTGATTATTGAGAGCAATGTTCATTTGTCTCTTCAAGGGGGCAACCTCCAACAGAGAAAATCTCTATTACAATAATATCCAATACAAAATTTCTCATACCCTCAACTCCTATTTATACTAAATATGTCTATCAAAAGAACCATCTAGAGGAAGATTCTTCTAGAAGTAGAATCTTCTATTATGTCTTCTTACATTCAACTTATTCTTCCTTATTGCTAGGCCTTATTAATATTGACCTTTATTACATCGGAATATATTATTCTACCTACATGAGGGGTTAGGTCCCTAACATAATATAAAGGATCTAACACCCTTAATAGCGTTTGTTTTAGAATCAAAACCCAGATAATGACCAAATTCTCTAGATAATTTGATTTACTATTCATACGAACTTAGAAAGAGGAGAAAGTGGTACTCTTTAATCAAATACATGGGCATGTTGAGGTTTTATTGAGCGTGTTAAGACCAAAACTAGCACCCTAGTGGAAATTCCAACCCTAGGTGATACCTTGGGGAAACAAGATGGGAATTACACCACTATCGCCTCAATACAGTATCCCCTTCACTTTAAGCCAACTCCAAATGCCAAGGAGGGTATCCCTATCTACCAATGATAGATCTATGAGCGAAACTATTTAGTTAATAAAGACCATGCAAACTTATGATTCACTTCAATGAATCAACAATGTGTATGAAAATGTAAAGTACAGAGATTCCAATATGTGATTAAATGCCTTAAGATAACAATCCAAGATCAATAACATAAACCCTAAACTATCCACTTAAGAGAAAAGAGTTAGGAGCTAGTGGATGTGTGTGCCGAATATGATTTAAAGATGAATAAAAAGGAAAATTAATAAATACCATGCAGGCTTATGATTTACTTCAATGAATCCAAAATGTGTATGACAATGTAAAGTACAAAGATTCCAACAAGTGATTAAATGCATTAAGATAAAAATCCAAGATCAATAACATAAACCACAAACTATCCACTTAAGAGTTAGGATCTAGTGGATGTGTGTTCCAAACCTGATTTAAAGATGAATAACAAGGAAAACTTCATATTTCCATTTAGATTAATATCATTCCAATAAATGAAACTTAGAATATGCTACTTGCAAGAAATCACTTTAAGCTTCTTTAGAGCACTAGGAATGAAATCATCTAGCATAAATTCATGGTGCAATGTGTGATTTGAGTGCCAATAAATCATATTTTGAAATAAGGACTAGCTCAAGGATGTCCCAAACTTCTAAATCTATTTTAATGATGAATAAATGCAGAATTATAGGTTTAGAGTGAAAAATAAACCATCCAAGAGAGAGATTTTCCAGTTATGTGCAAGACATCTTAGATGTTTTATCCATGGCTTGATATACACAACAAATAAAAAACCCAAATGTGTTAGAATCAAGTCACAATAGATATATCAATGTAATAAAAGAGAACATGAAATAAAAGAGTGAATCCCCCCCCCTAGGTTATGCAACGTTAGCACTAGAATTCATCCAAACAATCTCCAAATGAGTGATATGCAATTAGAAGTAATTTGGAGATGAGATTCACCATTATAAATGTAATATAAAAATGTAGTAGTATTCTAGTTAACGAAATAAAAGCTAGGTTTAAATGTTAATAAATGTTTGAGCATAAAACCTAGTTATAGGGTTTCCTCAATTCATAGTTTATTTATGTTATACATTTCTAGATTTGAGAGAAGCTTGAAATCAACCCAAAACAAGATAAATAAATCCTTGAAGAATGATATCAGTGGGATAATTTTATTTATCATTCAAAGATAAGAAAAGAAGCACAAGCCCTTGATAAATTAATCTAGGAAATAAAATGAACAATGAACTTTGCACTGGACTAGGAAAGAAATCCAAATTATGTTTTTTCTTTGATTTTTCTTTATCTTTCCTTCTAAACAAAAATAAATATCTGACATTGACACCTTAATAGGTAGATATTCAACAAAATTGGAATCTTAAAGAAGTATCCAACAACAACAACAAATCAGAATGAGAGGAGGAGCTTCTATTTGTAAGGGAGGTTTCATCAACCTTCTCATTCAATATTATTTTCTATCTCCTTAGATATAGCCTAAGATAACTACAAGGTTGATTTGTTTTCCAATTAAATAAAATATATAAAGTCAAAATACAATAAATTTGTGCCACACGTACAATAGTTCCTCCAATAGAGGAGGTCATACAACAAGTGAGGTTACACTAGGGTCCAAGAGGCTCAACATCTCACCCAAAATCAAGGGGAGACCCTCAAAATATGTCAATATTCTCCTCCAATTAAGAAAATTCCAACAATATGCTAACATCTAGCCTCAATGAATGGAACAGTCACACGAGTTGGGTAAATGAGGTCCAAAAGAGAGGGTAGCTCCTCCAAATAGGCTCCAATGTTTACATGAGAGGTCTCCAAGGTGGACAATCATCATCAAATCATGCACGCAATCTCCTAAATTCATGGAAGGACTCTTCCCAAGTCAAAATATGTCCATGTGTGCCAACAAGTCATCAAATGGTTAGTAGAGTGGTCCTCCAAGGGGCTCAACCCTAAAATCAAGTGAAAAATGCATCCAAATGGTGAATGAAGAGAGAAAAAAAAAATATAGAATGTGGCATGTAAAGAGGGGATCCATGCATGTAGAAATAGCCCCAAAGTGCCTCAGATGATGTGATCAGTGCCTAGGGATCCATGAACTACCTTGAGATCAGTGAAATTTCCTAAAGAACCATGTCTCTACATGAGAAACTGTACAATCATCTCTAAGATTACATGGTGAAAGTGTGAAAAATACATAAATGAGATCCATGCTTAGGAATTAGGTAAGTGTGATCCCATAGGTATAACAACATTTACAACATGATAACAACTTTTACATAGACTGAAGTGAAAAAATCCAAGAGGTTCTCCAAGGCATGTGTCTTGGTAGATCCATCCCAAGAACCTCACATACCTACCCCGACTATAAATGACCACCAAGGGGTAGTCATCCAACCCATAAGAGAAAGGATTACCTGAAATGGGGAGTAAGAGGATGGACCATGACCAAACAAAAAGAGTTTGGAGCTAGCACCTGTTGGAAATAGTTTTGTCATTGATGTCAAAGACACGGGGAGACTACAGATGTCCAAGATAAACATTGCAAGATATGAGATAGTTGGAAACATTATTTTTGGATTGTTGATGCTCAGTTCAGATACCCTATATTTGAAGGAATGTTTACCCTAAGTACCTAGCTCAAATGATAGCATAGGTTATATGGTTGTAAATATTATTTTGAGACCTTTCCAGTGATATATGTAATTCCATCTAACCCCCTAGGAATGAGGAGATATGAGTTTTTCCGTCCAAAAACCCAGCCATAAAAATTAGGTCGGATCATCCAGTCTTTATAGGTTGGCCTTGAAAGTGAGGATAGAAATACTATAAATACAGGACAAATGTGTGAATTTGTAGTGAAACCAAGAAATATATCAATTCTAAGGTGTGTATAAGTGATCTAAGGTGCACTTGTTGGTTGTGGAGCTTGAGTATATTCTTGATTCAGAGGTTTTTTTTAGTTGTTCTTAGACTCCATTCCGTAACAAGGGGTGTGGGGGGGATTTCCCCCCATTACTATCTCTAGGGAAGACCTGGGGGGCAGGGAGAAAATTTTTGTAGCCCCCCCTTGGCAGGGGATTCAGGGGAAGCACCCCCATAGAAAAATATTGGGAAAAATTACCTTGTAAAATATTGTAATTTCGTAGTCAATCTGGACAGGTTCATTATAAGGTCACAGATCTAACGGTAAAAGTTATTTTTAGGGATTTATTCCCTAGAAGGAAACCCTCTTTTAAGAGGGAATTGTATTGTAGTTGTGTATTATTGCGAATATTGTATTGTGAGAGGGGATACTATGAGAAAAAGAAGAAGAAGTTACAATGGGTGTGGTGTAGGTTGTATCCCTTCATTTTGTTGGATAATAATAAGGAAAGACATGGAAGGACCTAACAATTTCTCTGGTGGATGTAGCCCACACTGGGTGAACCATATATATCTTTGTCTCTATTGTATTGTGTATCTTCTATGTTTTATTTCTGCATTTTATTTCATTTTATTTCTCCACAATCTTGTTTTTCTAACAACTGGTATCAGAGCGAAATGTAACTCTCAGGAACAAATGGTTTTTGGTTCGAGTGGGAGGAATGGCGGAATATGGAAAGTTTAGGATCGAGAAATTTAATGGCAAAAACTACCAGTTATGGAAGATGTAGATGGAAGATTATTTATATCAGAAGGATCTTTTCCTACCATTGGGTGGAATAACAAAGAATCTAATAGCCATGAAGGAAAAAGAATGGGAGGTTCTTGACAGAAAGGCACCAGGAAAGATACGAATGATCCTGGCAGTGTCGATGGATTTAAATATTTCAAAAGAAAAGATAACGAAGGAGTTGATGGATGCATTGGCTAAAATGTAAGAAAAAACCTCGGCGTCCAATAAGGTATTTATAATGAAGAGATTATTTAATATGAATATGTCAGAAGGTGGGTTTGTTGCAGATCATTTAAATGAATTTAATATGGTTACTAATCAACTAAGTTCTGTAAAAGTGGAATTTGATGATGAGATCAGGGCTCTTCTAATCTTGTGCTCATTGCAAGAAAGATGGAATGGCTTGGTCATTGTTGTAAGTAGCTCTGTCTTTGTTTCAAACACTCTAAAATTTGAGGATGTTGTTGGTGTTATCCTTAGCGAGGAAATGTGATGGAAAAGAACATGTGGGACATCAGGTATTGTGTTGACTATGGAGAACATTAGAAGACAAAAGCATAGAGGAAAGGGATCAGGGAACCATGGGAATTCTAGGAAGGGAAGATCCAAATCCATAATGGGAAAGATAGAGTGATGGAATTGTGGGAAGAAAGAACATTTGAAGAAAGACTGCAGAGCTCCAAAGAAACAAAGAGATGGACAACAAGAGAAAAATCAAGAAGAAAATGTAACAGGTGATGTGTTACAAGATGTTTTGATTCTTTTTTTTTATAATATTTCTGAGTCTTGGGTAGTAGATTCAGGGGCTTCATTTCATGCCACACCCCATAGGAAACATTTTGTAGATTATGTTCAAGGCGATTTTGGACAGGTTCATTTGAGTGATTATGCACCATGCAAAATTGTTGGAATGGGTAAGGTAAAAATAAATCAAAAGAATGGAAACAAATGGTTATTGAAAGAGGTAAGACATGTACTAGATCTAAGGAAAAGTATAATTTCAATAGGGCAGATAGCAAGTGAAGGTCGTATATCTATATTTCAAATAATGTGTGGAAAGTCACCAAAGGATCATTGGTGATAGAAAAAGGAGAGAAGGTATGTACATTGTATTTATGTACTAGTAAAACTAATTCTTATATGACTTTAGCTTCTATAGGGGTGGATACATCACTATGAGATCATAGACTTAGACCCATAAGTGAGAAGGGTATGTAGATACTTCAAAAAAGAAATTTGTTTCCATATATTAAAGAAATTGATTTGGATTTCTGTGAGCATTGTGTTTATGGAAAACATAAGAGACTTGGATTTCTCAGAGTTGGAAAGGTAAAGAAGAATGAAAAGTTAGATCTTGTGCATACGGATGTATGGGGACTAGCTCAGATATCATCTCTTCGTGGCTCTCTTTATTATGTTACTTTTATTGATGATGTAACTAGAAAAACTTGGGTTTATTGCATTCGACAAAAATATGATGTTTTTGATACTTTTAAGAAATGGAAATCTTTGGTTGAGAATGAGATAGGAAAAAGGTTGAAGTGTCTCATATCAGACAATGGAGGTGAATACTTCTACAATGAGTTTGATGATTATTTTTCATACCATGGGATTCGTAGAGAGAAGACAATTCTAGGAACACCACAAGAAAATCGTGTATCAAAAAGGATGAACAAGACAATCATGGAGCGTGCAAGGAGTATGAGATTGCATGTAGGGTTTCCCTTATATTTTTGGGTAGATGTTGTAGATACTATTTTTTACTTGATAAAAATATGACCTTCAATTTATTTGGATGGTGGAATTCCAGAGGAGGCATGGACAAGTAAAAAGGTATACTATTCATTTATGAAGACTTTCAGTTGTGAAGCATTTTTCCATATTGATAAAGAAAATAGAACAAAGCTTGAAGCAACATCAAAGAAGTTTACCTTTATTGGATACGGTGTTAATGGTTTTGGTTATCTCTTATAGTATTATGAAAATCACAAAATCATTAGGAGTAGAGATGGAATATTCAATGAGAAGGTCATCTATAAAGATCCGTTGCAGGGAATGAAACAGGAAGAAGAAAAACCGGAATACACAGTGCTTGATGAGATCACTGAAAAATAAATTCCAAAGGTACCGGAAAATCAAAATGTACAACAATAGGTACCTCAAACTCCTATAAGTGTTGTTATAAGATCTACCAAGTTAAGTAGACTCCTTAAACGATACTCTCCTTCGTTGTATTATTTATTGTTGATTGATTCTGGTGAACCAGAATGTTATGAAGGGAAAATGCAGGTGGACACTAAAAATAAGTGGGAGAAAGGCATGAAAGAGGAAATGGATTCCTTGGTAAATAACCAGAATTGGGACTTGGTTCAGTTTCCTACGGGAAAAAGAGCATTGAAAAATAAATGGGTTTACAAGTTGAAGGAAGAAGATGGAGGAAAAAAGTGGTACAAGGCTAGATTTGTTGTAAAGGGATTTTCACAAAAGAAAGATATAGATTTTGATGAAATAATTTCTCCCATTGTTGAGATGAATTCAATTGGGAATATTTTAAGTCTTATGGCAGTAGAAGATTTTCATCTTAAACAGTTAGATGTAAAAAAAACTTTTCTCCATGGGGATTTGGAGGAAGATATGTATATGCAGGAACCACAAGGGTATGAGGTCAAAGGGAAGGAAAATTTGGTATGCAGGTTGAATAAAAACGTGTATGGCCTAAAGAAAGCGCCAAGGCAGTGGTATCTGAAGTTTGAAAGGTTTATGATAGAACAAGGTTATAGTAGAAGTCATTTTGATAATTGTGTTTATTTTAAAAGACTAGAAAATGGAAGCTATATTATCTTGTTATTGTATGTAGATGACATGATTGTTTCAGGGTCTAATATGAAGGATATAAATGTACTCAAGAAGAAATTGGATAATTCATTTGCGATGAAGGATTCAGGTGCTGCAGAGAAAATACTTGGTATGAGAATAACAAGAGATGGGGAAAATCTCAAATTGACATTGTCTCAGGGTGAGTATATAGAGAAGTTGTTGGAGATGTTTAGAATGCAGAATGAAAAACCAGTTAGTACACCTTTTACCATCTGCTTCAAATTAACTAATAAAATGTGTCCCATGACACAGGAGGAGATAAAATACATGTCCATGGTCCCTTATTCATTATCATTTGGCAACTTGATGTATGTGATGGTTTGCACAAGACCATGTATTGCACATGCACTATGAGTTGTGAGCAAGTATATGAACAATCCAGGTAAAGAACATTGGGATACAGTAAAGTGGATTCTCAGGTATTTGAGAGGTATTGCTACCCATGCATTATGTTTTGGAGGTTCATACATTATTCTACATGGATATGTTGATTTATACATAACAGGTGATAAAGACAAAAGGAGGAGCACTACAAGGTATGTTTTTATTGTAGGTGGAACAAAAATAAGTTGGACCTCGAAACTAAAAAAGGTTGTTGCACTTTCAACAATGAAAGCATAGTATGTTGCTACTACAGAGGCTAGTAAAGAGATCAATTGGTTAAAAAAATTTATGGAAGAATTGGGAAAGAAGTATGAGAATAATAGGTTCTACAGTAAGAGTGAGAGTTCCATTCATCCTAAAAATAACTAAACCTTCCATTCAAATACTAAGCATATACAACTCAAGTACCATTTCATACGATCTGTCTTGGAAGATGGACATTTGAAGTTGGAAAAGATACATACTAACTAGAATCCTACAAAGATGTTAACAAAGGGAATAACCAAGGAGAAAATGAGTTGTTGCTCAGTTTCAGTTGGTCTTTAGGAAGGAAGGTGAAGATGATAAATTTTTCAGGTCCAAGAAGGATCATAGTCCAGTAGATACAACAACTGTGGAATTGTTGTGATCAGTCTCCTAGTGGGATATTGTTGGTTTTGGAGCCTGATTATCTTCCTGATTCAGAGGTTTGTTTCAGCCATTCTTGGACCCCATTCCCTAACGAGGGGGTGTGTGGAATATTTCCCTCCCACTATTGTCGCTAGGGGGGTCACAGATTTGATGGTAGAAGTTATTTTTAGATATTTTTTTCCCTAGAAGGCAACCCTCTTTTATGAGGGAATTGTGTTTTGGTTGTGCATTATCACAAATATTGTATTCTGAGAGAGGAGACTATGAGAGAAAGAAGAGGAAGTTACAAAAGGTGTGTTGTAGGTTGTATCCCTTCATTTTGTTGGATAATAATAAGGAAGGACTTGACAATTTCTCTAGTGGATGTAGCCCAAGTTGGGTGAACCACATATATCTATGTCTCTATTGTATTGTGTATCTTTTGTGTTTTATTTCTACATTTGTTTTATTTTATTTCTCCATGATCCTATTTTTCTAACAACGCTAAAGGAGTTAGGGTGTGTTTTTGGTTTCTAAAGGTGTGCAAGAGAATTTTGAGCGGTTTTCTTGGGATTTTCTTATTCTTAAGGTGCATTATGAATGAATTAAGGTATGTGATGCACTGTGCACTATTTTGAGGTTGTGATGTTGCCATGTGTGTTATCTTCAGGCTGTGATGTTGCAGTATGGGATCATATTATGTGAATGTTGTTATGAGGCTTGCTAAGGCATGAAGGATACATGTGACTAGGATTTGAAGGATTGTCTATGGAATGAAGCATGCATGTGAAGTCAAAACTATTATGTGTATTAATATCTTGTATTGGGTTCTACACTTATATTGTTGATTTGGTGCTCAAGTAAGGGGATTGGTACCTCCAACAGGTTGGTGCTTGCAAATATTGTAACATCATATCGGTCCCTATAAGTTCTACTAAGTTGGTGCTCAATTGAGAAGATTGGTGTCTCCAGTAGGTTGGTTCCTACATATGAGTTGGTTCTCAATTAAGGAGAGTGGTGTCTCCATTAGGTTGGTGTCTACAAACATTTGTAAAGACAAGTTTTATTGTTTTCTCCCGAATGGGTTTCCATGTTAAACTTTGTGCATTGGGGTTTGAGTTTATATGTGATTATTTTTTATCAGCTAATGAAATATTAATGAATAGTCAAATAAAGTAAGAAAAATATTGTATTGATTCACCCCCCCTCTCAGTAAGCATAATTTCAACAATTGGTATCATATAACGTTCTTTCATAAATAATTTAACCATGGGAAGAAAGATCTTGAGCACATATGGATTGTAAAGAAGGTCTCCATATAAACAAATATCCTTTGTTCGATGGAACAAAGTATGCTTCTTGGAGTATAATAATGAATACATATTTGAATTCCCTTGGGTTTGATATTTGGGAATCAGTCACAATAGGTTATACCAATGAAATTGGAAAGGAGTCAGGTGAAAACAATGCAAAAGAAATAGATGTCATCTTGAGTGGCCTATTAGATTCTGAGACTATCAAGAG
The DNA here is from genome assembly GCA_000966675.3 of Picea glauca. Lineage (NCBI taxonomy): Eukaryota > Viridiplantae > Streptophyta > Pinopsida > Pinales > Pinaceae > Picea > Picea glauca. The sequence continues at coordinate 221,750 of JZKD02S1674906.1, forward strand.
AATGTAGTGTACAACATCTAAATAGATTTAGGACAAGATACAATTTTTTTACGAAGAGAGATCCAGTGATTGTTCTATCCATGAATTAGAGACAAAAGAAGCACAATATAAAAGGAGGACCTAAAAATACAAAGGTAATATACCCTTCAAATTCTTTAATTGTGGTAGAATAGGAAATTTTTCTACTAAGCGTCCATATGAAAAAAGGGAAGACAGTGATGATGATGAAGAATTTCTCTCCATAACCATGGAAACAAAGCCTACTGATGAAGAAAATGAAGATAATCAGAAAGAAAATCTAGATTCAAAAAAAGAAGATCTTGAAGTAGAATTCATTAGTGTCTTAGAAGAAATAAACGATCTTAAGAAAAAGAATATAAAGCAGAAGGAGCAATTTCATAAATATGAAGAAGAGAATCATGATCTTGAATAAGCATAGAAGAAAATTATCCTGAAAAATCAACTAGAAGAGGCAAAAAGGATAGAAGAAGTGGTGAGAAGGAAACTGAAAGAAAAGGAATAAAATTGCAAGAAGCTAGAAGTTGAAATATTTTCCTTAATAAAGGAACTAGAGAAAATAATTGATCAATTGAATAGAATATTGAAGGTTAGAAAGAGTATCGAAATTTTAGATAATATTTTAAGTTTCTAAAAGTCACCATTCATCAAGACGGGTCTTGGCCATGGATAAAAAAAAAAAACAGGGGAGATGCAAACACTAAGGTCACAAAGCCATCAGAAAAGGAAAATGAATAAAAGCCTAAAGTTTATGCCAATATTCTCAAAGGCTCTGTCAACAATGAAAGCAATAGAAGGAAAGGCAATGATGACTAGTAGTAACTTTATTCTTCTCACAAGAATAACAAGAATGAGTTTAGAAGAGTTGTTCCACCAAGAAGGCCTTTCACAAACTGGTACCAAAATCTCTTTCTAGGCTATTGTTTTTCTTGCATTAATTGTGGTCATAAGGAAATAAATTGTAGAGGTTATGAAAGAATTGATCATGTGAGAGATAGAAATATAAGTTCTCATAAGACCTCAGATGATGAATATGTGAGCAACAAAACCAAAATTTCTCATGGGTTTGTAAATAGAAACTACAATTCATGTGCTCCTCTACTTGATTACAATGTTGAATGTTATAAGTGCAATAACTATAGATACATAGCACATTACTACAAAAGCAGCATAGTAGGACCTCTAAAACAAAACATGGAAGAAGATGTTCATTCCAAACATAAAGAAGAAGACTCAAAGGTTTGGAAAAGGAAGAAAAAACTAGAAATAGGGAGAGATGTGTTACACATAAAAATGTCACACTTGACTTACACATCCTAAGTGTTGCAAGTGTCACAAAGTGATGTATGCACCTCTGTAAGTGTCACATTCACTGTCAGAAGTGTCATATGCACCTTCCCATGTGTCAAATTCACTTTGTGAGGTGTCGCCACCCCTTGACACCATTAAAACAGTTGTTCATGACCCCTAAGTCATATGAGAGGATAAAAACCATCATTTTTTGGTCAAAACACACTTTTTACTTGGAAATTTCGACCCTTTTTTTAGAATTTATTAAGACCAATGATCCCATGTCTATAATTTGGGTGCACACATAGTGCCCCCTCTACCACTATAGGGAAGAGTTGATCTAGGATCAACGCTTTGTCTATCATTGGGGGGGAGTTCTGATGTTGTTGAGAGAAAGGAGGGATCTCCCCCACCTTAATATATGGGCCAACTCTTTGAGATTGGGTTAGTTGTGTAAGACCCTCATGTTTTGGATTCAATTTAGTATCTTATCCAAGCCTCAAGGAGCCATATACTCAAACATACCCCTCATTTTCTCATGGTTGTTGTGCCTCTCAAGCCTATATATTAAGGGATTTCTAAGGTGAAGAGGAGGAAGCTTTCATATATATAACTTATGATCTTGGTAGCATCGTGCAAGGGATGGATGTGGAGATCTTGGGGAGGCTGCTACAATTGCATCAATCATTTTCTGTAAGTATTCTCTTTGGGTTCTCATTTTAATATACTTGGCCTATTTCCTTCAAGATTGTGTATTCTTGCATATGCTTGTCTATTGTTCTTTCGATATTTTTAGATGAATTTGTTTGGTCTAATGTTGTAGAGTTGTAGTTCTTTGTTTCTATTTGTTTCCTATTATAGGTGTCAAGTTGAGCTAAGGAGTTTGGATATCAAGCTCAGATTGGAATCCACAAGGAAAAACTTTGAAACAAGGTGCATCACACTCTTTCTCCTTCTCTCTTTCTAATTGATTGAATTGAATTCAAAGGGATGTTAGTGTCCAGATGTATCTTTATGTCTTGGTATTATGGGTCTATAATCTAAGGGAAAGTTAACCTGTCCGCAGGGGAATATTTTCGTAATAGAAATTGGTGACTCCACTGGGGAAGGACATTGACTTGTCTTTCCTTGGATCATCATAACCTTTTCCTAGTTTGATCTTGTTTGGATAAGTGTTTTTTTTATCCTTCCCTCTTCCCTTTGTTTCATCAAGCAATAGTCATACTTCCCAAACCAGTCTATGTTGATTTTTTTCTTTTTTATGCTTATTTTCAAGCATCTATGGGACTAGCGCTCCCCATGAGTGGCTACCAGGGCATCGGTTATCTGATAAATGCTACTTAGTTGTCTCTTAGGGAGCACTATAATGCTCAGTCTCTTTGTTTTAGGGAGATATGCTCTCTTGTTTTGAGCAGATCCAGGAGAATCTACCATGTTTTGCTCAGCCCTTTGTTGGAGTTATTTTTACCAGAGTTTGTAATTTTTCTTGTGACTTTGTTAGATTGAGGATATGGCCTCTTATCACTCTTTTCATTGTCTTGTTTGATCTTGCAACCTTTTCCAAATTGTGATATTGATTCACCTTGTTTCTTCATGGTTTGGTCTAAGTCTTGTGTAGTTTCTAGTTATATGATTGATTGAAATGGTATGCAAAGGTTTGTTGGTCCTAAGTTACTTTCCAAATATTTCCTCTTTGAATGATTTGAGATTTTATGCTTACCACAACCTAGATTTTATTTCTCTTTTTTGTTGCTCGTTTTGTCAAGATAGTTGGTTGATTTCTCTTTCTCCTTCTCAATTTCTGGATTCTTCTTTGAACTATCTTGTATCCCTTGAATGCTTATTGATTGTCGAGTCCTTGATTGAAGGAGTTATCATACTTGTTTCTTTCAGTTCTCATTATGATGTGAGTGCATTATTTGTTTGAAATATTGTTGCTTCGTGTCTTCTATATTTGCATTCGACTCTTTCATTTTGATTCAAAGTAATGAAGCGTTAAAGGATTTGCATCTTCTTTCTTTATATATTAGAATCAAACAAATAAGATAGTTGAATTCTTGCTTTTGGGTAGTGTATATAGGTAGTTTTCAATAAAAAATATTGCATTTGGTAATTGGGTGTTTTTGTTAAACAAAGTTAAACCTCTTCTCCATCCCGTATGTAGGATTCATTGAATAAACAGATTTGAATCTCATTATTTTTCATTCTTTTGGAGTTGAGTCTAAAACATCATAAGTTTCACTTTTTCACCCTTGAGTAAACAAGAACCCTAAAATGTGTTGGGTATGTGTTATATTCTTTTCATGTGTGTGTGTGTGGGCGTGCCAGATACGACAAATGCGTCAGAACCATGTGCATCGGGCACTTTCCTAGGGGGTGCAGGTATGCCCCCCCCTGGTTACGCGCAATGTTCGGCAACGAGCAGTAGCCCGAGGCCAACGGGGTTCAGGGAAGCACCCTGGAAAAAAAATTGGGCGGTTTTTTGATATTTTAAGCAGATTTGTAAATTAATCTCAGATTAAGGGATTAGGGTTTTGGTATCTACGGAATACCTACAAACATTGTATATATTGTATGGTGAATGGTGAAATTTGATATAATGAAAATAAGAAAGATTTTCCCGATTGAGGGTTTCCGGTATAAAATCTCTGTGTACTCTGTGTATGAGCCATTGATTAATTTCTGTATTGCTTAAGAATCTATATGCATTGCTTTACTTCGCAGGTTTAAAACTTACAAAATGAAGGATTATAAAATTGATCAGACACTTTTATATTATATGGTAGAAAACCTACATTAGCTTAAATTGTATGGATTTGGAATAGGTTGTGAGGATAACCTTCCAAAGTCGTCATACAAATGTAGAATTTTGTGCTAGAGAGTGGAAAATACAATTGTTCATATAAACTTAGCCGGGATCCCCCTCTCACACAGGGGTTAAACATGAGGTCGTGTGTGGGAGAGAAATGTATATTTCCACTCCGAAGCTTAACCCACGTAGAGGAAAGATCATATATTGGGATTTCTTCCTGAGAAACGATTGGTTTCATTTGGTCTCAGAGCTTCATGAATCCTGAATCCATTCAAGGTCCCTAGTAGTCTTCTAGTCCACTTTTCTTCAGTTCTCTTGAAGAATTTCGAACTTGTTATCCTACTTATACGTTCGTTCCCGACTGTCGATTGTAAACTCTCAGAGGATGAATGTGATTTGGTAACCTTAGTGTCCTATATCTATAGGGTTAATGCACAAGGTGACCATGAAGGAGAGTCTTCACTGTACCTGGGTAGTACGTTGGTCAAACTCACTCAAATTCCTTGGAGGGTAAGCCCACGGGTAAAACCGTGTGGGAAATTTCACCAAGGCATAAGTCCATTAAGCAGGTTCCAATGTAATTGATCCACCCGCTCTATCCCAAATCCTTCCTATATTGATATCGCGATGTTGGATTTCATCACCAACTAGTTGTTTCCTTGTGGGAAGGTTTGTTTGATTGTTTGCTTCATAGATTTGTAGTGTGTGTTGTTTTTTTTCCCTAGTGGAACTTAGGTCGAGTCAGTGTCAATGGTGTCAGTTCCTGGGAGTACCAACAAAGGAACCCCTTTTCCTAGGGAACTTTTCTCCTTTCCTTCTTTTTAGAAACGGTGGTCCTTTGTGCATTGCCACACTGAGTCTTTCAGGACTCACCATCGGGTTACTAGTTTGGTTGTTCCCCACTTCGTTGATATCAACTTTTCCCAATGTTTTGAATGCACCTAATGCTTATGATATAAGAAAACCACCCACAAATCAAACTCATCTTGACCTTTTGACTTCTTCACCTATCAAGTCTCCTTCCATTTCTCCTTCTTCTCCTAGTGAAGGCTCTAAAACAAGTAACCAGATTGATAAGAATAAGAAGAAACAAAAGGAGAAGAAGAAGAAGAATAAAAAAGAGACAAATCCTCCAACCACATTAGGTCATGTTGGATCCAAGAAACCAACTAATGTTAGTCATGTTGGAAGTGTTGATAAAGTCAACAATTCTAAAACGAAGAATCCTAAACCCAAATTTCCTTGCAGGATTGGTAGAGGTGACCACATTCTGAGGGATTTCCCTAGTCTCCCCAAGGACTTATAAATATGGTATTCCATGTCATCATTCCCTGCTAGACATGTCGATGACACCCTGTCAACTAGTGACGTTAAGGTTGGTAAAAAATATAGAACCATCAAATTTCCTTGTATGTTATGCGAAGGTGATCATGAGTCTCACCTTTTACCTCGTATGGACTAGGATTATTGTCTTTTGGAAAAGATTCAACTTCCAACTGGTTATTGTAAGGTATCTCCCAACCCATCATTAATTGATGGACTGGTCAATCTGGTTCCATCCCCGGTCAGTTTGGTTGATCAGGTGGTCAACCTGGTTTCACCCTTAGTTCAACCAGTAACCCAAGTAGTTGATCTCATTCCATCATCGATCAACCCCACTCTTCATCTAAAGAGTGAACCCAAATTGGTCGATATGATTCCATCATCAATCGACCCCACTCATCCCTTAAGGAGTGCATCCCAAGTGGTTCTCTTAGTCCATTATCAGTCGATACCACTCTTCATTAAAAGAGTGAGGATGTCTCCCAAGTCTACCTTGTTAGTACTGATTCAACCGGACAAGGGGGAACTCTGCCCATCCCGATGGCACCCTATTCAAGAACTCAGATGATTTCTATTGATTGGAATCATTTGACAGAACCATGTCTTACTTATTATGTGCCTTTCGAAATAACCATGAAAATTTGTGATAGGAATATTCCTAACACTATAATAGATGCAGGTTCTTTTGTTAGCATCTTTTATGTGAATTCTTGGAAATATTTTGGTTCCCCACAACTTACGCGCATGACTTAGAATTTGTTGACCTTTGACATAAAATTAAGTAAACCTTTAGGGATCCTTCCTCAATTTTTGGCTACTTTTGGAGGAAAAACGGTCTCCGTTGATGTGATGGTAGTTCACGACCCCTTAGATTTTAACCTATTCCTTGGGTGAGACTATGTCTATGTTATGAGAGATTTTGTGTCCACTCTCTTTCGAGTGTTATGTTTCCCTCACAATGGAAACATAGTAATGATCGACCAAATTTCATTCATTGACCCTCATCTAATGGTCAACCATCCACCTTCCCTAAACTTTCCATAGATGCCAGCGATGTCCACCCCTCTACAGGTCAATTATGTAATGACCTGTCCCATGAATTGCACTCTGAATGAGAGGGAATCTCTCCCTTATCCTAACTTATATATGTTAGTTGACATGGTCATCTCTTCAATAGGGGTTATTAGAGCCAAATATCCCTACCCTTATCTAGGCCATCGACATGTATTCCTTCTAAATCATTTCTCTACCATCTAGCAATTATATCCTAGAATCCATGGCTAACGTTTGTCCCTTGACATGTATCACTTCCAGAGGATTGTCCTCTTGGAAGCCATGATCAAGGAGAGGTTACGATCATCTTTTTTCTTCTCTGCTAAAATCTCATTAAAAATGAAAGACAACCTACGAGCATAGTTTTTCTTCTCTATGACAAGATCATTAAAAAATGAAACAAAAGCTAAGAGCATAGCTTCTCCTCTCTATGGCAAGATCGTTAAAAAATGAAACAAAAATATGGGGATTGAACCTGGAGTTACAAGCATAGTTTAATTTTGTTGCAATATTGTGTAAAAATGAAACAAATTATGTCCTTAGTATTTTTTCTTTCTCGTGCTCCTAAATACATGAGAATGTGACCAAGTATACTTTTATCACTTTTTTGGACTCGTAAAGGTTATATGGAAAAGGATCCCCCTGGAGTTTCCTATAATCTCTTTTTAGACTCTCTAAACATGAAAATATTTTCGAGTGATCTTGCTTCCTTTCACACTCATTAAAAGGTTTGAAAAGGAATCTTTTGAGTGGTATTTTATCTCTTTTTCAGCCTTGCGATACTAATTATGAAAAAAGAATACTCTAATCAAGCATGATTAGAAGAGTTATCCCCTGTATTGTTTTACACTTTTTTCGGGCTTGGGAGACTAAATTTATGAAAAATTCATCCATGGATTCACCTTTAAGTTTCTTCCAGACTCTCTAAACATGAAAAAACATCAATTTTACCTTCTTTGGGCTTGTAAAACTATGCATCGAAAGACCTATGTGAGTCCAATCTCCAGAACCCATATGGGACCGAACCCCTCCTTCATCAGGTTCATTAAACATATGTCGAGGGACTCATCTTAAGTATGAGCTATACAAAGCATCTGTTATCCTCCTCAAGCCTGTTAAATAATAAAGGGGTACTCATCTATATTGGTGGGGGGAAACTGAAGGAAGTGGGTCAAGTGTTTGGGAATCCTTTATGGAAGTTATTTTCTACCTTGAACATGACACATGTTTGCGTCTCGTCTTACAGTTGGGTAATCCGCTTGTCTCTAATTCATACCAATTCCATGTGTCACCATACTTTTTCATCCAGACGAAGTGATCCAAAAATGATAGGTTTTGCTGACAAATTACAAGTTAAGTTTAATGTACTTTATGCATCGGATCGATAAGAATGTGAAACACATAAAACTCATTAACTTGTTGCGGAATAATACTTATGAATTTTACTTGATTCTTATAAGTGATTAAAGAGATCAACTATCATAAACCATGCTACAAATTAAGAGAAGATAACATCAACCAAGAATAAGAAATAGATACAAGAACTTGTTAACAGAGTTCACTAGTCGTTGGCTACGTCTTTGGGCCCGCTTCCAAGTGGAGGACCTCTTTATTGCTCTTAAAATGCTCAAGTTCTCTTACATTGGCTCTTTTCTGTCACAAAACATGCTTCAGATATGTTGTGCAAGACCTCCTTGCTCAAATTCATACATGTTCCATCAAACTCCTCCCAAGAACATGACAAAAATCCCTCTCAAAACATGAGAAAAGACCAAATTACACAAGTTGCTCCTCAAAATCCCTACATCAAAAAGTTTCCTTCAAGCTTCAAAAATCTTGGTTTATATAATTTTTAGGCTCAAGAATAAAATCCCAACTTCTCCTGAAAATATGGCCTCTTTTTGGGATCAAATCCCCCTCAAAATGGCCAAAATATCCTCAAAAAAAACAATTTTGGTCCAAAACTAAAGCATAAATCAATTAAAAATTGAATAACCAAGGGTAAAACCCCACTTTAGAAAAATATATGATCTAAATCCCCCAAATCAAGCATGCACCCTCTCAAATATGGTCATATGCATCTTAATATGTCCAAGTGCTAGCCCAAAGGGAAAAGTGTTGGCCCTAAGATCGCGCTAGCTCCTTGATTCGTGGGCATATGGTGGTTGTTCATAGGGTTGTGCCCTTAGTATGCACCTAACACATGGTTATAGGCCCTAAGCATGTGGTGGATAAGGGCTTAAAATCTTCTCCTGGTGGTTATGGATGGGTCCGCACCCCTTTTTTCTAATCACTGGTCACATTGCATAACGTAACCATGGGCTGGGGCTAAGCCCCAGCCCCCCTTTCCACCACCATACAATACATTGCATTTTAAATATAATGTTGCGGGTTAGACATAACAAGAACCACTTGTGGCACATTGGTAGTGGACCATTCCTCAAGGCTTGGGCTCAATCATAAGTTATGGGTTCAAAACCCATGGACCCCCAAAATTTTTAAAACTTGCCACACAACCGATGACTAGGTTCCATTTGGCTGCCCATGCCTGGGCCACGTGGCACCACCACATTTTCTCAATAATTGATAGGTGTCACACTGTTACTGGTCCACGCTTGCATCATCTACTCAGTCATAGGTCGCCACCTGCCTCTGCCACATCAGCAAAATGAAATTATCTTGTTGATGTCATGCTAACGTCATGCTCACATTAGCATTGACTTTTTTCCAATTTGACCTTTGACTTTTTAGCTCTTTGAGAATCTGATCAAAGTACAATAACTCTCGCATACGGAGCCCATTTGAGAAAGTAAATATATGGTCAGAATAAGCGTGACGATACGATCACAATGGAATTAGTTTCATTCAATTCCTAGAAATTTCATTTTTTAGCATTTTCTGGACCTAGGGACCAATGGGGAGCCTCCTAGATCATTCCTCCCCACTTGGAAGCTTTTGGACCAAAAAAAGTTTTCTTTTACTCAGGGAAGAAGTGAGGGTACTGCTTCCCCACTTGTTCTATATCATCCATCCTTTCTACTGGGACAATGATCACCTGACTAATCACAACAAACATAAAAATTGAGATAGCATTGTTTATCAAAGTAATCATCTCATTTATCGCACAATCATCTACATTCTTTGTCACAGTTAGTAGCCATAAACCACTGAATAGAAACAAACTAATCAACAATACTAGACATGCTAATGAGAATGAAACAACATGCTTTCCCTTTTGAACAAGGACATTAAACAAAGTATGCAATTGAACCTCATGTTGTACATCTTGTGACACTTCATGATTGTTACAAACATACTAAACCATCTCATGTTTAGCATCACTAACTCCTTGATTTATTACAGACATAAGTGTTAAGATTTTGCTTGCATTTATCATTCTTTTCAGCTACCTATTGATACTGAGAGGGGGGTGAATCAGTATCAAGTACAATTTTAAAAAACTTTTCCAACTTATACTTAAACCATTCAATTATATCCAATGAGAAATGAAAAATAGTATAAGAGT
>JZKD02S1674906.1:237721-270464 GCA_000966675.3 Picea glauca
TTCAGGGCCTACATGTACAATTCACTTTGTCATCTTCAAAACTTCATTTCTCCTCAACCATGAGGATCCACGTGACGTGCCACATACCACCGGAAAGAGCATGATGTATACTATCTATCCATGGGTGTTGTATCTACATGTGCATTTTTCTTCATGTCCAAATAACTTCATCAATCTTGTGGTCCAAAACCCATGACTAGGGTTGACATCAATGACAACAACCAATATTCCAACACTACCATGTAGCTACAAAAGATCTGTCAGTTTTCATGCAATGAGCATGATTAATTTACTCTTTCCCATATTTCTTAAAGCAATATTTATTTTCCTTCCTATAGAATATGGCTTTTGTATCATAAAGGTATGGGCTTCCCAAAAAAATTCCACATATGTCTAGTGGCACTATATCAAGCTCTACTTCATAAACATAATTGGAAGTGATTGCAAACTTAATTTTACATTGTCTGGTTACTTGCAAATTATTATCACTACATATCCATCCCAATGGATATGGTCTAGGATTTGGCTTAGTTTCAAGTTCCAAGTTATTTACAACCTCTTCACTAATTAGATTTTCTTGTGATCCACCGTCTACAAGAGTATCAACTTTAACATTATTTGTTATGACCCTTATGTGGAAAAGTTCACTCCTTTTACACTCATCATTTACAACAACTGATTTAGAAGAGCTAGTACTTCCAACAAAATTTATACCTCGGATTCCCATAGCTACAACCTTTGTCTCATCACCAGAATCTGATCCAAGATCCACTTGAACTGTCCCAGCTGTGGTATTCTTCCTTCCTTGTTTGGCATACTTCTTTGGCTTCACTTCAGGATGTAAGATCCAACAATGATCTTCATCATGGGCTACTTTCTTGCAATTCTTGCAAGTAGGATTCTCCTTTCTTGTTGTGGTTGTCTTCTTCTCTTTCTCTTTCCTTTTCCCTGAATCCTTTCTTTTCCAAGTATCTATAGAAACACTATCACCAACATTCCCTTTACTTGATTCAATGTGAATGGCTTGTACACATACTTCATCAAAGTTAGAAGGATTTAGCATAAGAATAGTGTGCTTGAGATAAGAATGTAAACCACTAATATATTTTAGGAGTGTCTCTTGTGTATATAAAGGAATACCCAAATTTAATTCTTTCTTTCAAAATGTTTGAGTATATTATTGTACACTTTGACCTTTAGCTTTCCTTAAACTTTTCCAATTCATCATTTCTTGTTTCATGTATGCTAATGGATAAAATTGTTTCTTCAAAGCAGTGATAAAATCATTCTAGGAAGAGATTGTTTTACCATTTTTATTGAGATCATCCTTAGTTTTTATGTCCCACCATATGAGAGTTGTGCCTCCCAATTTGAGATTTGCAATTTGGATCTTTTTTTCATCATCAACAATCATTTGTATCTTGTAATAGACTTCTAACTATCTCACCCAATTATCTATCTTTTCTGCATCTAACTCACCATCATAAGTGGGTAATTGAAACTTTACATCTAGCTTTAATAAAGGCATATCAGAAGAATGATGAGTTTTTTTAGGTTTCTTATCCTTGGAGGGATGTACACTTGCTTCACTTGTATATGACGAGGATGAAGGAGAAGAAGGTTATGAAGGTCCACCACCTCCAACTTCTCCTTCTCCTCTTACTGAAGATTCACCTTCTTCAACCTTTGGATTTCTTCGTTGTTCTCTTTCATGGTAAAGTTCCTCTACCATGGCTTTCATCAATTGAAATGACTCAAAGAAATCATCCTCAGATGTAAAAGGACCTAGTTTTCTCAGTGAAGACATCTCTTGTTTATACGGTCTCCTTTGAATCTCTGTATTAAGAGCCTCAAGTTGGCCTTCTCCTTGCTTGAGTTTTTCTCTAGTGAGCATCCAATGCTTGCAATTCCTGTCAAACCTTCAAAACCAAATTCTTTGATACCTTAAAATTGATCCAAAAATGATAGGTTTTACTAAAAAATTACAAGTTAAGTTTAATGTACTTTATGCATCTGTTCGATAAGAATGTGAAACACATAAAACTCATTAACTTGTTGCGGAATAATACTTATGACTTTTACTTGATTCTTATAAGTGATTAAAGAGATTAGCTATCATAAACCATGCTACAAATTAAGATAATATAAAAACAACCAAAAATAATAAATAGAGACAATAACTTGTTAACGGAGTTCACCAATCATTAGCTACGTCTTCGGGCCCGCTTCCAAGTGGAGGACCTGTTTATTGCTCTTCAAATGCTCAATTTATCTTACATTAGATATTTTCTATTACAAAACATGCTTCAGATCGGTTGTGCAAGACCTCCTTTCTCATATTCATACATGCTCCATCAAACTCCTCTCAAGAACATGACAAAAATGCCTCTCAAAACATGAGAAAAGGCCAAATTACACAAGTTGTTCCTAAAAATCCATGCATCAAAAAGTTTCCTTCAAGCTTCAAAAGGCTTGTTTTACATAGTTTTTAGGGTCAACAATAAAATCCCAACTTCTCCTGAAAATATGGCCTCTTTTGGGGATCAAATCCCCCTCCAAATGGCCAAAATATCCTCAAAAAAACCAATTCTGGTCGAAAAATCAGGCATAAATCAATTAAAAATTGAATAACCAAGGGTTAAAACCCACTTTAGAAAAATATATGGGCTAAATCCCCCAAATCGGGTGCGCTCCACCTCAAATATGATCATATGCATCTTAATATGGCCAAGCATTGGCCCTAAGATCGCGCTAGCTCCTTGATTCGTAGGCATATGGTGGTTGTTCATGGGTTCGCGCCCTTAGTATGCGCCTAACACACAGTTATAACCCCGAAGCATGTGGTGGATAAGGGCTTAAAATCTGCGCCTAGTGGTTATGGATGGGTTTGTGCCCCTTTTTTTTTATCAGTGTTCACATTGCATAACGTAATCATGGGTTGGGGCTTAGCCCCAGCCCCCCTTTCCACCACCATACAATACATTGCATTTTAAATATAATGTTGTGGGTTATATATAACAAGAACCACTCATGGCACATTGGTAGCTGACCATTCCTCAAGGCTTAGGCTTGGTCATAGGTTGTGGGTTCAAAACCCATGGACCCCCAAAAATTTTAAAACTTTCCACAATCGATGACTGGGTACCACGTGGCACCACCACATTTCCTTAATAATTGACAAGTGTCACACTGCTATTGGTCCATGCTTGCATCATCTTCCTAGTCACAGGTCACCACCTACCTCTACCATGTCAGCATAATGAAATTATCTTGGTGATGTCATGCTGATGTCAGCACTAAATTTTTTTCGGTTTGACCTTTGACTTTTTCGTTGTTTGAGAATATGATCAGAGTGTGATAACTCTCGCATATGGAGCCCATTTGAGAAAGTAAATATATGGCCAGAATCAGTGTGATGAGCCAGTCACAATGGAATTGATTTCATTCAATTCCGAGAACTTTCATTTTTGAGCATTTTTTGGACCTAGGGAGCCTCCTAAATCACGAAGAGTGCTCTTACTTCTGTCACATTACATTCTTGGTACTTTTTGATTCAATTCTTCCAAGTTGGTTGTCATGCCTCATCATGTTCAAGGGAATTACTAGTTTCCATTTCATCTCTAGTATTACTAGTTTCCATTTCATGTATCTGTCCATACTCATTTGATTAACCATCTTACATCACTTTCCTGTGTCAATTTCATGTCGATGATGAAGGATGCATCAAGGCCCTCCCTTCGATGAGAATTTCATGTTGAATTAAACAAATCATCCAGGAATTAGACTTAGAAACCAGTTGGTACCTTAGGACCTGCATGCCTCAATGGCAGGCCTTCTCGCTTCCAACAACAGGTTTACATCAATAACCTCTAATCGGATGATTCCACGAATGTTTGACCTCAACTCATTTATCCACATTCACTGGAATGTAATAGGGTACCTTGGGAGTCATTCATATCATTGGTTATTTCCCTCGCACTTGTTAACTGTTTACCTCAATGATAGGAAATCAAGTGGTTGCTACCATGTTCGACATCAAATCATCTATTCACGTGGATAGATTTGTACCACATCGGGATTGGGACGGAGACCCTGGGTTGGGCACTCACTCTGTTATCTGATTTTCCCATCCTATGAAGGATATCATTTGAGCATGTTGATATATATATTGTCACATAGATCCAATTTGTATTGATCTATGGTTATGTTTTCTTATCTTGCATCCCCACTGTGTATTTTTTTTTCTACAATCATTTCATTTCATGGAGGTATGGATCCACATTGTATCTCTGGTGGCCATATCCTTAGTCAATGTTTTCATGGATCTGCAATGTATTGATTGACGATTTTTCTTTGAGTCATCTTGTATTCCGAGCAAAGGGATTCCTGCCTCGGAAAGGGAACATATATTAATATTGTTTGATGATTGTTTGTAGCTTCTTCCATAATCTTCCACTCCAACACCCTTTCTTTGAATAAATTTTAAAGTGTTCTAGCCATTAGTTTCTCTTCTGACCTCACACTTTAGGGGGAATTTTTTACACATCAAAATTTCACACTTGAGTTGCGCACCCTAAGTGTCGCAAAGTGACGTATTCACCTTGGTAAGTGTCACATTCACAGTCACAAGTGTCGTATGCACCTTCCCAAGTGTTGGATTCACATTTTGAGGTGTCACCACCCCTTGAAACCAATAAAAGAGTTGTCCATGACCCCAATTCATATGGGAGAAGGAAAACCATTATTTTTGGGTTAAAACGCATTTTTTCCTTGGAAATTTTGACCCTTTTTTGAGCATTTATGAATACCAGCCCCCCCTGTGCATACTTTGGGTGCATACATAGCGCCCCCTCTACCACTATAGGGTAGAGATGATCCAATATCAATACTATATCTATCACTCGGGGGCAGTGCTGATGTTGTTGAGAGAAAGGAGAGATCTTCCCCGCCTTATTCTATGCTCCAACTCTTTGAGATTGGGTTAGTTGTGTTCATCTCTCATTCTTGGGATTCACTTTAGGATCTGATCCAAGACTCAAGGAGCCATATCCTCAACCATACCACTCATTTTATCATGGATTTTGTGTCTCTCAAGCCTATATATTGAGGGCTTTCTAAGGTGAAGAGAAGGAATCTTTCAGATATCAAACTTATGATCTTGGTAGCATCAGACAAGGGATGGATGAGGAGAGCTTGGGGAGGTTGTTGCAACTGCATCAATCATGGTTTGTAAGTATTCTCTTTGGTTTCTCATTTGAATATACTTGGCCTATTTTCTTCAAGCTTGTGTATTCTTGCATGTGCTTGTCTATTGTGCCTTTGATATTTTTAGATGAATTTGTTTGATCTAATATTGTAGAGTTGTAGTTCTTTGTTTCCCTTTGTTGTGTATTCCAGGTAAACATTTGCGCTAAGGAGTTTGGAGATCAAGTTCAGATTGGAAGCAGTAAGGACAAACTTCGAAACAAGGTTCATAACACTCTTTCTCCTTCTCTCTTTTTGATTGATCGAATTGAATTCAAAGGGATGTTAGTGTCCACCTGTATCTTTATGTCTTGGTATTAGGGGTCTATAATCCAAGGGGAAGTTCACCTTTCCGCGGGGGAATATTTCCGTAACATAAATTGGCGACTCCAATGGGGAAGGACATTGGCTTTTCTTTCCTTGGATCATCAGAAATTTTTCCTAGTTTCACCTTGTTTGGTTCATTTTTTTCTTTAGTGTTCCCTCTTCCCTTTGTTTCATCAAACAATAATCATAGTTCCCAAGCCAGTCTCTGCTGATATTTTTTTGTATGCTTATTTTCAGGCATCTACGGGACTAGCGCTCCCCTAGAGTGGCTTCCAGGGTAATAGTTATCTGATCAACACTCCTTATTTGTCTCTTAGGGAGAACTACAATTCTCTGTCTCTTTGTTTTAGGGATATCTGCTCTGTTGTTTTGAGAATATCTGGGAGAATCGACCATGCTTTGCTCAACCCTTTGTTGGAGGTAATTTTCCCAGAGTCTGTACTTTTTCTTGTGACATTGTTAGATTGAGTATATGGCTCCTTATCACTCTTTTCATTGTCTTGTTTGAGCTTACAACTTTTTCCAAATTGTGAGATTGATTCACCTTGTTTCTTCATGGTTTGGTTTGAGTCTTGTGAAGTTTTTGGTTAACTGGCTAATTGAAAATGTTTGAAAAGGTTTGTTGGCCTTAAGTTACTTTTAAAATATTTCTTCTTTGAATGATTTGAGACTTTATGCATACCACAACCTAGATTTTATTTCTTTTTTTTGTTGCTCATTTTGGCAAGACAATTGGTTGATTTCTCTTTCTCCTTATTAATTTTTGGATGCTTCTCTGAACTTTATTGTATCCCTTGAATGCTTGTCGATTGTCAAGTCATTCATTAAAGGAGTTACCATACTTGTTTCTTTCATTTCTCATTATCTTGTGAGTTCATTCTTTGTTTGAAATCGTTTCTTCATGTCTTTTGTATTTGCATTCGACTTTTTCATTTTGATTGAAATTAATGAAGCGTCAAAGGATTTGCGTCTGCTTTATTTATATATTAGAATCAAACAAAGAAGATAGTTATATTCTTTCTTTTGGGTAGTTTATATAGGTAGTTTACATTAAAAAAAATTGTATTTGGGAATTGGGTGTTTTTCTTAAACAAAGTTAGACCTCTTCTCCATCCCGTATGTAGGATTCATTGAATAAAAGATTTGCATCTCATTATTTTTCATTCTTTTGGAGTCGAGTCTAAAACATCATAAGTTTCACTTTTGCACCATTGACTAAACAACAACCCTAAAATGAATCTCTTATAAAATTGATCAGACACTTTATATTATCTGGTAGAAAACCTACATTAGCTTAAATTGTAGGGATTTGGAATAGGTTGTGAGGATAAATTTCCAAATCCATCAGAAAAAGGTATAATCTTGTGTTGGGAAGTGGTAAATACAATTGTTCATATAATTGTAGTCGAGATACCCCTCTCACACAAGGGTTAAACACATGGTCATGTCTGGGAGAGCAGCAAATCTTTCCCCTCTGAAGCTTAACTTATGTAGTAGAAAGATCATATGATGGGGGTTCTTCCTAAGAAATGAATGGTTTCATTTGGTCTCGGAGCTTCAAGAATCCCCAACCCGTTCGGGTCCTCAATAGTCTTCTGGTCCACTTTTCTTTAGTTCTCTTGAAGAATTTCAGACTTGTTATCCTTCCCATACGTTCGATCCCGACTATTGAATATACCCTCATGGAGACCGACTACAAGTTGATAACCTTAGTGTCCTATATCTGTAGGATTAATAAACAAGGTGACTGTGAAGGGGAGTATTCACTGCACCTGGCTAAGACGTTGGTCAATATTACTTAGACTCCTTGGAGGGTAAAACCATAGGTAAAACTGTGTGGGAACTTGCACTAAGGCATAAGTCGGTTAAGCAGGTCGCCAATGTAACTGATCCACCTGATCTATCTCAAATCCTTCCTATATTGATATCGTGATGTTGGATTTCATCACCAACTATTTGTTTCATTGTGGGAACATTTGTTTGATTGTTTTCTTCTTGGATTTGTAGTGTGTGCTATTTTGTTTCCCTAGTGGACCTTAGGTTGATTCAATGTCAGTGGCGTCAGTTCCTAGGAGTACCAACAAAGCAACCCCTTTTCCCGGGGAACCTTTCTCCTTTCCTTCTTTTGGAAACATTGGTCCTTTGTGCATTGCCACACTGAGTCTTCTAGGTCTCACCATTGGGTTACCAATTTGGTTGTTCCCCACTCTGGTGATATTGACTTTTCCCAATGTTTTGAATGCACCTAATGCTTTATATGTAAGCACACCACCCACAAATAAACTTGATGTCGACCTTTAGCCTTATTCACCCCTGAGGTCTCCTTCCCTTTCTCCTTATTCTCCTGGTGAAGCCTCTAAAGCAAGTAGAAAGGTTGATAAGAAGAAGAAGAAACAAAAGGAGAAGAAGAAGAAGAATAAAAAAGAGACCAAGCCTCCAACCACATCAGGTCATGCTGGATCTGAGCAACCAACTATTGTTAATCGTACTAGGAGTGTTGATAAAGTCACTAAAACTAAGAATCCTAAACCCAAACTCCGTTGTAGGCTTTGTAAGGGTTGCCACTTTCTGAGGGATTTC
Organism: Picea glauca; assembly: GCA_000966675.3. Taxonomy (NCBI): domain Eukaryota; kingdom Viridiplantae; phylum Streptophyta; class Pinopsida; order Pinales; family Pinaceae; genus Picea; species Picea glauca. The sequence goes on from JZKD02S1674906.1 coordinate 245,873, forward strand.
CCTTGTCTCCCCAAGGTCTTATAAATTTGGTCTTCCATGTCATCAACCCATGTTATACATGTTGATGACACCCCATCAACTAGTGATGTTAAGGTTGGTAAGAAAAATAAAATCGTCAATTTTCCTTGTATATTATGCAAATGTGATCATCACTCTCACCTTTTCTCGTGTATGGACTAGGCTTCTTATCTTTTGGAAAAGCTTCAACTTCCAACTAGTTATTGTAAGGTCTCTCCCAACCCATCGTTAATTGATGGAATGTTCAATCTAGTTCCATCCTCGATCAGTCTGGTTGATTAGGTAATCAACTTGGTTTCATCCTCAATTGAACCAGTAACCCAAGTAGTTCATTTGGTACCGTCATCGGTCAACCCCACTCTTCATCTAAAGAGTGAACCCAAATTGGTCGATCCAAGTCCATCATCGATCGATCCCAATCCTCCCTTAAGGAGTGCAACCCAAGTGGTCACTTCAATTCCATTATTGGTCGATCCCACTCTTCATTAAAAGAGTAAATATGCCACCCATGTCTACCTTGTTAATATTAATTCACCCGGACAAGGGGTCACTCTGCCCATCCTGATGGCACCCCCTTCAAGCACTCAAATGATTTCTATTGATTGGAATCATTTGACTAAACCATGTCTTCCTTCTTATGTGACTTTCCAAATCAAAGTGCAGGTTTGTGATATGAATATTCTTAACATTATAATAGATGAAGGTTCTTTTGTTAGTGTCTTATCTGTGAATTCTTGGCAAGATTTTGGTTCCCCTCAACTTGCACTCGTGACTTACAATATTTTGACCTTTGAAAGAATAGTTAGTCAACCTTTAGGGATATTTCCTTAGTTTCTGGTTACTTTGGGAGGAAAAACAGTCTATGTCAATGTGATGGTAGTTCACGACCCCTTGGATGTTAACCTTCTCCTCGAGTGAGACTATGTCTATGTTATGAGAGTTTTCATGTCTACTCTCTTTCAAGTGATAGCTTTCCCTCATAATGGAAACATAGTAACGATCGACCAAATTTCATCCATTGACCCTCACCTGACGGTCAACCATCGGTCTTCCCTGAACAGTCCATACATGCCAACGATGTCTACCCCTCCATAGGTCAATTATGTAATGACCTTTCCCATGCGTTCAACTCCAAATGAGAGGGAATCTCTCTCTTCTCCTAACTTAGATCCATGTGTTAGCGCTCTGTAAATTTCCAAGAGGTTGCTAGGAAGAAGAAATATACGAGAGGTAACTTTATCCAACCGCTTTGGAAGCTGGGATCTAGCCCTTCCAACTTCAGAGAGGGATCTCTCTATTTAATTTATATCTGTTTCAAATTTTTAAATATTAGGCTAGGTATATCTATAAGTCAATCTTGTGTCGTAGTGTTGTTGAGTTGGTTGAGATAGTTTACACATCCATTGGGCTATGGGGTGCATGTCATAAAGATGAAATCCAAACCAGAAAAAACAAAGGAACCTTTCACAGGGCGAGATAATATAATCACTGGATTCTTTAGTAGCATAAATGAGGAATAGCAGAAAAGATGAGAAAGACAATTACAACAAAGAAGAAATTAAGAATTTCTTTATTGTAAAATGAGAAGATAAACACTTAAATATTTTGAGTCAGAAACAGGGTATACGAGATAAATCCTGCAACTTTCGTTACTTCCAAAGATTAGATTTAGAAAACAGTATGATAACAAAATGAGAATAAAATTTAACTTAGAGAGAAAAACATCACCAGTGAATACACACAAGAATCCTATAAAAGTGCCTCTTTGTATTAATGGAAGATCTCTTCAAAAATATTACAATCTGATAACTTGCAGGGTGTGAAGATCAACAACCCTCAATACTTCGAAAGATGAAGTACTTATAACTCAAAATTACAAACAATCCTGTCATTAATGACCAGGAAATGCTAAATCTATTTTTAGCCTAACTAACTTAACAAATTTCATAAATCTAGGAACTGCTTGATGATGTGGTGTAACTGCATGCTAATTTCTGGGTGGGTCATTGATGAAGCCTCTGCACGACCTCATCTGACTGGACAAATGAATGGGTTGGGACAGCTCATCTGCTAATCGATTAGATCACAGAGTTCCTCCCATCAAAGATGACTGGGCACGTTGAATTTGAGTAGCCTTCAATACACTTCGTCCATTTCTATGTACTTGGCGAAGGTAGGTTTGGTGACGAAGATGTATTGAATCTCATGCTGAATATTGATGTCCCACTGAAGTGCATCTAGAAATGCCTTGCCAGTGATGCTGCCTTGAATTCCTGCGAACTTTTAACTATCCTTAGCCACATCAGCCAATCTCTTCTTGTAGTCTGGGAGTGTCATCAATTTTTCATTGATCACCTTCAGACCAGGAAGACCTTTCTTCTGTAGAGCCTCAATATTACTAAAAAATATTTGTACCCCTAGGTCCATGGCCTGAACCTTTTCTTCTAGCTGCAGAATTAATCCTCTCTTGGTCAAAACTCTTTTGACCTCAAGGATGGTCTCTAATTTTCAACTCTTCCAGTTCCTCCCTGGTCTTAGAATTTAGGAACTTGATGATCTCGTTTGCCTGTGTTGGCATCTCTCCCAATTCTGATCCGATCTTCTCAATGGCTTGTTTGCTTCTCTGCACCAATTCATTCTGCTCAAACATGATCTGTATCATGGGCCATATCTCGTTCATGGACTTGGTGATGCCTGCCCATAAACTTTCTTTAACCTCGACCAAAGTTTTTCCTGCCATTGTTTGCTTCCGGAGCTGTTGTAACTCTTGTTTGAGATGATATGTCACTTTCTTTTCCTTGGAGAGGCTGATCTGAAAGGAATATTTGAGTTTCTGAAGGTTCTCAATCTCCTTTTTGAGCCTGTTGATCTCTGTTTCCTACAGGTTCATCTTTTCCATAGACTTAGCCAGGTCGGTTGTCTTTTCCAGGGATGTCAATGGAGTAGCGGATGGGACTTCTGTCATTGATGTTGTGCTCACTCCCGAAATTGGAATGGAACTCAATGGAATGACTTCCATTGGCTTCAGTTGTTCTTTATCTTTTACTAGCTTCTCCATCTCAACTTCCATTTCCTTTAGCTGTGCATTCTGCTTCATGAGTAGCTTGAGCATTTCATCTTTTTCTCCTTCTTTCTTTGTTATTTCCTTCACCTGCAAATACTCTGTGGGTGGGATTTTCAATTGTTTCCTTAAGGAGGTTATGTCAACATTCTTCTTCTTAATCATCTCCTCGACTGCTTTCACGTTCGAAGGATCATAACCGATCTTGAGGACCAGTTCCTCCAAAGTCTTGATCCTGTTGTCCTTGGCAAAGGACGATATCTTCTCCAACTTCAGTTGTTTTTGAATGTTGTTCAGGGACACTTGCAATTTGGACGCAGTAGTGGAAGCATGCACCAGTGTAAAAAAAAAAAATCCCCTGTTTGCTTGTGTCGATCCATCTGATCGGTCGGATGCACATCCTTCGTCTGGAATTCGAAGGTGGCCCTTTTGTAATCAGTGATCACCTTTGGATCTGGCAACTGTGCTTGGAGGAATGCCATATGCATTATGCCCTTTTCGGTGTCGAATTTCGATCGTAGCCTATGTTGTGCAATTGACGTCTGCTTCCAGAACTAGGCACAAGTGTTGCTGGTCAGGGTCTGGTTTCTTTTCTTGATCAGCTCATATTTTTCAAAGACACTCAGCTTCGGTCCTACCTTGCCTGGTTGGGTGGTCGATGGAGAATCTGTAGATTTCTTCGGCAATGCTGAGGTTATGACACGCTGGAGGCTTTCACCGAGGGGTGGTCTATCAACCTTGGTCACTGTAGTAGACGGGGCTTCTTTTTTCTCGGTTGGGCCAGGAACTGAAATGGTCTTAGGCCTCTTGGTATGCAACTGGAATTCTTTTGATGATACCTCAGTGACAGGTAGAGATAAATCCTGCCTAGGCCTTTTCTCTTTCGGAACCTGTGGTGTGGTTGTTTGAGATATAGTGGTCGGGGGATCCTGTTGTTCTGCTTCGACCAAGGTATTAGGTTCCTAGGCTGTCTAGTTTGCGAATTTCTCAACTTCAGGCCTAGTTTTGTGGGCGTATGGGATGTTCTTGTTTTTCACTCTCATCTCGGAGATAATCTCATAAGGATCATAATGCCATGGGAAACTCATGAAGAACTTCATTTCCTTCAACAACCTTTCTACTTCTTCTCCAGTGCCACGATTTTTGCAGATGAAAGAGCCAATTTTCCCTTTGATTCTGATTTGTTGCTTTTTCTTTAGTGACACAAAATGCAGATCATCAGAATTTATCATCTGCCTTATATATTCCAAAGCAAAAATTTTGACAGGCAGGTATTTGGGCAGCTTATACGGTGCCAACTCGCACCCGTATACTCTGATCTCAGTGTGATTTTGGTATAAATACCAATCACCCGTCTTGGTGTGATCCGAAAGATGCAGGATCCTCTGAACTTCATCATTTATCCGAGGCTCGGGCCTACCGCTAAGCATACTTACCAATGGATGGTAGAATTGATCAATGAACTCCTTGAAACTGAACTCTGTGGAGTTAAGCTTGAGCAAGGAGGTCCATGCGGTCACTGCCTGGGGTTTACCATCTCCATCCATCTTCCGCATGGAAAAAATGAATTTGTCCGCTTGGAAGAAGATGAACAAGTACACCAGTATGGATGAGTACCGGAACATGCCTTATGTGGCAAAATTTACAAACTGTTCGTGAATATTGTTCGCCAGGAATATGCTGAAGTCGAACTGGGTGGTGAGCTTCTTATCGGTAGATAAGATGGATAAAAATCTCAGAATGGGTTCATCTACCCACTGATCTGAATAGTATCCTAACAAGGCACATAGGGATGAGATGATCTGGTTTCCTTTAGTCGAAAACATGGAAGAAGGATAAGGAATATTTGTGGAGGGAAATTGAGCGGATGGGGGGAGAAAAAGATCAAATATTTGAGCTCTTTGGGGGAAGGTCATTTTCTGGTATAATTCTGTAAGATTTTCTAGGTTGAAGGGTGATGCAGAGTCAGCTCGATGGATTTTCATCATTTGGTCGATGGATTCAGGCGTGATGAGGAAAAGAATCTCTCCGGACGAGGAGATGATGGCTCTTTGCTCGGGAATGTAGTGGGCTTGGCACTTGAGGGAAAATTCTGGAAAAGGGTGAATCTGGGGAAAACGATATAGGGGTAAGTTGGACTCCCAGAGTCCAATTTCATCACTCTGGTCTAGGAAAAATTCCTTGAGCCATGACTGAGGTTCTGCGAAATCAAAATCACACTTTGTATCTGCAATTAAGCGGTCTTTGTCAACCAGTGGGATCGTGTCAAGGTCGACAGGAGTCGGGAGAAATGGATTCTCCTCTCCTTCTGCTTGTTTGGACTTTGGTGCCATTACTGCAACAGTACCTGCAAGAAAAAAAAAGTTAGCGGGGATGACTGTGGATGGGGGCAACTCACTGTGAAAGAGGAGAAAACGGTGTAAATTTATCTGGTGCGATGAGTGGGTGAATGGTGAAAATAGGAAGAGTGGGGGTAGTTTTGAGTAAACGGGTGTCCGTTGGGCACGGGAGACAGGTCAGCTGGTTAACGAATAGGTTATCCAGTAATAAATGGCCAATGGATCACTTAGAGTGTGAGATGGAGGGTGATGGTGACTGAGGGATACGGATGGGTGACATAGTGGTTACCGATTGGGGTAACGATCATGGTGAGGGGGCTTTCCATGAGCGAATGGGGGGAAGGACTGACAGAAATTATGGGACATGACTCTTTCAGGAAAGGTGGATGATGACATCAGGAGGTGATGAAGGTATGTCATTCCGTAGGAGGTGATGGGACTCGGGACTGGTAGTTCGATGCCACGTATAGACAGGGGCCTGCCAGAGAAAAGATTCCATTCCGAACCCCCCCCCCCCTTCAGTTAAAAACAGATCAGTCGAGGGGGTCTGAAAAACACCTTGAGTCGTTGATCTATGCGCTTGCTTGTTGGCCACAAATCTATGTGCATTGTTTAGCAAGAATTCCGTACCCCCCCCCCTCCATTAAAGGAAGAATGGATGGGGGGGTACGAAATCTGATATTGAATGTAGATCTGCTCACTTAAACATGAGTCGTCCAGATGCGTGTGGGTCTTATCAACAATTTCGTACCCCCCCCCCCTTGGTTAAAGATAGAACGATCGGGGGGTTCCGAAAATATATGTTCACCATAGATCTGCCTGCATTCATCTGGACCATTGATAGACGAGTGGAGCATAAGTGAGGGCACGGAAAATACATGCGTCGAGAGACTTAGGAAAAGTGCATTTCACAGGTTTTTCCAAGGATTTTTCATGTCTACACCACCAAGGGGTTAGTCAAACAACATTTTAGGTATCCAAATCATGGTGTAACATTGATCATCAAGCTGGTTTTATTGAAATAAAGACACTAGCCTATACTCTAACCTGGTTTTCTATGACAATTAACCCAGATTAAACTGTTGGGTTAAGAATTTACTCTACCCTGGGGCTATCTGACCAAGATTAGACAGTCTGACCATATTTATTCACTAATCTAACCTATACACTTTGGCTAAGATTAAACAGTTTAGCCAAACTTATTCACTAACCCTATCAGCATCAATTTAAAGAGAACTTAGCCATGCTTGAAAGGTATGGACCAAGTTACTATTATTGCATGGGGCTTTTATTGAAATTCTTTTATGCCCTCTTTTCTTTTCTTTTCTTTCTTTTTCTTTTTTCTTTTTCTTTTTTTCTTTTCTTTCGTTTTATTTTTTCCTTTTCTTGTCAAATTATTTGCAGAATGAAAAATCATTTGTCAACAAAAACACTAGAGACAGATAATATTCCAGTCACCAGTTGATCCTATAACTTATAGGGTGATAACACCATGGATGATTTTAGGGGATAAATTTCTCTCATGGGATAATTTTCCATGGTTTTTCCCCAAAAAAGAATCATTGTTCTAAAAATGATTCGCCCAAATTCTATATGATAAAATTATTTTACCCTAAAATCGCCAAAATTTTATACAAACTATATAAAATCCTTATAAATTTGAATACTTTTACAAAAATATCACCAAACATTATAGTTGGCATATGAAGGATTAGTTATATTCACCAAGGTTTCTACATTTTAAAGTAAAATTCCATCCTTAAAATCATCCCTTCTTAGATCTGGTAGTTGACATGGCCATCTCTTCGATATGGCTATTAGAGCCATATCTCCCTACCCTTATCGAGGTCATCGACGTGTATTCCTTATGAAGCATTTCTCTGCCATCTAGCAAAGATCTCCTGGAAACCATGGTTGATGTTTGTCCTTTGACATGTATCCCTTCGAGAGAATTTTCCTCTTGGAAGCCATGATGAAGGAGAGGTTACAATCATATTTTTTCTTCTCTATGGAAAGATCATTAAAAAATTAAACAAAAGCTGCGAGAAAATTTTTGCTTCTCTTTTGCAAGCTTGTTAAAAAATGAAACAAAAGATACAAGCATAGTTTCTCCTCTCTGTTGCAAGCTTGTTAAAAAATGAAACAAAAATCTGGGGATTTAACCTAGACTTACAATCATAGTTTAATTTTGTTGCAAGCTTGTGTAAAAATGAAACCAATTCTAAGATTAGTCTTTTTTCTTTCTCGTGCTCCTAACTACATGATAATGTGACCGAGTATACTTTTATCACTTTTTTGATCTCGTAAAGTTTATATGAAAAAGGAACCCCATGGAGTTTCCTTTAAGCTCTTTGCAGACTCTCTAAACATGAAAATATTTTTGAGTGATCTTACTTCCTTTCACACTCGTTAAAAGGTTTAAAAGGGCATATTCCAAGTGATAGTTTATCTCTTTTTGGGCCTCGCGAGACTAATTACGAAAAAGGAACACTCTAATCAAGCATGACTAGAAGAGTTCTCCCATGTATTGTTTTACACTTTTTTTGGGCTTGGGAGACTAAATTTATGAAAAGGTCATCCATGGAGTCACCTTTACGTTCCTTTCAAACTCTCTAAACATGAAATATTGTCGATTTTACCTTCTTGGGGATCGTAAAACTATGCATCGAAGGACCTATGTGAGTCCAATATCTAGGACCCATCTGGGATTGAAGCCCTCCTTCATTAGGTCCCTTAAACATATTTTGAGGGACTCATCTAAAGGATGAGCTATACAAAGAATCCAGTATCCTCCTCAATATCATTAAAAAATAAGGGGTACTCATCTATTTGGGTGGGGTGAAAACTGAAGGAAGTGGGTCAAGTCTTTGGAAATCCTTTATGGAAGTTATTGTCTCCCTTGAACATGGAACATGTTTGCATCTTGTCTTACAATTGGGTAATCCACTTGTCTCTAAGTCATACCAATTCTAGGTGTCGCCATACTTTTTCATCCAGTCGAAGAGTCCTCTTATTTTCGTCACATTAAATTCTTGGTACTCGTCGAGTCAATGCTTCCAAGTCAGTTGTTGTGCCTCATCATGTTCAAGGGAATTTTCACTTAAAACCATCCATCTATAGTATTACTAGTTTTCATTTCATGTATCAGTCGCATTCACTTTGTGAGGTGTTGACACCCCTTAACACCATTAAAATAGTTGTTCATGACCCCTAAGTCATATGGAAGGAGGAAAACCATCATTGTTTGGTCAAAACACACTTTTTCCTTGGAAATTTTGACCCTTTTTTTAGCATTTATGAAGACCAACGCCCCCCTATCCATACTTTGGCTACACACATAGCACCCCCTCTTCCACTATAGGGGATCTTATATCTAGAACCAATGCTCTGTCCATCACTAGGGAGGAGTGTTGATGTTGTTGAGAGAAAGGATGAATATTCCCCACCTTAATCTATGGACCAAATATTTGATATTAGGTTAGATGTTTTCGACCCTCATGCTTGGGATTCACTTGAGGATCTGATCCAATACTTAAGGAGCCATATCCTCAACCATACCCCTCATTTTCTCATGGTTTTTGTGTCTCTCAAGCCTATATAATGAGGGATTTCCAAGGTGAAGAGGAGGAAACTTTCAGATATCAAAATTATGATCTTGGTAGCATCGTACAAGGGTTGGATGAGGAGAGCTTGGGGAGGTTGTTCCAAAATGCATCAAAATTGGTCTGTAAGTATTCTCTTTGGTTTCTCATTTGAATACACTTGTCCTATTTCATTCAATCTTTTTTATTCTTACATGTGTTTTTCTATTGTTCCTTCGATATTTGTACATGGAGTTTTTTTATATAATATTGTAGAGTAGGAGTTATTTGTTTCTCTTTGCTACCTATTGCAGGCATCAATTTGTGCTAAGGAGTTTGGAGATAAAGCTTGTATTGGAAGCAACAAGGAAAAACTTTGAATCAAGGTGCATCACACTCTTTCTCCTTCTCTCTTTCTAGTTGATCGAACTGAATTCAAAGGGATGTTAGTGTCCACCTGTATATTTATTTCTTGGTATTAGGGGTCTATAATCCAAGGGAAAGTTCACCTGCCCGCAGGGGAAAATTTCCTTAACAGATCGCCAATTTCTATTACAGAAATATTCCCTTGCAGACATGTGAATTTTAGCTTAGACCCTTAATACCAAAACAAAAAGATACAGGTGGACACTAACATCCCTTTGAATTCAGTTCAATCAATCAGAAATAGAGAAGGAGAAAGAGTGTGATGCACCTTGTCTCGAATTTTTTCCTTGATACTTCCAATCCAAGCTTGATATCCAAACTCCTTAGCAAAACTTGATACCTGCAATAGGCAGAAAACAAAAAAAATAAGTCCTACTCTACAATATTAGATCAATCAAATTCATCTACAAAGATTGAAGGAACAATAGACAATCACATGCAAGGATACACAATATTGAAGGAAATAGGCCAAGTATATTCAAGCAAGAACCCAAAAAGAATAATTACAGAACATGATTGATGGAGTTGTAGCAGCCTCCCCAAAATCTCCTCGTCCAACCCTTGCATGATGCTACCAAGATCATAAGTTTGATATCTGAAAGCTTCCTCCTCTTCACCTAGGAAATCCCTCTATATATAGGATTGAGAGGCACAAAAACCATGAAAAAATGAGGGGTATGTTTGAGGATATGGACACTTGAGGCTTGGATCAGATCCTAAAGTGAATCCCAAGCATGAGGGTCGATCAAAACTAACCCAATATCAAAGAGTTGGCCCATATATTAAGGTGGGGGAGATCCCTCCTTTCTCTCAACAACATCAGTGCTCCCCCCAGTGATAAATAGAGATTTGATCCTAGATCATCGCTCCCATATAGTGGTAGAGGGGGTGTTATGTGTGCACCCAAAGTATGGATAGGGGGGCGTTGGTCTTCATAAATGCTCAAAAAAGGGTCGAAAATTCCAAGGAAAAGTATGTTTGGACCAAAACATGATGGTTTTCCTCATCCCATATGACTTAGGGACCATGAAAAATTGTTTTAATGGTTTCAAGGGGTGGTGACACCTCACAAAGTGAATGCGACACTTACCTAGGTGCATACATCATTTTGCGACACTTAGGGTGCTTAACTCAAGTGTGACATTTTGATGTGTAACAAGATGAAATTTTTTGTTATGAGAAAGGATGTTATAACCTAGATGAAGATGGCAAGGACATTCATTGTTTTTATTCTCACTAAAAACATGTACACCCCATTTGTAGAAAAGGTAAGGTTCAGACATTTCCTTGTGAAAATGGAAATTCAAGCTTACAATACTCTTCTAGACAAGAGAAGTAATCTTATTGGTCCTTGTCATAAAAGAATGTGGAGGTAGAAAAAATTCAAATAAAGTCAATACTAAAGATTCACCTCATTCAAAAGATCAATATCATGACTTTGGAGTGGAAGGTTTGATCAATAAAAATAATCAAATAGAAGGATCAATGGTGGATACTTGTAGGAGAGACAGTCTGGATAATGATCAGTTGGAGATATACTTTTAAATTTCACATTGGAGTGCTTGAAGGGAATCGCAAGATCAGAGGCAGTATCCCTTTGCCATTGATTTCAAAGTGGGAGAAGTTATAGAGAGAGTAAGTGTAGTGTATCTAGAGAGGTAATGGGTGGGGTCGAAGGTCCCATAGTGATAATAGTGGAGGCCATTCAATGTAAGGTGGAGTAGGTCCACTATATTATTAAATAAGGCCTACTATGGTAGTTAGATATATTAGTATGAACATAATGAATGTAAGAGGAATTACTAGAACATAATAATAAATTTCTTGAGAAGTAACTTCCTTTGATAAGGAATAATATATGGTGTTACCCTACCTCAAGGGTTTTGACGATTTCTTGTGTTCAATATTTGGTGAATGGTTTTGTTTATTCTTGTTGAGATTAAGGGTTATTTCTCAAGTATATTTGTAGATATATTCAAGTACTTAACATGAAGAATTTCATACACAAGGAAAGTTGCAGACAGGGGGAGTATCTAAATTGAATAAGGGTTTCCATCAATGACAAAGGGGGAGATTTTTGGAAATATTTTTTTCATTGATGTCAAAGATAGGGGGGGATTACAGATGTCCAATATAAATATTGCAAGATGGAGATTGTTGGAAACATTAGTTTTGAATTATTGATGCTTAGTTTGGAAACCCTATATTTGAATACATTTTTACCCTAGATACTTAGCTCAAATGAGAGAATAGGTTATATGGTTGTAAATATTATTCTGAGATTTTTCCAATGGTATATGGAATTCCCTCTAACTCCCTAGGAATGAGGAGATATGAATTTTTTCATCTGACAACCCAACCAGAAAATTTAGATAGGCTCAGCAAATTGTTATAGGTCAACCCTGCAAGTGAGGAAAGAAATACTATAAATACAGGATAGATGTGTGCATTTGTAGTGAAACCAAGAAAGGTGTAAATCTTGAGGTGCACAAAAGTGGTATGAGACGCACTAAAGGATCCGGGGTGTATTTTTGGGATCTAAAGGTGTGAAAGAGAAGTTTGAGGAGTTTTCTTGGGATTTTCTTGTTCTTGAGGTATGCTATGAAGAAATGAAGGTCTATGATGCTAAAATTTACATTGTTTTTAGGTTGTGATGTTGCAATGTGTGGTGTATTGAGGTTGTGATGTTGTAGTCTGGGATCATATTATGGGAATGATGTTATGAGGCTTTCCAAGGAATGAAGGCTACATGTGACTAGGGTTTGAAGGATTGTCTGTGGAATGAAGAATGCAAGTGAAGTCAAAAGTACTTTGTGTATGAATATCTTGGATTGGTGTCTACACATATCTCGTTGAGTTGGTGCTCAGGTTAGGGGATTGGTGTCTCCAGCAAATTGGTTCTTGCATATATTGTAACAATAGGTTGGTGCCTATTGTTACGATGAAAATCTCTCTATGGCTAGGGTGAACCACAACAGATGGAAATGACTACAGAAATCAACTCTATTCCAACAATATGATATATAAACCAATGTACAAGGGAGATAATAATTATTCCTACATCGTCCAAATGTTCGATGATGCCCATCGTTTAGAAATTTGACCCAAAGCTATATACCTACAACAAGTTCTCAACAAACAAGAAAAAACAAGCATATGGTGGCAATATAAAAGGTCAGCACATTAGATAGCACAATCCATCAATATACATAACAAATATTCCCATCGATAATAATTCATATATTTTCAAGACATCAATTGGACGGGAAGAGAGTATTTCTATTAATAAATGATCAACATAAGTGAAAATATTACAAACTTTCGTGTCAGCATGGTTTGAAACCGAGAAACTAAGTTCCTTCCATTTGGGCCTCGACCGCTTCAATCCTCCACCAAGAAAGCTCATATAAGGGAGATAATGAGGTTCACCATCAAATAAGGGAAGATCTTGGGGGTTGAACACTATGTTCAGACTTAAAGGACAAAGGGATGCAGACTCAATATGAAGTAAATAATTTCTCCAGAGTAACTTTGCTCTCAAAGTTGAATTCTTTTTTATTTACCACAACTCAAAATTGGCTTCTTTATAGCCTTAAAAATGAAACTGAAGGGTCAATTCAGAGCATTTCTAGTATATGGAAATCCAAGGATTAGAGATCCCCTATTGGGACATGGAAACCTGACATTTATTTTGATTTTTTAGCACAAATTTCGATGTACACGGGTTGTAGTGGAGCAACCTGCGTATACGCTTGTTGTATAGGGTGAAAGATGCATACAAGTGGAAAACATTATATTTTTGCTTCTGGATTATAGTAACAGGGAAGACAAGTCTGCATAGGAAAATGGAATAAGGCCCTCTCTTCAATATTTCATAGGGTGATAAAAATATTTCTCTAACAGATGCCCCCTAATGTGTGAGGTCAGAGGAGTATCTGTGATGGCCAAAATACATTATAAATAACCCAGAAGTGGATTGGTAGGGGACCATATGGACGAACTCAGTTACTCATTACATTCTCCACTTACTTTGCATACATGGCTGCCAAAAATACACTGCAGATCCATGTGAAAATATACCAAACAAGTGTATGTGGCCATGAATAGGAAAATACAAATGCGGTTACATGCCAATAGTTGTCATAGTCACGAACAAGGCCTAGTAGTACCATCCTCAAATCCAATATGAATATGTATGTATACCATGGAGTACAATCTGATCTCCCATGATCATTGAAGTCATATAGGTACTGGTCAATAAAAAGGAAGCAACAACTCAAGAAATCTGCGACCACATAGTGATGTCTTCAAGTCTTCTACACAGTCCACCAAAGGTGCAAGTCTACATCATGTGAATAAAGGAGTTGAGGTTGAACATAATGAGACAATGTTTGATTATCGGTCATTGATGTATATCATTAACAAACGTGAGATAGCTTACTGATAATGAAAGTAGGTATCAAGGCACCGAGTACATTCTTACAAGGGTGAATAGAGGAGTCGGTGTCGAACACCTAAAGAATCCATCAATCAGGAGACATTGATGTATTCCCAACTGTCGATGGCAAGAGAGCCTGCCACTGATGACTGTAAGCCTCAAGGTACTCATAAGAATCTAGGTCCTGTCTCCATAATAAATGGGTTGAATTTGATGGAAAGAGACTCGTTGAAAGGAGAGCATTAAGGAATCTCTCATCAGTCAGCATGAGGTACAAAGCAGGAGCTTCATGATTTGGTGGAAATCGAACGAAGAACATGTTCACAAACCAACAAACCTATGCATATTTCGCATGTTCCAACTGCAAGAGGTACACGAAAAAGACCCTCTGAATAACAACCAATGATGAAAAATGTTGACAAAGGCAAGAAGACCACCAATAAGGCTAACGAAATCCAAGACACTGCACGAAACCCAATGTGTGAATATATGTCTTTCCGTCGAACACAAAGGAAACCACATAGTCAACGACCAATAATGAAATGTTGACTAATGGGTTCAAGGTTACCTACCAATGATGAAAGTAGGGCCAGGGTGCGTGATAGGACTACAATATCGTGTGATTCTGAGAAAAACTGAGGGTATGCCTGTCATGCAAAGCCAAGATTTCTGACGAGTGGCCGACCCAGGTTGATAGACTTCCTTTGAACAAGAGCATGAGACATATGAATGACTCCGACAACATAGACCCAATGAAGAAACCATGAGATGCAATAGGCATTAATGAAATTCTCTGTAGGGACTGGAAGACTAACCAGTCGGTAGAGTAGACTCTGTAACGAGCTCACCTTTCTAAGGCCATGCTAATCCCAAAATTATGATGAATGGACTCAAACAAATTTGTGCTCTGTTCAAAGGCGACATGACTGTTGTCAATACAAGATAATACTCCCTTCCCTCCCGTCCTTCTTTGTTTTTCATAGACAAATAAATTCTATGATACAGAGGAGGAAATGAGTGTCGCAAGTAAGAAAAACTAGTTCCAGCAGTGGAACGTACCTATTCTCAATGTAGGGAAGTGCATGCGGGAGATGGACACTCGAGGGAATGTTTCCTCCTAGGTATAGGGTGTCAAATTGCGAAGGATATAAACAAGGATCTGCTTGGTTGAGGATGAAAAACTGTTGAGGAAAATGGTTTATAGCGCAAAGCAAGAACCAACTATAGGCTCAATACTACAAGCAGGGGCATGAGATGAAATCACAACATAATGCCAAAAAATGTCCTTTTTTATGCCTTTTAGTCTACTTGCTGTGAAAAAGGGATAAACATGTGACAAATAGACTTCTTTTCAAAACCAATTTTACGAGTGTGAAAGAGACAAGTTCACTTGGAAATATTTTCACTTTTTGATAATGTGTCAGAAAAGAGCTTAACTAAAACTCACAAGATTTTGAATCCAATTTAATGAGTGTGAAAGGGACAAGTCACTCGACAATATTTTCTCTTTTTAGGCGAGTCAAAAAGGAGCTTAAATTAAACTCGTTGGGAGATTCTAGGTGGCAAGTCATGGGGGAAGCCAAGGCTCCCGTGCAGATATTCTATGGAATGTCAGTATCTTAAGAATGGATGACATAAGCTTGGGAAAACCCAAATATCTCCAAGTCGAGGAGGATAAAACACTAACAAAGTATATAGTCTCTGTGATAGACCGGATAATGTCTCTTACCAGAAAAGACATAGGTGGGGGCATGGGATACTCCACAGGACTATCCCAATCAAAGGTGATCTCCTCAAAACCAAGAGGGAGAGGAATTGGTGAAAGAAAATCTCTCTCTTGTTCAGAAGGTGCAGGGTCAGGAATGATAACGACATGATTGAAGGATTTATCGCCCTTCATAAAGAGAGTAGGAGTTACCAGAGATGGGATTGGTATGTCTATTTCTTCAATTATAGGTTGAAGAGGATGCATGGAAACAAGGATAGGGGACACATTACCCTCGATAATGGGGGTGAGTTCAGGAGAGGATTGCAGCAATGGTATCACCATGTCAATCAAAGGAGGACCAAGGTGTGGGGAAACCATAGATGCCTCAGAATATGAAGGGCCCTTAGGTGAGCCCCATGCTTTTGGTATCTCAACAGTAGCTAGACACAACCGAGTAAGGTGATCTCCTTCACAAGTCTTGCAAAGGAACTTAGACTTATGTCTAAGACGTCTGGGCTTCTCGATGCCCCCAACGCTATTCTCAATGGTTGGTGACATACTCTCGACATGATAGGAATAAATGGGAGAGTCATTTCCTATATGATGTACGGAGGTTGGATATGTGATATCTATATGACTCATGGTGATTAGAGTGGTTCCCCTAGCATGAATAGCAATGGTCGGGTGTGAATTGTCAACAGGAGTTGCATAAGTAGTTGACCCATCCCCAACATAACTGGCAGAGGTTGGTGATGGAGCTCCAGTATAACTAACAGTGACTAGACTGGCAGTAATTTTTGGCATCGGATGCCAAGGTCCAGGGAAAGATTGACTTTGAAACATTGTAGGCCAGGAGGGATCTTGGTTTACCCCCTGTCCTTTCCCGGAAAGGAAGTATCCCCCATTTAATTGATTCAGGGAAGTTTGAAAGGGCATCATCATCGAAGTCTGCGAAGAGGTAGAAGTATGATAAGGACTATTCGAGTGAGGATATATGTTGCCCCCTTGCGAAGGGGTTCCATAAAGAGGGTAGCAAGAACTATGAAATTGATTCTCCCTGTATGAAACACTCGGGGATACGTGAGGACTCGCCATGGAAAAAGTGTTCGAAGGAACTGACATGGAAGATGGAGGATACATGGATGGAGTGTAATAAGTAGAATAAACACCCATCTGAGTATTGGCTCCTAAAAGAGCATAACTAGGATTGGATCCGTAAGAGGGGAGGTTCCAACTTCCCGTCGTAAAAGCAGGTTGAGTGACATGACTCATATCAAATGAAGACATAGGTATTGATTCCATGGTGCCCCCAAATCCAATGCTAGGATTCATATAAGTGGACCAGGGAGAGGATTGCAAAGGTGAAGACATATCTATGGGATAATGACTAGAGACCTAAGGTGCAAACTGAGTACCATAGTTTTTCATACCATTATAAAAAATGGAAGGACTCGTCCCCATGACAAGAGTAGGAATCATAGGGTAGGTAGCGGTGAATGAAGGAGTCAAAGGAACTCTAATATCCATGATAAAGAGAACTCAGTATAAACTCTAAGGCCAACTAGTAATCAAAGAGGACACCAAAGTCAAACGACAAATATGCATGCAAATGGGGTAAAGTGGTTGAGTGGCCTCCCTCCCTAAAGAAGGTATGTCTCGCCCAAGAGGGTCTTGAGACTCCCTCCTAAAGATCGGAGGTAAAAGAATAAACTATAAGCACCCTCATTGGATTAACAACTAGTCAGTCAGATACCCCCGGAGAGGTAATCCTCCATAAAGGTTGTGTGTTGTTCAACCCTTATCTAACCCAGGGTACCTGCAGAATAACCCCTGCAAGTAACCTATGAGACACCTAAGTCAATAAACTAATAAACCACTATATAATCGATGCACAGGAGAGCAGTCATAAGTCGGGTCCACCGTATGAGCAGGGCAACAAAGCCCAAAATCTTGAAAGCACCACCTCTCACGGAGGTAAGGGCACTAACAAAATCCCCAGATATGAATAGATCCCCAAAAATATCTCTGACGCTAGGAAGGTATCGGGGGGATATCCCTTCAACCAAATTTGCGTGACCTCGTGATTAACTCCAGTGTGAGCGGAGCCTCCTGATCTTACCAATTATACAATGGATTTATCCACTCCATGAATCATACACATATGTTTATTTAATTGCCTTGGAGAAGTTTACTCACAAAATCCTATTCCGAGGCACTAAATCCTAGGCTAGTTTGTGCACCCTAGAAAATAAAGTTGTTACTAATAAATTTTAAATTATGGCGTTGATTTTAATGGTCGTTATTACTCCAAAAAGTATGGTAGTGAAACTCATGGTGTTATGAATCTGCAAGAAAAGTAAATATGAAAATAATGCAAAGTCCTAACCTTAACTTTTAATGAATGATGTGCTTCTAAAAATGATGCAATTTTCAAATTCAACTCTACAATTCGAAAGTAAAATGCAATCTTTCACTGTATGCACTAAGCTAATGATAAAAACTCAAAAAACAAAAATTCCAAGCAATGCAAAATGCCTATTATGTTTTTTTATTTTCAATATATCGAAACTGAAAATGCATGGACTGAAAAGTAACTTGATATATAACCCTACTATGTATAAAAAAGAGATAACTCAAGCAGGATATCAAGAAACAAAAAACACATCCCAA
This sequence comes from Picea glauca, assembly GCA_000966675.3. NCBI lineage: Eukaryota > Viridiplantae > Streptophyta > Pinopsida > Pinales > Pinaceae > Picea > Picea glauca. The sequence continues at coordinate 264,114 of JZKD02S1674906.1, forward strand.
TGTACAAGGACAATAAAATGAAAAGATGAAGAGAAAGACTTCGCCTAGAAATTCAACCAAAAGAGGGTTTCTTGTCATCCCACGGGCACTCAACAGGCACTATAGAGACTTAAGAAGTCTCAACAAGCATCAAATCCCACCCAACAAACACTAGACCAAGCAAACAAGCAAGGAAAAGAGGTGTACGTGATTTTTTGGGAAAACAAAGCATATATACGCATCTTACAGTGAGACAGCCTATGTGTATATGCCACTGTGAAGGAAAAAGGCATGTATATGCTTTGAAACAAGGCCAGACAAGGGAGAAAGGATGAAAACTCAGACCCAGAGTAAACAGGAGTTGTCAAGCAATGATATGACAAGAACCACAATAGAAACGAGAGCAATCTAAGGAGAAAAGTACTTCAAACCCTAAGAAAGAAGATTCATCCCCAGTATGTTCATCAATTCTGTTAGGAGGAAAATCTCTCTATGGCTAGGGTGAACCACAACAGATAGAAATAAATGCAAAAAAAAAACTCTATTCCAACAATATGCTATATAAACCAATATGTAAGGGAGATAAGAAAGAGGCCTACCTCATCCAGATGTTCGATGATGTACACCATTGAGCACTTCAACCCAAAGCTATATACCTGCAAAAAGTTCTCAACAAACAAGAAAAAACAAGCATATGGTGGCAATATAAAAGGTCAACACATTAGATATCTCAATCTGTCAATATACATAACAAATAGGCCCATGGATAATAATTCATATATTTGCAAGACATCAACTACATGGGAAGAGAGTATTTCTATTAATAAATGATCAACAAAAGTGAAAATATTACAAACTTCCATGGCAGCACGGTTCAAAACAAAGAAAATAAGTTCCTTCCAGCTAGGCCTCCACCACTTCAATCCTCCACCAAAGGCAATCTCATATAAGGGAGATAATGAGGTTCTCCATCAAATAAGGGAAGATCTTGGGGGATGAACACTGTGTTTCGACATAAAGGACAAAGGGATGCAGACTCAATATGAAGTAAATAATTTCTCCAGAGTAAATTTTCTCTCAAAGTTGAATTCTTTCTTCTTTTCCACATCTCAGAATTGACTTCTTTATAGCCTTAAAAATGCAACTGAAAGGCTGAGTCAAAGCGTTTCTAATATATGGAAGGCCAAGGATCAGAGATCTCCTATCGTGACATGGAAACCTGACATTTAATTTTGATTTTCTGGCACAAATTTTGATGTATGCGGGTTGTAGTGGAGCAGCCTATGTATACGCTTGTTGTATAGGGTGCAAGATGTGCACAAGTGGAAAAATTTATATTTTTTCCTCCAGATTTTAGTAATAGGGAAGACAAATTTGCATAGGAAAATGGAATAAGACCCTATTTGCAAGATTGCATAGGGTGAGGAAAATCTTGCTCTAACACCTACAGGTGCTACTGAGTTGGTGCTTAGTTGAGGAGATTAATGTCTCTAGTAGGTTGGTGCCTACATGCTGTTGAGTTGGTGCTCAGTTAAGGAGATTGGTGTCTCGAGTAGGTTGGTTCCTACAATATTTTTAATAATAGTTTGGTGACTACAAAAATTTATAAAGATAATGTTTATGGTTTTTTCCTGATTGGTTTTGTTAGGATCTGACGTTGATCCCTCTTAGTTGGTCATTAATTAGTAGGATAAATATTTTCCATGTAATAAAGGCCTATATTAGGTAATAAGGCCTATTAAATAAATGTGAACAAGTCAATGTAAGAAGACTTAATAGAATATTCTTCTTCTAGAAAGATCTTCCTTTAGAATGTTCTCTAGTAGATATAATTAGTATAAACAAGAGTAGGAGGTATGAGAAATGATGTCTTGAGAATTATTGTAAGAGAGAATTTCTCTCCTAGAGGTTGCCCCCTCGAAGAGGCAAGTGAATATTTCTCCCATTTCAAAAAAGGTATCATTTTTGGTGTGTTATTCTCTAAATTATGTTGTTCCATTGGTTATTTATGTGATATTCCTATTTTTTGCTCAAAATAGCATAACTATGTGCATAACAAGTGGTATCGGAGCTCTTTCCGGGGCAGGAATTGTGGGTTAAATGTTTTCAGGGTAGAGATGTATTCTGATGTTTTTAAACTACAATGATTTGTCATTCATTGCATAAATCCACGGTCGGTGAAGAATACACATCGGAAATACAAGAGGTTTTTAATCTCACATTATTGGACACCCTTGTAACCCATGTTGGTACCCCTTCGAGTGGTAGCACATTAGACAACACATGTATACAAACTGGCGTAGGTATCCTAAAGCCCACTGTAGATCAACTGATTGACCACCTGAATGATATAGTGCCATCGAGAACAAAACTCAAAAAGATACTCTCTAGTACTTGGGAAATCAGGTAGTACGGCTAAGGGTACAGTCTATCATCCTTAGTTGGTGTTGTGAGATATTGGGTCAAGTACTATTGTTTGACCCTACATGTATATCGTAGAGATATAGCACAGGGAAAACCCTTGTCTCTAGGAACCCTTAAAAACCTAACCCTTGGGACGGGAACAAAATAGAAGAATAAAAAATATGATCCATTATTTTGCAACCTTGACTCCTGCATTCTGGTTGCAAAATTACTACACATTTTTTCTTGTTAAGAATTTGGGCATTTTGACACTACAGTATTATTTAGATCAAAGTATAACACCATAGGTCTAAAAAAAAAATGTTTGGGGCCTTCCTTTTGCTAGGGACCTAACCTCCCTTACCCCTCATGTAGGCAGAATAATATATTTCCATCTAATAAGGGCCAATATTAATAAGGCCTAGCAATAAGGAAGAATAAGTCAAATGTAAGAAGACCTAATAGAAGCCTTCACTTCTAGAAGAATCTTCCTCTAAATTGTTATTTTGGATAGACATATTTATTATAAATAGGAGTAGAGGGTATGAGAAGTTTGGACTTGGATATTAATGCTCTGCTCTGTTGGAGGTTTCCCCCTCGAAGAGGCAAGTGAACATTGCTATCACTAATCAAGGTGCTTTTTCTGGTGTTATTCTAGTATTATTTTGGTATTGTTTTGGTTATATCATTGTTGTTTTGTCATTTCTAGCTAAAATATTTGTGTTATGCATACTATTTTATATCTAGAATACTACAAGTGGTATCAGATAACTTTCCTTAGAAGAAAATTGTGGGTTCATTTTTCAAGGTAGAGACGTATTCTAGCATATTAAAGCTACAGAGATATGTCGTCACATGCATAAACCCACAGTCAGGGAATCATACACGTAGGAAATACAAGTGGTACTTAAGCGCACTTTTTTTGGCCACCCGTGTAAACCATGTTAGTACCCCTTCAAGTGGTAGCACATTAGACAACACCTATATACAAATAGGCCTATATCTCATTAAGCCCTCCATAGATAAACCGATTCGCCACCTGACTACTATAGTTCCATCGAGAACATCTCTCGGGAATATACTCTCTAGTTCCTAGGTAGTCGAATAGTATGGCTAAGGGCACGGTCTAGGCTTCTTAGTTGGTGCCCTGAGATATTGGACTGAGTACTACTGTTGGACCCCACATGTATATCAAAGAGCTATGGCACATGGAACACCCTTGTCTGTAGAAACCCTGCATACCCTAACCCTTGGGATGGAAAAATAAAACAAAAAAGACAATATCTATTGTCCTGCAAATGTGCCTCTTGCATTCAAGTTGCTAAATTACTACACATTTCTTCCTATTAAGAATTTGGGCATTTCAACACTGCAGTATTCTTCAGATTAGAATATAACTCCGTAGAAGTAAAAAAAATAAAAAATTATGGATCCTATTGGCACCATTATTTGAGTCCTATCCTGTTGAATTCCTCTCTTCGCCCTTATCGTAGTCATACCTATCATGTTTTAGAAGAAAAAAAATTATGTGGACCCGACCCCCTTCCAACACCCTTATGTGGGTCTTACCCCATTGGATTCCCCTCGTCGCCCTGATCGTTGTGATACATTTCACCGATAACCCATTTTCTGTGTGGTCCCATCCACCCCTTTTCATTTTCTCTCTTCATCATGGCCCACACTCGTAGCTAAGACTTGGACCCTCATTTCAATACCTTGTCCTCTAATTTCATAGAGACCCAACAAGAAGTAAGGCAACTCAGTGCCAATTTTTCCACCATCAATAAAAACATGCATTCCTCCATCCACACCAAAATGGAAACCATCAAACAAGACCTCACTACCCAGCTTGCATCCTTCGCTACCCACCTTGATTCCTTCACTACAATGATCTATGCCAAGATGAATACCACTGTAGATCTTCCCTCCTCTGACCCACCTTTACACTCTGAAGGTGAAACTTCCTCTAATTCCCAGAATTTTTAGCCCCATCACTTTCAATGTGACCTACGCCTTTCACGTGTTGATGTGAACAAATTGTATGGCTCGGATCCCATTGGTTGGGTAACTGAAATGGAACATTATTTATCTTTGTATGGCATTACATATGAGTTGTCTGAACTTCGGTATGGTGTTCTCCATCTAGATCAAGAACATTGGCAATGGTGGCAATGGAGAAAAAATGCTCACCAAGGGTATGTGGCTTGGACACAATGTGGCAGAGCTTTATGAATTCTTTGACATTGACACCAATCATTTAGGCCGTCTGAAAAAGTTGAAACAATTTGGCACAATGGAAGACTTTATAGCCACTTTTGAGCGATTGGATTTCTATACAGAGGGCATGTTTGATGCTTTTTTCCAAGAATGTTTTATCAGTGGCCTCAAGGATGATATCCATTCCCATGTCCTCATGGATCAACATAAGAGTTAGGTGGAAGCTACTAAAAGATCTAAGGAAGCACAACAAATTGTCTCTTCTCAAACCCAAAAACCCTCCTTTATTCCTCACCCTAAACCAATCACTCCCACTCATCCTTCTACTCCACTAAAGATCCAACCATAAATTGACCAGGAAAGAAATGGTTGAACACCAACTCAAACGAATTTGTTATAATTGTGATGACAAATATTTTCCAGGGCACAAGTGTAAGGAAAAAAAAAATTTATGGCCATATCCGAGGATTGTTTGGAAGACGATGTTGAGGCTCCCATGTGGCTGAGTCACCTCAACCCAATAACATGGCCCCACCCTCTGACCCTCCCAAAGTCAAACCGATCATTTCCCTAAATTCTCTCATTGGGTTCTTTACTCCCCGAACTCTCAAGCTAATTGATTGCATTAATCATTAGAAGGTCATCAACCTTGTTGATAGTGGAAGCACCCACAACTTTATTCATCGTTTCATTGCCCAAGAAACCAATTTTTACATATGTGTCGTCGATAACTTCCAAATCATGATTGCTAATGGCGGGTCAATGAAACATGCGGGGCATTGTGAAAAATGTGTGTCTCCAAATTGGTCAGTACCACATGAAATTGTTGGTTGTGGAGCCTGATTATCTTCCTGATTTAGAGGTCTTTTACTTTTAGCCATGTTTATACCCCATAAAGTATTTACACCCCAGAAGTATGTACACTCTTCCACGCGGGGTAGTGCAGAGGGGGGGTACCCCCTCTGCGGGGTCCATGGGGGCTATCCCCCCTCGGCTGAGGGGTCTGGGGGAAAGCGGGCCCCCAGTAGGGGTTCGGGGGAAAAGCCCCCGAAGAAAAGATTTCCTTGTAAAAGTATATCGTAATTTCATTATAAATCTGGACCGTTCATTATAAGGTCGCAGATCTAACGATAGAGATTATGTTAAGGTTTTTTTCCCTAGAAGGCAACCCTCTTTTATGAGGGAAATTTATTGTGGCTATGTATGTTGGTGAGTATTGTATTATGAGAGAGGAGATTGTGAGAGAAAGAAGAGGAAGTTACAACGGGTTTTGATGTAGTTTGTATCACTTCATTTTGTTAGATAATAATAAAGAAAGGACCTGGCAAAGTCTCTGGTGGACGTAGCCCACACTGGGTGAACCACATAAATATGTGTCTCTCTTGTATTGTGTATCTTCTGTGTTTTGTTTCCGCATTTGTTTTATTTTATTGCTCTGTGATCCTGTTTTTCTAAAAAATGGTATCAGAGCGTAAGGTAACTCACAGGAAAAGAGGGTTCCTGGTTCATGTGGGAGCAATGTCAGAAGATGGAAAGTTTAGGGTCCAGAAATTTAACGGCCAAAACTACCAGTTATGGAAGATGCGGATGGAAGATTATTTATATCAGAAGGGTCTATTCCTACCATCGAACGGAGTAGCTGATCCGGATTTATGTAGGAACACAATGAAATACAGAAATACACATAAACGCAGAGATGCAGTGGAAATAAGACTTCATTTCATTAATAACAAATGACTGAAATATGCTTAC
>JZKD02S1674906.1:305863-320123 GCA_000966675.3 Picea glauca
CCCAGCCACCGGATCTTCAAGCGTTTCAAACTCTCATTACCTCATACAAGAAGGCAACGAAGGATGTGCAACCCTCCCAATTTGTAAAAAGGTTAGAAGAAATACCAAAGGTGGTCGTTCATTCCTCCTCGGCCAGACATTTTGTATTACGGTTGGCTGAAAATGGCTTGATAGGTCAGTTCACTGGACTCTCTGGCCCTCCCCTAAAGCAATGGCGTCTTGGTTGGATCTAAAATGGAGGAAAATCATCAAAGGACAGCTCTCAACAGCCTTCTGTGGGAAGGGATTCATGTCTTCCTCTTTGAGAAGAAGGTAGATCAAGATCTGATTTTTCGAAGAAAACCGTATTTCATGGGCACCAGAGGAATGTACCTGAATAAGTGGACTCCAGATTTCAGTCCTGAGAACAACATCCCCTCAGTTGTTCCAGTATGGGTTTGACTCCCTTTCCTACCCCTACATTGATGGAATGACGAAACTATCAAAAACATAGGAAACGCCCTGGGCAGGTTCATCGATCGAGTTGAACCACGAGAGGGATTACAATCTTGTGCAAGATTATGTGTGGAAATAGATCTAGAAAAAGGACTGCCAAAAGAGATACAACTAATTCTAGATGGATGGACCTACACTTAGATGGTGGATTATGAACAACTCCTTTTCAAATGTAAATACTATCATGAGTATGGTCATTTTGCAAAAAACTGTCCCAAATCGACTCAGGAAAATCCAGACAACAAAGCATCAAAACAATGGCAACAAGCAAAACGGGAAAAAAAAAAAAAAAACGGTGAACAAAATAGGGAATCTGCAACCGGATCGAAAAAGAAACAATGCACCCCCATCTCCAAGCAAAGGGAAGGACACAATCCAGATAGAGGATGAAGCAGAAAGAAACAAGAATAAATATGAAACCTTGGAAAGCTAGGACCTATATTAGACGAAGACAAAGGAAAATATGGAGGGAAACCCTAAGGAACTGGATGTGCACAAAGAAAAACCAGTAGAAGATCAAGATCCACAGCTATCAGATGCTCATCCAAAGTAGGAAGATGAAATTCAAGAGGAATCCGAAGAAGAAATGGAAATAGAAATCCCCAAAATGGCCCCAACTACTAAAGCTGGTAGGAAAACAAACAAGGCCAAAAGAGAGAAAGAAACCACACAAGATAAGGATCTAGGTACTCAACCCATGCTGGAAGAAATCCTCTGAAAAGAAGAGAAAAATGGGAAATCTCATCCAACAAATGGACAGACACACCCCTCAAAGGGAGGGTCCAAGCACAACAGTAAGTAATGAAGGTTGTCTCCTGGAATTGTAGAGGACTGGGCCAAGCGGAAAAGAAAGAAGCATTGTGCAAGTTGATCAAAACTGAAAAACCCCAAATTCTCTTAATTCAGGAGACGAAACTCAAGGAATATGAAGTCCTCGGAGAAATCAAACAACTCTGGAACCCCAGTGAAGGTGTGGCAATAAGTGCGAGAGGAGCCTCAGGATGAATTTGCACAGCCTAGAGCACCCAAATCTTCAAGGAGGAACAAAGAGAGGTTACTAACCACTGAACGATGGTCAAGCTAAAGAATCTACAATCAAGTATTACCTTTCCTATTTGCAACGTTTACATGCCAAATAATATAAGGGAAAAAAAAGATTGTTGGGAAACTATGTCAAAACTGAAAGATATAGATGCCCAAAAAAATTGTATTATAGTTGGAGACTTCAATACAACACTACATCAAGGGGAGAAAAAGGGGGGTTCCATTGTAAGAGACCAGTTTCGGGAAAACATGGAAGACCTAATCATTGACCTTGACCTTTTCGATGTAAGACCCTCAAAAGGGAAATATACTTGGAGCAACAAAAGGATTGGGGTGGGTCACATAGCTGCTAGACTGGACCATTTCCTATCCACAGCCCCCTCTTCCTCCTTCCTTTGGACATAAGCTCTAAAACAATTCCTTGGGAGATTTCAGATCATCGGCCTATAGTCCTCACCTTAAATAAGGAAATGAATTATGGTCCCATCCCTTTTAGAATCAATCCTCTCTGGATGGATTCCCTGGACTTCCTCCCCCACATCTCCTCAACCTGGTCCACCTGGATTAATGGAATTCCAGTGTATATCTGGGAACAAAAACTCAAAAAAACAAAACAAGCTCTCAAAGTCTGGGTAAAGGAAGTTTTTCTCAGCACAAAGGATGATGTGCATCAGCATAAACAAAAGTTAGAAGAGATTCACATGGATATGGAAGAAAAGGAAGTGACTCAGGAACACCTAAATCAGGAGAAAAATCACTTCCAAAAGTATCTAAAGGCACTACACAACGAAGAAAGAGAATGGAGGATGAAATCCAGAGCCCTATGGCTCAAGGCAGGGGACAAAAACACCACCTTCTTCCATAAACAAGCTAAAGCTAGACAACATAGAAATTCTATAGATGAAATTAAAAATTTTGATGGGGAAATAATAAACTCTTTCATAGAGATAAAAACTGAGGCAACCTCCCATTTCAAGACACTCTACACCCAAGATGATGAAGACAACAAAGTGCAAAGGATAAATTTTATGGAACATATCCCCTGAATTATTACAGATCAGGACAACTAGGACATGATAAAGAAAATTATAGAAGAAGAAGTTAGAGAAGTAGTCTTCCACTTTGACCCAGACAAAGCACCCAGACTGGATGGCTTCACTTTCCATTTCTATCGCCAATGTTGGGAAATTATCAAAAAAGACCTGCTTTGAATGATTAATTATGCCCTGGCAAATTGCAAGATTGGGGAAGCCACGAAGTCCTCCTTTCTGGTGTTGATCCCCAAGGATAAAAATGTGAATACCTTTGATCGTTTCCATCCCATATCCCTCTGTAACGCTTCCTACAAGATCCTTGAAAAAATTATAGCTTCCAGGCTAAAGCCTCTTCTCCCCCGAATCATTCTCCCCAATCAAGGGGGTTTTGTGTCTAATAGGAAAATTTGGGACAATATAATCCTAGTTCAGGAAGCGATTCCTACTAGTGTAACAAACAAAGAGAAGGGAATGATAATTAAGATTGACATGGCGAATACCTTTGACAGAGTAAATCATGAGTTTCTTTACGAAGTCCTAAGAAAATTCGGCTTCCAAAACCCCTTCATTTCATGGATCATTGTTTGCATTTCTAACCCCTGGATTGCCCCCATGATTAATGGTTGCCCATCCCCCTTCTTTCAAGCCACAAGAGGACTAAGACAAGGCTTCCCTTTGTCCCCTCTGCTTCATGTCATCATGGCAGAAACTCTAAATAGAAGGTTAGAACAAGAAAGGATCTCCAAAATTATCCCAGGGCTTAAAATCACGAGGGGAGTCAAAAGAATCAACAATTCTCAATTTTTTGATGATACACTCCTTCTTGGGGGAGCCTCTCAGGTGATGGCACAAATATTTAAAAATGTCCTGGATCAATATGAATTAGCCTCATGAGGCCTCATCAGTAAGCACAAAAGTCAGATCTTCCCTTGGAATGTACAAGCTGGAACAATGGTAAGAATAGCACAAATTCTCCAATTCCCTTTTACAATGGAGTGGAAATACTTCAAGTATTTAGGGACACCAATGATCTTAAATGCCCTGCTTGGGGAAGCATGGCGAAGCATCATCCAAAAGTTAAAGGACCAATTTGAAATTTGGGGAGCCACATGGCTGAATCCAATAGGAAGGGTGGTCTTAATAAAATCAGTCCTCTCTTCCCTCCCAATATTCCAATTCGCTGCCCTCCATGCTCCGACTGGAATAAAAAGAGAGTTGGCCAAAATTACCAGGAAATTCCTTTGGCATAGAGGAAAAGAGAACGAGAAAAAGTTCCACATGGTAAAATGGGAAATCACCTGCGCTCCCAAAGAAAATGGGGGGCTAGGAATAAGAGACCCAAAAAATTTCAACCTAGCACTAGGACCAAAGGTAATTTGGAGGATAATTACAGGGGGAAAAGAGTGGTGGAAGAGAGCGGTCTGCATCAAATATATGAGTACAAACATAAAAAGGTGTGTGGATGGAATAGACCTGGGGAAAACGGGGTTGCCTATCTGGAAGCTCGTTAAGGCGTCAATACCTCTAATCCAAACCCGATTGAATTGGGATCCAGGCAATGGGAAAAAAATTAAGATATGGGAGGACACATATTCAAAAAGTGGAATCCTTTCAAAAATCCCCTCCTTTACCCAGCTTAAACATTGGCTAGCCGTGGAAGGAAAGGAAACATTATATGACATTTCAAATTGGGATTCAATTGGTAACTGGGAAAGATGGAATCTGGGGGAATTCCTCCCTAAATGAAAGAAGATGCCAAACAACTCCTTCAAAGAATCTCTTGCTCTACTCTTGTCCACCTAACCAAGGCAGATGAAAGAAGCTGGGGAAAAGAGGGTTATACAGTAAAATCAGGGTACAAGCAGCTTCTTGAAGACATCAACATCCCCCCCAAGTCATCCATCTGAAGAGAAATTTGGAACCCAGACAGTCCCCCAAAAGTTAGCATCGTTTGCTGGCAGTTGGCCCACAACAAAATCCTAAAAGGGGATAATCTAAATAAACGAGGCTTCTCAGGTCCGTTCAAGTGTGCGCTATGCAACAATAGCCTTGAAAACACTTAACATCTCTTCCTAAATTGTAATTTTACAAGGCAGGTGATGAATTGCATGTATAAGGAATTAGCCACCAAAGTGGCCAACCCCACAAATATCAGAAGCATGTTAGGCAAATGGGAAAAGCAGTATAAAGGGTCGCTCAAAGGAAAACATAAGTTCAGTATAGTGTGGAAGGCCTCAATCAAATTTGTGTGCTGGTAGATTTGGCTAACAAGGAACACAAAAATCTTTAAAGAAAAGACCATCGCCCCCCAAGTAGTAGCAACGAGTGCCATTAGCCAGATCAGTGAATATATATCAAGCAAAAAGTTGGATATCAAGGAAGGAGAAAAAATGAGAAAAGAGGAAGAAGCTTGGATCAACAAGTTCAACATTCGATATAATAGTGGAGATCACAAAACAAACCAGGCCCCATGCTGGCAGCTTCAGTACACATACCAAGAGTATATTCACTGGTTAAATTCCCACAAAAAATATTTTCTAAGCTTTGATGGTGCTTCCAAAGGGAATCCAAGGGAGGGAGGAGCAGGAGGTGCCATTCGCAATCCTAGAGGCCAGCTGATGGACACATACTCTTGGAATCTTGGCATTGTTTCAAACAATGTTGTGGAGGCCTACGCACTTCTCAAAGGCATTCAAATTGCAAAAGAGCGCCACATCAACCAGCTAACAGTCATAGGAGACTCTAAAACAATCATCAGACACTTTGTCAAGAATACCGCTTTGAAAAACTCTATTCTCTAAAGGATCATAGAACGGATCAAAAATGCTATCAAAGATATGAATATAGTATTCCTCCACATCCGTCGACACAACAATGGAATCGCCAATGAACAGGCCAATAATGCAATCGAAAAAAGTAAAGGTAATTTGGTCATCAATGGGATAAACACTCAGCAAGTTCCCCCATAAAAAATGGTCCAACTCATCAAAAAAGAGAACGCGTTCAGTAGGCATGATAGCAGTGCATTCCAGAACATCAGCCAATATGGAATGCTCTCTGTAATTTACGGGAATGCAAAGTACGATGGAAAATCGGGTTTGCGAAAGGAAGGTACTAGGACTAAGATGGATATGATACACACACGAAACAACAGGACTATCCGATGTGGGAGCCTGCCAGAAAACACATCAGAGCAACGTCATTCCATTATTTCCCCCATTCTCTCATCATTTCCACTCGTGCAAATGAAAGGAAACATGTTTGATTTAAGGATTCATGGCATGTGCATTAAACCCAAGCATCACCTCAAAATCCAGAGCAGTCACAATCCAAGATCATGGAAGGACGTTGCATGGGAAACGCAGGTTTATCCAAACCTGATCCTCTTTATAAATCCCCTAAGGAAGATAAGATTTGCACCAAACGCATCAAGATACAGGAACAAATCAGCCCACCTAAGCCAGGGTAGACTACAACGATCCAGGAGGGAAAATCAAGACAAAGAAAGGGCCTCGCCACAGAACAATAGTGAAACGAAAAGAAATATGAATCAGTCAAACACGATTTATCAGCCAGATCAAGAAAGGCACAATGCAGACGCGGGAAGAATGGAGCATGATGAGGAAATGGTGGATGAAAACTTTCACACTACCCAACAATTAGCAATGCGCCTTGACTCCCACACCGCCACTCTCAATTTCACTCTGGAAACACTATCAAGCCACCACGCAATGATCAGTCAACTACAGGATGAAGTGGAGTATTTAAGGAGCCGAGGAGAAAGGCTTGAGAATGACAAGGAAAACCGAGCACAAGATGTTGAAGGACACAGCAGCAGCATAGCAGGTGAAGCTGGAGGGACCAGAGAAGCTCTGATGCTTCCTGACTTGAATGTGGCACTGGATACGCCCGCAGAAGAAATCCCACAGTGCCCCATAGAGGAACAGAAGAAGTAAGCACGAACTTTAGAATTTTTTTGTAAAAATGGCAATGCCTCTCGAAGACTACAGTTAGTAATTAAATAAGCAGTTTCTTAGCATAGAAAGATCATGTAATCTAGGCACTGGGTCTGAATCCCACCCACCCCCCCCCTTTTTTTGTACATTAGCAACCTCGGTCGCAACCTATAAATACAAATTTTGCCTTTTGTTTCTGTTAAAAAAAATAACCATTTACTTTTGATTAAGGAAAATTGAATTATCAATAAATAATATTTTTATTACTAATTGATTATTAATTTTTCTTGTCTTAATCTTATATATTTTTCGTCTATAGACAATTTCAAGGTCAGGTGCAAGACAAATTAGACCTTGGGCATTCATTTTTGTAGTGTATCTCTTTGTTATATTTTCTTTTTGTAGAGTCACCAAAGGAGATATTCAAATTAACATTCACAACATTCTCATCAAGACACACATGCAAGATAAATCCCAACAAAAAATGGGAAATGAACTTTATCCCTAGCAACGACACCAAAAATGTTACCACCAAAATTAGCACCCTAGTGGAAAGTCCAACCATAGGTGCTATCTTGGGGAAACAAGATGGGAATTGCACCATTCTCACCTCACTACAATATCTCCTTCACTTTAGGCTAGCTCCAAAGACCAAGGGGGGTATCCCTATCTACCAATCATAGATCTATGACTAAATCTCTTTAGTGAATAAATACCATACAAGTTTATGATTTAAAATTATAAATTTGTTAAATTTTCTAAATTATCATTGCTCTATTAATTATTTGAAAAGACATTAGTTAATATACAAATTAGAATTCAATATAAAATTAAGATATAAACTTTACCTTCTCATACCTTCTCATTGAATACAAAGTATAATATGACATTAAAATATTAAATAAAATCATGCAAACACCCAAACTTATAAGTTAGAGGAAGCGTACAAGGATGCAAAATATAAAATATTTTGATTGTTATTATGTTATCTTGGTTAATCAACAACATGGTATGTTTGAGATGTTTTTTTATAGAAAATCCCAAGGAATGTTTCTCTATATTTACATATAACAATAATCAATTAAATTAACCCTGTAAACTTATATTAATTTATTTTTTAATTATTTTGAAATTTTCTAAATTATCATTACTTTATTAATTATTTGAAAACACATTAATTAATATACAAATTATAATTCAATATGAAATTAAGATGTAAACTTTACCTTCTCATTGAATACAAAATATAATATAACATTAAAATATTAAATAAAATCATACAAACACTCAAACTTATAAGCTAAGGAAACCTACAAGAATGCAAAATATAAAATATTTTGATTGTTGTTATGTCATCTTAGTTAATCAACAACATGGTATATTTGACATTTTTTTTTAATAGGAAAAGCCCAATAAATGTTTTTACATATTTACATATAACAATAATCAATTAAACTTATATTAATTTATTTTTTAAATTATTTTCATTTTTTTTTAATTATTAATAATATATCAATTTAACTATAAAAAAAAATACAAAAAAATTAAATTTTACATCTCTTTCTATTCTATTTATAAAATATTTTCATTTTTTTAATAAAAAATATTTCTTTTCTTATTTAACTACATATAATAATAAATAAATAATATCACAACCTTCAAACAATTTTAACCTAACATACCAACCAACCATACATCCTTAACAAATAAATTTCAAACAATTTTAACCTAACATAGCAAGAAACAATACATTTAAATTGAAAGCCACAACTACTAACTAATTTTATGAAGATGGATATTTTTAAACATAAAAGAGAAGGAGAAAGCGACGACCTCCTCAATGCGTTTTGAATACTCTACTTAGGAGAAAGCGACCTCGTCCTCAATGCGTTTTGAATACTCCACTTAATAAGAAAAGTCGGTTTAGTTGAAATTTCTTGCACATTGATATAGATTGTTAACCAAATTACAAAATCACTGCCACTTGCCATAGTTTCTGTGGGTTGATGAATGAGACTACCCAAACCAAATTACAAAATCATTGTGACATAATTTCCATGAGTTGATGAATGAGACTGCCTACCCAATTTTATGTTGATGTATAGTTTTGTATATAAATTAGGAGAAAGCTGTTGTTTTTTTATCACAGTGGAAAACTTATTATAATTAGATATGTTAATCAGCGGTGGGGATAGTTATCATTGGTTGTTATTAGTAAATGTGGGTAAATTTTTACTCTTGTCTCTAGCTCTTGAACAGTCTATTTCTTATCTCTATGGGAGAGGAACTCTTAACCAAGTAAAACCAATTTTAGGTCATACTCTAGGACCATAGAGGAGGAAGCTTCTCCTTAATCCTTTATGAAATTTCCCTTAATAAAAAAATGGTTTAGTTGAAATTCCTTAAGCCTTAGTTTAACTGTTCTACTTTTTAGTCATTCTCCAGTGGTATTTTTAGTTTAATTTTGTCTATCTGAAATCCTGCAAGAATTTGTTGGATTTGCAGATTTGATCACAGTGAGAAAACTTATTATAACTTGATATGTTAATTAGTAGTGGGGACAGTTATTATTGGTTACTTTAGTGGAGACAGTTATCATTGGTTATCAGTGAATGTGGGAAGACTTTTAGTCCTGCTTGTGGGTCTTGGGTAGTTAACCAAGTAAAAACAATTTTTGGTCGTACTCTAGGACCATAGAGGAGGAGAAAGTTTCTGCCTAATCCTTTATGAAATTTTCCTTAATAAAAAAAATGGTTTAGTTGAAATTCTTTAAGCCAATAGTTTAGCTGTTATACTTTTTAGTCATTTTCTCTTAGTTTAATTTTGCCAGTAAACTAGCTAGAATTTGTTGGCTTTGTAAATTTGAGTGGTAAATTCTGTATAATCAAAATGCTTCAGAGGTTTTCAGCACATTGAATCTATTTCTAAAATCATATATACAATTTAAACAACAAAAAAATGTGATTTCGTGCAAATTTATGTCTCCCTATTCCTATTCCTATGAAAAAGACAAAAATCTATAACAACTACAACCTCATTTCTTAAACAATAATATAAATTATTAATCAAATTACAAAATCGCTCTTATCAGTTGTCATAATTTTAATGGATTGATGAATGAGAATACCTACCCAGTTTTAGGTTAATGTATACTTTAAATCACTCTTATCAGTTGTAATTTTCATGGATTGATGAATGAGAATACCTACCCAGTTTTAGATTAATCTATATTTTCGTACATAGAGGAGAAAATTTATCCTCAATGCGTTTTGAATTCTCCACTTAATAACAAAAATTGGTTTACTGAAATTTCTTGCACATTGATATGGCCTGTGAATCAATCTGCAAAATCACTCTTATCACTGGTCATGATTTCGATGGGTCGATTAATGAGACTACCCGTCAATTTTATGATGTAGAATTCTATACACAGAGAAGGAAAAAACGACTCACTGCGATTTGAATGGGCCACCAAATCAGGAGATTTGGTTGAAATTTCTTGCACTGTTAACCAAAAGTACGAAACTGGTGTTGTCAGTTTTGTCATTTCCATGGCTTGATCAGTAGGTCGACTTCACAGTGGCAAAATATCCTTTTGGATTGCTTTCTGGTTAGATAAGCGAAGGGTAAGGTAATCACGTGTCATACTTTGACCACTTGGCAATTGTTTGTCTGGTAGGTGAGTTGACGTATTTCGCATCTCCTCCACGAATTTCAGAATTCTGAATTTGACTACCACAAATCCAATTATCGTCATGGATCCATCAGAATTGCTCGCAGAGCGGTATAGCAGGCCTTCAATTCTTCATGCACGGGATTTACACCCGCATGGAGTTTGCTTCTAACCTTTCTGAAGAGAAAAAAAAACAGTTTTAGTTGTGATCTGTAACATAAAATATTGAACGATAGGGGAAACTGAATTGAAGAAAATCTGATCGAAAATGTATACTATCAAACGCCCTTCCTGCAGTCTAGAAGAACTGGGCATCTATGCCTCCATGGTGGGTATCCAGATTTGTTATGCTGTGATCGGTGTTCTTATGGGAAATGAGTTAGCAAAGGGGGCGAGTCCTCTGTCTTTCATTGTTTATTCCAACGGGGTTGGAGGACTGGCGCTTATCCCATTTGCCTTCTTCTTTGAGAAGTAAGTATGTCTGCATCCTTTCATTTCATTTGATATTCCTTTCAACTTTTAATTCCAAATCTCTCGAAGTCATGGTTCGTCTTTGGATTGCAGGAAGAAGCGGCCAACAACAGTGAGTTTATCTCTACTCGGACGGTTCTTTCTGCTGTCTCTTGGAGGGTGAGTTGAGTATTTGAAGTTGAGATCCATCCCCATTATCTGAATAGAGTTAATATGAGATTCTCATCAACATTTTGTGCTCGGTTGGTTTGTTACAGTATCTGTGCGTTTCAGGCGTTTCTGCTCATGGGATTGAAGGATACGTCTCCTGCTTTTGCTTCGGCAATGCCCAACTTGGCCCCCGCCCTTATATTTGTGATGGCATGGATTTTGGGGTCAGTACTTGTACTTCTAACTCACTGATTCTATTTAATATCTGGTAAGATTGAATGGAGTTGTGTTGGTGTTCTGTGTACATAATTATCACAGCTGCATAGACTGTGAAGTTTGTGAAATTAACAAATTTGGTTAGTTGAGATGAATATACTGGATTTGCTCCCAATTTCCTTTATGAACTCATTGGAATTTATTTACAAGAACAATCCGTCATATTCAAACATCCATTAAAGCTCAGGCAACGTACTTAAACATCCATTAAAGCATAAAGCTTAGGCAAAGTTGAAAGGAGGTTTTTTTTTCATTTTTACTGTATTTTATTTAGTTAATTTTTTATTGATAAAAATACAGTAATATATATTCATCTTAATTCTAATGATTAATATCATAAATTTATTTTAATTTTATTTATTATTATATTAAGTTTTATGATCAAACATTTAAAAAAAATTATATCAAATTTTTGTAATTATATAATTCTTTTAAAATTGGATGGAATTTGTTATATAATTTTTTCAATTTTGTTAATTAAGTTTAATTCAGGTGGTTGAGAAGAATGATTATTATCTTCTCTACTGGAGATCAATTTGTGCAAACTATATGTTGAACTCTTAAAGAGTATATTCATGTAATTGGCTTCAAGCCTTGTTGTTGATAACTCTTGTAGCCTGGAAAAAAATATTTTTAGATTTATTTTTCCTTTTATACAAAAAAAATTTCCACTTAAAATTGTAAGATCACAAGAACATCATAAATTATTTTGATCTTATACTATACTCACATTTTTTTTATCTTATACTGATAGTTGATTCTTTTCAATGGGGTTGATTGTTTCATTTACATTATTGCTACTTGAGATTTCTTACATATAAACTATGTAAGGAGTTTTGATTGTTTCATTTACATTACTGTTGCTTGAGATTTCTGGATATAAACTATGTAACCAGTTTTGAACGTCTCTTCCCAGTGGACACTCCACATACTTTTAAGGAGTTTTGATTGTTTCATTTACATTATTGTCACTTGAAATTTCTGGATATAAACTATGTAAGGAGTTTTGATTGTTTCATTTACATTACTGCTGATTGAGATTTTTGAATATAAACTATGACAGGAGTTTTGAAACATCCCTTCCCAGTGGACACTCCACCCATTATTTTATATTTAATTGTTCATAATGATGGGTGAAGTGTCCACTAAAAACTTTGAATATTTCAAAACTCCTTGCACAATTTATATATCCAGAAATCTCAAACAGCATTATAACAAACTGTAAAAACCTACACACTTTAACTTACATTACTGTAAACAAATTATTTGATCTAAGAAGTGCCAAATTGTTTTATCTTATAACTGTTCACATAGTTGAAATTGGGAGGACATTCTTTCATTTAGGTTACTGAAACTCTCAACAAGTTATTTTGATCTTATAACTGCACACATAGTTGATGCTTTCATTTGGAGTTGATTATTTCATTTATATTTATCATGGCCAGAAGCTAATGTGAGTGTCAAATGTGTAGGATAGAGAAAGTAGACCTTAAGTGTGTTGGCAGCAGATCCAAAATTCTGGGAACTCTGATTTGTGTGGGTGGAGCAATGGGTATGAGTTTCCTGCAAGGTCCTACTCTAACCCAACTCTGGCCTCCGTGGGGACACTCAACATCAGTTTCAGTACACCTAGAGGAAACCATTCTCCACCAGGGAGATTCAGGCAACCATATTAGAGGGTGTATTTACCTCATCTCAGCAGTGATAATCTTATCCACTACGATTATATTGCAGGTCTCCCTACTACCTTGCATATTATATTTATAGCCAATTATAACCCTTTCTGTATTTAGAAGCGTCGTAACTCCCCACCCAATCAATTGTATGACCATAATTTCATCTGCAGGTTGAGACATTGAAGAAGTATCCAGCCGCACTATCCCTTACATCAATTACTGCCATTCTAGGCTCCATCCAAACTGCTGTCCTAATAACCATTCTGGACAGAGGCATCACTCCAACATCATGGTTACTGGATAGGAGCGGGATTTTGACTGTTGTCTCTGCAGTAAGTCTAAATACATGATATTCCTCCTCAATTTTCCCAGCCATGAATAACTTCAATTTTTGTTAGATTGTTAAGCTGATTTGTGGAAGATTAATTTAATTTGGCAGGGAATCATGTTCAACGCAATGGCATTTCCATTACAGTTGTGGTGTTTGCAGAAACGAGGGCCCGTTTTCGTTACAGTATTCAGCCCAGTGTCTACCGTGTGCTCGGCAGTCTTGTCATCTTTAGTTCTGGGAGACACTCTGCGTCTGGGAAGGTGGGTGGGTGGTTACATTATCAAATCCTCAATTTGCCTACACAATCATATTCCTGAATCCTTCTTGTATTGCTTTTATTCTTCTTTCTCCTGCTGTGCCTACAGATTAGCAAAATTAATTAACTGAAATGCTTAATTTGCGTGCATTGGAACAGTTTGATGGGTGTACTTCTTATATTCCTGGGTCTCTACCTATTTCTGTGGGGCAAAAGCCAAGACGACGTTACACACATCAAAACATCTTCTGACGAAGAAGCAGATCTAGAAGAAGCAGATCTAGCCATGGCAGAAGAAGATCGTCACCATCCTGCTTCTTCTTCTGAAGTAGTGGATGTGAAAACACCTCTATTACACTGACATTATTAACATGTTGTAAAACACCTATACTACACTGACATTCTTAACATTTTGTAAGTATTGTTTTGTTGAAAAATTGCAATGTTTCTAATAAACACTTAGTCATCAACACAGTAGAATTGCTGAGAATTGCAACACTATAACACTATTCTGTATTATTCTCAGCTTTTCAATCCTAACGATCATAGGTAATGTGTTTACCTGATGAATTAGACAAAAACATATTGCGCAGTTTTACCAAAACAATACTTATTAAACTGTGAAAATGTGCAATCTGAAATCCTCCAAACTTTTTCATTTGTACGATGTATTAACTACAACTCGCCAACTACTACTAAATGGGAGTTTGCAAAGCATTAACTACATTCTGAAATATTTTTGGCGTTATCATTTGCATTATGTCCGATGAATACTGCTCACTAATAAATTGTGAAGCAAAGAGAGATGCAGAGAGAAAGAATAGAACAGTATATTGAAATGTATAAAGAAGTACAGAACTCAGAAGATGGTTACAATGTAAGATGGTTGAGCTATATA
>JZKD02S1674906.1:323558-333585 GCA_000966675.3 Picea glauca
ATGTAAGATGGTTGAGCTATATATGCTCAAGCAAGACGAAAATAGAAAGTACAACTGTCCAGTACAGCTGGCAGTGTACGGTCATACTGTTGAGGGTACAATATATTTAACACTCACAACTCTACTACCTTTTCTATCAAATGGATGCACTGATGACCTTTTCTAGAAGTGATTAGGAAAGGATTTTTGATGTTGTGTGCTCCCAGATTCACATTATCTGAAGAAAGGTTGTCATAGTTTTTCATTGATAAGGATTTTTCATTGTGATTTTGCTTTGTTATTCAAATATGTCATACACCCACCTTCAACCTGCGACCGTATAATTACTCATCGATTTTTAGTTTTCCAAATCGAAGGGGAAGACGAGAAGTAGGAAAGGTTGGGAATAGCTCTTTAGAATTTTTTGATGCAAAGAGAATCTAAATACCCAAAGTGTATGAAAAGAGAGGAGAAGTTAGCAAAATATGATGGTGTCAGGAGTGGTGCAACAAAGGGTGAGTGAATGTGCATATGAAGCACAATTAATGGAAAGCATCATTATATTAGAGAGATGAGTTCAACACTAACAAGAAAACAATGGGTTGAAAGAAGTTGAAAGGTTATGATTGAGGAAGATAAATATTTTCAACTAAGAAGTGAGGAAGTGAATATAAAAAAATAGATATGAGGAGTTGGATAGGAAGTTGAATAAAAAAACAACAACAAAACAATGGGTTGAAAGAAGTTGAAAGGTTATGATTGAGGAAGATAAATAGTCTCAACTAAGAAGTGAGGAAATGAATATAAAGAAATAGATATAAGGAATTGGATAGGAAGTTGAAGAAAAAAAAAAAGGAAGGAAAAGAGTTAAAAAAGTGTTGAACAATCAATTAAGGATGAATAAATATGATGGTAGCCATTAAATTAAGTTGGCTAATTAGATCACAGAGGGAGCCTATCATTCTAAATAGCTAATTAAATCATAGACAAGAGAATCTTTAAAAAACTTAATGAAAGAACACGTTGAAAGAAAAAAGATGTGTTCTATATTTTATGTATTTTGATTAATAATGAGAATAAGTAAACCATTGTCCAAGGCTTAGATGATATGATTATATTATGTTGTTAAAACCATGTGATTGTTATATGGGAATAGTTGATGAATGTAATTGGAGAGAAGAACCACAAAGAGTATAAATGTGCATTTAGTAATGTATTTGTTGGCATTTAGTCTTAGTTTTTAAGAGGGTCTCAATTCCAACCATATTAAATTCCAAACAATTACTTTTTTCATCATTTATCATGTGTTAATTGCAAATATATTATAATTCAAATATTTTATTTTTGTCATTAATCAAGTCTCAATTATAGTAGAAAGAATTTCAAAAATATTAATTAGACCAAAAAATAAATGAGAGATGAAGAGTCTCCATCACCCATATATTTTAATTTATTTATAAATCATTTTAATTCTCATAATCTATCAAAAGTTAATATTAATTATTTTACTAAACCATTCACCTAAAACATATTATTGTTAGGGATCTAACCTCCCTAACTCCTCATGTAGATAGAATGATATATTTTCCATGTAATAAAAGTTAATGTTAATAAGGCCTAGAAACAAGGAAGTATAAGTCAAATGTAAGAAGACCTAATAGAAGCTTCGCCTTCTAGAAGATCTTCCTCTAGATTGTTCTTATGGTAGATAGATTTAGTATAAATAAGATTCTAGGGTATGAGAACTTTTGTCTTGGAAATTATTGTAATAGAACTGTTAATGAATAAACTCATGATAATTATAACTTTCCCAATGTTTCTCATAATCTTCATGCTTTTCTTAATACTTATAAATAGTATTAAATGCACTAGTCCCACATATGTATGTATGTTCATCTAAAATGTTATGCATAATAATTCCAACATGTTAATTTTCATTTTCATGTAATTAATAAATCTAAACTTTTACAAATGTCACCATAATTATTAAATAGAATAAAAAGTAAATAAAAAATATTATTTTTAACTATTAAATATTATGTTTATTTACATTGTCTTTTATTTAAAATATTAAAAGTGGGTATTATTATCATTGTCTTTCTCCAAAAGAGTACAACTATGACTAGATACTTATTGTATATAAATAAGTTAAACAATATGGAAGACAAGAGGCTTCCTAAAATTGTTTTAAACTTCACCCAAAACCAAGTTTTACTCAAGTGGGGATGGCATAAATATGGTCAGTCCTCGCTAAGTCGTTGGGGAATAATGGAAGAGATCAAGAATAATGATACTATTAAAAATATTATTACATCAAAATTTAAGGAGAAAATGTGGTGTGATAAAGAGTTAGAGGAAAAAACAAATTTAAGGTATTATAAGGTGTGTGTGTGTGTAAAGAAAAAAATAAGAACAAATTCTCATGAGCTCCATAGTGAAACTAGGCGTTGGTCTATTCCTAAAACACCATGGGATGAAAGAGTGTGTCACATTTGTGACACTAAGAGGGTTGAAGATGAAAAGCACTTTCTCTTAGATTGTCTAGCCTATACCCAGATTAGATCTCAATTTCAAAGTATTTGTCACACTACCAACCTTCCTAACCTTTTAACTCAACAAAATTATGGTGATCTTGGAAAGCTTCTCTAATGCTTTTCGAGCACATAAACAAAATTCTAAAGAATTACAAGTAATCACTTATCTTCTTAAAATCTGATAAACAAATTCAATCTCAGTGGACGTTCATCATCATCATCATCATATATATGCTAAGTAGTAAATAATTCCACTACTCATCCAAGAAAATCATATTATTCGTTGAGTCTAAATGTTGAGATTTTTTTTTGTCACATACAACAATAATCATAACTTTTGCATCTCATTTCCACAAAGTAATAATGTGAAAGATGTTATTAAAATCTATAATAACAGCAATTATTCATTCCATTCACAGAGCATTAAGATTAAGTCACGGATTTGGGATTAGATCCAAATGATTTGAACTAATTTGAATTGTTTCAACTACATTTTATGAATTCACAAAATAATGAAACAAGATCAATCTATAATAATATTTTTTTTAAAGAAATAAGTTCCTTTCACTTGAGCATTCTTCCATGCATATCTTATGCAATTTCACACATCTTGCAAATTCTAAACAATAAATTTACAATATAATGTAAAAGTGAGAAATAACGTTCTTCGTGATTCTTCAAGCAAGGATAAGAGTGCAATAATAGGTAGTGAATTTATGGATAAACCCAAATGTTGTTGTTTTTCACTTACACCTTGTAAATTCACAAAATAATGGTATGAGGTCAAATTACTATATCAATTATATACATATTATTATTATTAACCTCATTGTTAATATAAATATGTCATAGAGCATTTAAATATTGAATTTACAATATTATTTAAAATAGATAAATAGCTTTGGGGTTAACCTTTAATGGACTTGGGCTATGAATAAGTAGTGAAATGGTAGTTTAACGTAATATTATTTAAAGTAATTATTTCACTTTTTTTTAAAGTAAATTTATAATTCATCAAAACAATATTAAATCATAATATTAATTTTAAAAACATAAGTAAATCATTTTTTTCTCAAGAAAAAAAAATCAAAATATTTGATATGTTTTTTCATTGATATTCTCCTTCACAAGTGATTTTCACTTACTGAAATTATGACATATTAGCATGTGTGTTTATGGAATATTAAAGAATACTCCTAATTTCACTAAATAGTGATAAATCTCTCAAAATACTTTAGTTGAACCCCCCTCCCAATACATCTTTCCAATAATAATAAAAAACTTGTTTTTACTATATACCCCCCAATACCTATAAACCCCTTAATACCTTGCATCCCCCAAAAATACCTACAATATATTGACTTTATTTTTCACAATTTACAAAACCCCTTTATGAATGAACATGATAAAATATTGGTCAACAAGGTGAAGCCCCTAAGTATTTTTCATGACTGGAAATAAAAGCATGTTTTTCAGAGTGGTTTTCCCATCAACCCAATCAATGTCAATCTTGTTGTCAACAAATATCTATAGGTTCACTTCTCGCTTGTTAGTTGTCGGTGTCAAGAGTATCCATAAACTTCTAAAAAAATTCAAGATTATTCCCTAAGTAGATCAAATCATCAACACATAATGTAACTATTAGAATATCTTTTCCTGAATGAAGAATATAGGGATTGGGTTCAAATGAACTCTTAACTAGGCCATGATCCTAAAAGTATTTACTAATCCTTGAATACCATGCTCTTGGTTCATGTTTAAGACCATACAAGGCCTTCTTCAACCTATAAACATGAGCTTCTTTACCTAGAATTTCAAATCC
Organism: Picea glauca; assembly: GCA_000966675.3. Taxonomy (NCBI): domain Eukaryota; kingdom Viridiplantae; phylum Streptophyta; class Pinopsida; order Pinales; family Pinaceae; genus Picea; species Picea glauca. The sequence continues at coordinate 327,894 of JZKD02S1674906.1, forward strand.
TTTAGGTTTCTCTACATAAATTACTTGATCCTAAAATTAGTTATCAATCCTTGAATACCATGCTCTTGGTTCTTGTTTGAGACCATACAAGGCCTTCTTCAACCTGTAAACATGATATTTTTTACCTAGAATTTCAAATCCTTTAGGTTGCTCTACATAAATTACTTCATCCACAAAACCATTTAAGAAGTTGATTTAACATCCATCTGAAATATTGTCCACTTATATTGTGCAACTAATGCAAGTAACACCTTGATTATGTCCAACTTTTCCATTGGAGCAAAGGTTTTTGTATAATCAATTACTTCCTTTTGTGCATAATCGTTGGCAAACAAGCTTTATGTTTATCAATCAAACCATTTGATTTATACTTAGTCTTATACACCCATTTAGTACTAATTACATCATTTCTTTTGGGTAAACTGACCAAGTCCCATGTATCATTTTTTACCAAGGCATTAAACTCTGCTTACATAGCTTCATTCCTATCATTCTGTGTTGATGCTTTCGCATAACTATCTGTTTCATCCATCTTCATTACCTTAGTCATAAGATAAAAATTCACAATGCAACTCTGTGGTCTAGTGACTCTTTTTTCAAAGTTTCTATCCAACATATTGCTTTCAAAATGACCTATGATTAGCCACTTATGCTTCTTCTTGACTTCATATGAGTTCGAACTAGATCCACCACCAATTATTACTTCATCCTTGCTTAATTTTATCTATACATGTTCTGGCTGATGAATTCCCTACACATCAAACACAACATCTCTGCTTATTATAATCTTATTTGCTTGAGGATCAAACAACCTGTAACTTCCCATTTCTATACTATACCCAACGAAAATACACTTAATGCTTTTATTATCCAATTTCCTTATATTTTATTGAGGGACACGTGCATATGTGATGCATACAAATATTCTCATGTGTACAATACTAGGTTTGTACCCTAACCATGCTTCCTTTGGAGTCAAGTCCAATACAGTTCTTGTAGGACATCTATTGAGAGTGTAGACCGTTGTATGAACTGCTTTGGCCCAAAATTTATTTCCAAGGAACTTTGTTTTTAGCATGCTTCAATCCATCTCAACTATGGTCATGTTTTTTCTATCCACAACACCAATTTGTTGAGGAAAGTATGAATTGGTAAACTCTCACTTTATTCCATTCCTCCTGCAATAATTCATAAATTCATTTGATTTGAATTCTCCCCCATTATATGATCTTGGGGAGAGAATTTTCAAAAAAAATTGTTTTTCAACCATTTCCTTGAACTCAGCAAAATGTTTTAACACTTATGACTTCTCATGAAAAAATTACATCCATGTTTTCCTATAAAAATCATCAGTGAAAGTAATAAAATAGTGTGCATTTCCAAAAGATACAGTCTCCATGGGACCACAGAAGTCTGGATTTACTAATTCTATACTTTCTATAGCCTTCCATGTTCTATTTGAGAAGCTTTCCCTATGTTGCTTCCCAAATATGCACCCTCCACAAAGCTCATCATCAACTTTAATATAAGGAAGTCCATTCACCATGTTATTCTTCCTCAACAACACTAAATTTTGGAAATTCAAATGTCCAATTTGTAAATGCCAAATTATGTTATTCGCTTCTTCTATAGCCTTGAAACTATGTAAGTTGCTTGAGGAAAAGGCTAGTTTGAAAATACCTTATTTAGATATTTATTATGTTGCTACAACTGCATTTTTATTTAACTTATCCATGATTAAATACTATTTATTATCAAACACTAACTTGTAGTTTTTCTCCATCATCTGGCCTACATAAAGTAGGTTCTTCTTCAATGTTGGTGTCAATAGTGTATCATCAATAAACTCCTTCTTTCCATTCAATGTTGGGATTTCAACTGGACCTTTTCCTTTAAATTTTGAAGCACTATCATCTCCAAATATTAATTTACCATAATAATTGTCATTTATTCTAGTGAACAATTTCTCTTGAGATGTCATATGAGTTAAGCATATCAAATCAATGTATCGAGTCTCACTTTCTTCATTATGTGGCACAAAACTTGATATAAATAGCTTCTCATTTCTAGTTTCTTCAACAACGGTATTGGCACCTTTATTTTCCATATCACACGATTTAACATGGAAATCTCTCTCTAAATGACCAAATCTATGATAATAATAACATTGTACTCCATGTCTTTCTTGAGACCCATCTCTTCATCTTCCTCTTCCATGAGATCCTTCTTTGCTTCTTCCTCTAAAATGACTTGGAATTCTTCCTCTACCTTTTGACATGGATTGATTCCCTTGATTGAAATTATGTGAGTTATGTTGATATTGTTTTGATTCTAATAACTTTTATTATGATATTTTTTTATTCCCATAATTTTTATTATGATATTGTCCTTTGCTTATTCCTCATCCTCGATACCTTGTGGAAAAATAATTGTCCATGTGCTCACTTGTAGTGCTTTCGTCAACAATTAGAAAATAACCACTCAATTAGTCAATTTTCATTGTATTCAGATATTTAGAAATCATAATATTGGTGGCAACCATTTCAAATTTAGGCACAAGACTTCTCAAAATCTTCTCAAGAATCCTTCTTCCTGGAATTTCTTCACCTAGTGTCCTCATTTGATTAACAAGATCCTATATTTTGGTGTTATATTCATTCACTAATTCATTAGCATTCATCTTAGCATTTTCAAATTTTCTTCTTAATATTTGCAATTTCGTGACTGTTGCACCTTCATATATATTTTTTAATATATTCCATGCTCGTTTTGTTGGACACACCGACCACACTGATAGGGGGGGTCAATTAGTGTAGGGATCTTTTTACTTCTCTACAAAACACCTTAGTTATAAATCACCATTTACTCATTATTCATTACTTTCATTTACAACTAGTTGTGTGTATGTAAACATGTCCCAGCAGCAAACATCATCAATAAACCATCACCACAATGAACACAAGATATATGTATAAGTTTCTTTTGTATTATGAATTGCAATCCTTGGGGTTTATCAACATCAACTGAAAAGAGCAACAACTCCAAAAGAGCACCAATTCTCAATGCAAGACTCAGCTTGCAGATCTTAGCAACAACTGAGATGTGAGAAATCCAATCCTCAAGTACAATACCATGCTTGTGGAAAGAAACAAATATGGCAATAGGTACGTGAATTGTCTATACAAAATCACGCGTATGTACATAACCTGCCTATACTACAACACATGGATGTACGTGCACTTCCTTCTGTCAGCCTGTGTACACCTTCAGAAACTAGGGTTTATGAAACTTAAACCTTTTGTCCCTTTAGACCCTTTATTCCTTTGTCACATCCACTTGTGACCTGTCACTGCAACTTCCCTATCACTGCCCAATATGTACCATCACCAATCAAAAATATATCTATGCCATCCAATAAGCTATGCATGTTCCTCGTGCATACACCATTACACAACATATAAATCCCTCAACCACATCAAAACATAACCACTCAACCAACCAGCTACCATATTCAGACATTAATACAACCATACAAAGAATGCCTCAAGCATTCACCATACCATGAGAAAATATAAACATGAATACAATATGTACCCATACCAAAACCTCTATAGTAGATCTGAACTTGTAGAATGTTGATCTGGAACTTGCTTCAGACTTCAGGTACCTCACACCAGCACTTGCCCAAGATCTTCATGTCCTTTCCCAACTATACACGCCGTGCTCTCCTTTATCCCACGTACGTACGTGCCGTAGCCCACTTCAGCCCACGTACTACTTCAGAAAACTATGGTTTTCTGAACCTCCAAAACCTTTGTCATCAAAACCTCAAACTTACGAAACTTTTGATGTGTCCATGAGTACCTTCAATGAATATTTCACCAAAATAGATATTCAATATGATCAAGAGACTCCTCCATAATAGACCCTTGCTCTCTTATTTATACTTCTCCAAGTAGCTTACTCATCTAACCAACTCTAACCAACTTCCTTCTTTTTGGGGCTAACCCACTTCTAACCACTTTTTCCACTTCTAACCCACTTTGCTACAAATAGTAAATTCTCCACTTCTAGTTGCTACTAATTTATTTTTAATTGTTTTCTTGTTGAAACCACTTAACCCATGACTAACCACTTTGACTAGTCAACTTCTTCTAGGATCTTCTAGAACAATTTGACTTCTTTGACCTTCTAGGGTTTTCTAGACAACAAGTGAGGGTTCACCAACTTCACATGGCCATAACTCTCTGACCGTGAGGAGTTATGTGACGTTCCACATATCAATGGAAATGGCATGACGAGCACTATCCATATAGAATAGTCTCACTGACAAATTCATTGATCTTCATTACATTATTCCATAATCAACCTTAGTTTTCTTAACCACACATCTAGGATGACTCAACCACTTAACCATTTGGAATTCACAAAGAGTCTTCTCGTGAGGGCTTTCACCATAAGGGGACCACTTTGGAATTCATCCATTTGTTACTTTCTATCAGCCATGATAAGAGAAAAATTATCAAACTTTACATCAACCCATCTATACATCAATCCTTAGCCCATGAAAACACATCATTATGCCACCTCGTGAAATTATCCCTATGTAATCAATTACATACATGACCACATGATCCAACAATCAATACATCAATGATACAAACATATTTCTAAGAAAATACTTGACATCAAATACATCAATGACAACATAATCCATCAATCAATAAATCAATGATACTATGACAAGACATCAACCCTTTGACATCAATGACAACATGATACAACACATTTAAATGATTCTGCAACACTGGTTCTCGGAAATATAGATTGATCAACGACACTTCCTATCAGAGAAAGTGCTTCATTATCTTTCTTTATAATTTATTTTAAATATTGTTTTCCTAAAACATCCAATGCTTTATAATCTTCATCAGAATGATATTCATGCCCATATGTTACAAACTCCCATAAATATTTACTAATGAATATGGGTTTCAATATTTTGCTCCAATAGAAATAGTTTAATCTAGTGAGATTCAGTAACACGTTGTTACTTGTCACCATAGCAAAGGACTAAGAAAGGATGCAAAAAATCAACTCAAGTTGTTCCACTTAAACTTGGGATGAGAAAAATTGTCCCAAAATCCAGACTCAACCACCACCAAAAAAAATAAAAATTAATAAGTTTCAGAGTACAAAAAGAATATGTCACAAATCAATTTTTTTTCCACAGAAAAAGCGTAATTTATTCCTTGAAAGAGACAAAATTACATTTTGTAGGTGTTGGGTATGTGTTATATTATTTGCACGAGTAGTAGTGTTTGAGCGTTTGCGTCGGGTGCGCAGGGGGGTTAGAGGGGGGGGTATCTAGGCCCCCCCTCGGGGGGTGCAGGGGGCGGAGCCCCCCGCGTGGGGGTTCGGGGGGAGTGCCCCCGAAAAAAAAAAATCGGGATGACATATTTCCGTCGAGACGACATATTTCTGGGACGACATATTTCTGGGACGACATATTTCCGGGACGACATATTACCGGGATGACATATTTCCGGGACCACATGATATTAGGTGGTTTTTCGACACATGGTTTTTTGCCGATGGTTTTCTATTTCCGGTTAAGGAATTAGGGTTTTTGACTAATCCAGGTCATTGGGTTAGGGTTTTGGATGCCGCTGGCTCCTATATGTATATTGTA
>JZKD02S1674906.1:334006-351031 GCA_000966675.3 Picea glauca
CCCGCTTTTCCATGACTACCATTGCAAATTACAAAATCTCACCCAGAACAAGGTGTACATATACTATCATCATAATATGAGTGTTATATATACAAGTAAAGACCACCAATTTTGTGGTTACTGTCGACCCTCTGTTGATATCTGATATTTGTTCAAAAAGTCCAACCACAGTAGAGTTGTTTGAACCATGATCTTTATTTACAAAATGCTTGTGCAGAAAACAAAACAAAAAAAAAGAGAAAAGTATCCCTAAAGAGGCCTAAATATTGAGAGGAAGCGCTTGGTCAAAACTCCTTTGAAGAGGATTTTTATCTGTCAAAACATATTTAGTCCTGCAAGTGCCCTTGATCGTCTATAAAGGGCTTGTGATAAAAGGCATTTGTGTCTTCCCCTTTTGTTTCATTGATGTGCCATTGTCCCTACGAGATCTGCAATCCCTCTTTGGACAATGAATCTGCTACCAAGTTCGTGTCCCTGTATACATGCGATATAACCACAATATCAAAAGTGTCCAATAGTCTAAATATTTCCTCCAGAATAGGGCAAAGAAAAATACTGTGACAGGTTTGATGTTTTCTTGTCCAATTAATAACATTCATAGAGTCCCAAAAAAATTGAATTTGTTGTATTCCTTTTTCTTTGGTGAAAAGAAGTAGGAGCTTCAGTGCCATGAGTTCAACATAGTTGTTTTTCCCCCTTCCCAATCCCATTTTTAGATGAAAATTTTGGTTGTTTGATAGATGTAGGGTTGCTCCTCCTCCATAGATAGAGTTCTGAGAGGCTCCATCGAAAAACGCCCAAGGTTTTGATGAGTCTATAACCTCTTGTTACCTTACCCATATCGCTAGTGCACATTTGGACTGGGGGAATGGGAAAGGATTGAAATACTTTGTGCTACGATTACTTCTGGGATTGAGGCTTTTTCCTTGAAAATTCATGCGTGCCTTGCTAGCTAGATTCCCCAGCTTAAAAGGAGAGGGAGATATTTAATCTCCTTATTTCTTGGGTCACCTATCCACTTCTTCCAAGACAACTCTAGAGAATCTCCAAGCCATATGCAATTCTATCTGAGACTATTGGACATTTCTGACCATACTTTCATGGTGAAAGGACATGTGATGAGAATATGGAAGGTGGATTCATTTCCATTTTTACAAAGAGTGCATCTCCATGGACCTTCTATCTGATGCTTAATCAGAACTTCCCAAGTTGGAATTCGATTGTTCAAGGCTACCCACATAAATATTTTGGCTTTTTGGGGGAATTTCATCTTCCAAAGGCCCTTCCACCACCATTTGGGATTTTGTTGTAAGGGGTCTATATTCAGATCTATGTAGCTTGCTTTTGGAGTATAGTAGCATATGGGATCTTTCTACCATACTAATTCATCTTCCATGTTTGTGAGTCTAATGTGTCCTATTCTTAGTGTTATAGTGTAGTTTCTCATTAGATCTGCATGTATTCCATTTAATCCAAGAAAAGTAGCATTTTTCCATCCTTGATTCCATAAATTTGTTGAAAGAGGATCAACTAGCTGAGAGAGGAATAAGATATCTTGCATGTGAAGCTGGTCAATTAGGTCTTCTAGAAGAATATGAGAGTTCCCACACCCCGTCCAAGGATCAAATCCAATTCGGAGATGATTTCCTTTACCCACCCTCCATGCTAGAGTATCCCCAACCACTGGGAAAGAGGAGATCATCTCTTTCCAAATAATCGAACCATTTGTTGCAGATTTGTTTGGGTTTATGATCCAATCTTCAATTGAGGCTAGGAAAATATATTTTCATGAGACTACAAGAGACCACAGATTGGATGTTGAAATGAGCCTCCAACAAGCATTTGTTGCAAGGGCCTTTGAGAACAAGAAGATTTTTTTGAGCCCACAACCTCCCAATGCTTTTGGCATTGCTATATTTCCCCATTTAGCCCATGGCTGAGTATACTTATCTCCCGTCCCAGACCAAATGGAATGTGCACAAATCCTTCTGATTTTTTCTAGCACTCATTTTGGGATCCATGATAGCGACATCCAATAAACTGGTATGGCTTCCAAAATGGATTTGGTCAGAGTGAGCCTACTTGCTCTAGATAACCATCTAAAGCTCCATCCATTTAATCTTTTCTCTAATTTAGTTATCATCCATTTCCAATCTTCTTTCCTGTAACTATTATGTTTTAACTAAAAACCCAAATATTTTAATCCTTCTGAGATATCATGAATAGTGAAGGGAAAAAGTCTCTGATATATTGTCATTTCCTCTTCATCCATTTTAGAGGTAGAGATGGTTGATTTTTGTTCATTTATTATCATCCCTGTGGCCAGTCAGAACAACGATAGAATGTCATCCATCATTTCTGAATCTCTAATTCTCCCATTACAAAAAATAAGAGCATCATCCACAAACAAGAGATGAGTGATACTCATCCCAGGTGCAGCTAGTATTCCTTGAAAATTCCATGCTCTGGTTGTTAAATCTAAAGATTTACTCAATCCTTCGGCGGGAAAAAGGACAGCCTTGTCGTAGACACCTTTCTAATATGAAAAATGGGGAGGTTTCCCCATTGATAAGAACTACAAAGGAGACCGAGGAAATGTAGGCCATCACCCATTTATAAATGAACTTGAAATCTGAGGTGGGTAAGAAGAAGACGGATGTATGCCCAGTTTACTCTATCATAGGCTTTTGAAAGATCAATCTTTAGGATTGCTCCTTTTGATCTTGTAGTCTTTAGACTATGTATGCCTTCTTGTGCTACCCCTATTGCCTCATGTATATGTCACCCTTCTAAAAACCCAAACTGTTCCTTGGAAATGGCCTCCAATAGAAAAGGATTTAGTCGATGAGCTATGATTTTGGCAATAATTTTGTAGATACAATTACACAATGAAATTGGCCCGAATTCATCAAAAGTCTGTGGATCGTTTACCTTAGGAATGAGGGAGATAAAAGTAGAATTGAAGGTTCCCTAGATTCTACCATTGAGACGGGATTCCTCAATAAATTTTAAAAGATATGTTCCAATCAAATAAAAAAAAAACTGAAGAATTCTATTGTCCATCCATTTGGGCCAGGGCTTTTGTCCTTCTGGAATATTTGGAGAGTTTATTTAATCTCCTCTTCTGTGACTTCGTCAAATAAATCTTGATTCCCTTGTTCATTCACAAATCTTGGGAGATTTAAGGCCACCTTTATGATTTATGTGATATTTACATTCTCGTTCGCTTTGAATAAAGACTGAAAGTGGTTTTTTCCCATATTTGCTAGACCTTCAAATGAAGTAATGCATCTTCCCTCCTGGTCCTTTAAACTCCAAATGGTGTTTTCATCTTTCCTCCCTTTTGCATATGATTGAAAAAAAAATATATTTTCATCTTCGTTTTCTAACCATATAACTCTTCTTTTTAGCCTCCATGTTTTCTCTTGTTCCACAAGCAGTAATCTATGCATGGCTTCTAGGCTTTTTAAATTGTTGTGGGTCGAATATGTCATGAATCCTGCCTTCGAATCTTCTTGTATGTGTCTCGGTTGTTCCTCAATGCTTTGGATCTCTTGTTCCTCTACTTTCTATTTTTCTTTTGCCCAAGGGATAGACAACTTTTTTAATTTGGAAAAGCCACAGTGTTGTCAATAGACTATCGATGTTTCGGATCCAAATCAGGATCCATCTTCAGGACAATGAGCCTGGGTTAAGAAATCTTAGCAAATAATTAAATTTATTAAATAATTATACTTTAAACCTAGCCGACACTGAAAACTTTCCCACACTTCCAATATTTATACCAGCTCTTCCCTTTTTCTTAACCCAGGCTCATTGTCCTGAAGATGGATCCTGATTTGGATCCGAAACGTCGACAGTCTATTGACAACATTGTGGCTTTTCCGATCAAAACCGAAAATCCCAACCACAACAATATCACTCATCATATTTTTTAATCTTTTGAGATTTGACACGAATTGAATACCTGCCAGAGTGCCTTCTGTATCCCTTATGGTAATCAAGTTTGACTTGACCAACTATTGAAAATTTTCATCTTTCAACCAAGAGGAGTTGAATTTGAAAGGGACGGCTGGATTTTGAGGGCCTCCTTCCATTTCAAACCAAACTGGTGAATGATCCGATTCACCTCCACTACCAATCCATTGTCGAAATTGTAAAGGAAGCAACAATAATGGTTCAGAGATCAAAAAACAATCCAACCTTTTTTCAATACGAGCCTCCCCTACCCGCATATTCCTCCAAGTGGGTAACAATTTTATGGGGACTATATCAATAAGTCCATTAGAGACTAGGAGATGGCTGAAGAAACCCGCTTGGTTGTCTAGGAGAGCTGAGGGGCCCCAACTTTCAGCTTCCCTCGAGGAGAAGTTAAGATCTCCCCCCAGAATTAGAATATCATTCTTCAAAAGATCTTTCCCAAGCAAGTTTACCCAAAAGGTGCTTCGTCCTGTATGAGGCCCATATAAATTTACTAATTTGAGCTCCTTCCCAATCCCTTCCACCAGAAAATCTCCCCCTAAGGCTGAGCCGCAATCCCAAAATTTTAGAGCTTCGAGTTCTCCATCCAATCACTGAACCCCTCAATCTACCTCTCGCATCCAGAGCCACAAAAGACCAGCCTGGTAAGAGGGCGGAAAGAAGCTTAGTAGTTGTCTCTTCGTCTGTTAGAGTTTCTTGTAAAAGAACAAAATTCGGTTGGTTTGCCAAAACCAACCTCTTTAGTGCGGATTTTTTAAGGGAACTCACCAAACCCCTACAATTGAAAGTAAGGAGTTTCATGTGGGAACCCCTACGGGGGTTTTCGCTGCTCTGAGTGCCCTAACAATTGACTTTTGCCTACCGGAAGCAATGTTGACCGGTGCTCTAGATTGTGCCTTGAAGAGGTGGGAGTTTCTACCTCGTCCCTTTTTTAGGTTTCTGAATCTCTAGATTTGGACCCAATCATGTCACAAATCAATTATGATAGGGGATAAAACCTTTTACAAACTATCATAGGTAATATACTTTATTTTTAAATTATCTTGTTGCTCAAAAAAAATTTACTTCACAATCATACAATCAACGATGGTTTAAAAATTACACCTGTCCAAATAATTAGAATGAAAAGAGGACACACTTCATATATGGATTTGGAGGATTTGTTAAATATGGACGAGCAGTCAACTTCATATGTGTACGAGCAGTCATTAGGTATGGGCACTACCTTCATTTTGCTTAGCTACATCCTCCAAGTTACGGTGTCCTCCAGAAACTCTATGACTTAGTCTACTCTCATTCAAGGTTGAGTTATTTTGCTTCATCTTCCATATCCCGCAACAACATGTGCAGAAAATAAAATGAAGGATGGAAAAATAAAAAAAAGAGCAGTTAGATGTTGCAAAATTGAAAGAGCTCAAAACTGAAAACTGATTTTCAGGAGGGATGAGAAATATATCAAGGATTATAGGGAACACGAGTGGGATCTCATCAAATTGAATTGAGATTCCAAATTGAGGGGATGCTTCTATGTTCATCCAGAAGCCAGGCGGAGAGGGATAGCTTAGTCATTCCTCTTACAGCGCCCACAATTCTCCTCTTCGTTGTAGCACTAATACAGAGAATGAGGAAGGAAAAGGATGAGGAACTGCACTGAACAGCTTGATTTTTAACGTAGAGCCATGTCCATATGTTGAATCGCGTCCATACGCTTCTGTGGCAAAGAAAAATCAAGATCCAAAATGCAAATCGTTGAGCATCCATCCAGATTGAGTGTTCATGCAGGCTGACCATCTAGGCCAAGCATGGAAGCAGTGAGATGAAGTCTCTAACATTCGCTCTGATACCAAATGAAGAAACATCAAAACAACAATAATGGAAAATACAAAGAATCAGCAATTCCACACACTAGCTCAAATCATTCTCATTACCAAGAAAAATATTTATAGAAAAATATTTATAACTGTGTAGCTATCCCATGAAACGATCAGCTTCTATAATCACTCAACAATCTTTCCACAATTCACTCTACTAATAACATCTCTATCTCAAAATATACCTGTGATATATAATAATAGTAACAACAATTAGATATAGAATAATACAAATGAATCATTAACCCAACAAATCCTCCATTACCCAATAGACTACATAGACTTTTGGTTTCTAAGGCCATTCCAAAGGTAATTTCCTTTATTTAGGTCCCATCCACCATTTTCTTTTATCTTGGCCAACTTAGTCCATTTCACCAAAAGTATGCCCTATTTTTCTGTTTTGCAGGTCAAGATAAAGTTAAAGCGTTATCTTCTTATTTTTCCAATATTTGTAATGTGTGTTATTGAAATCTAGTAAACTAGAATCCCTTCAAGTATTGATTTCACTAATGTGTGCTTACCTCCTCTAGAAAACCATCTATTGCACCAGTTTGTGGCTCTCTTTTCTATTTTCACTATAGACATAGCCAATCATTATACTTATAATCACTACGTTTTCACTAAAAATCGAGATATTTTACTTCATTATCAAAGGGAATAGTGTTGAAAGGGAGAATCAACTTACATTAGCTTTCCCTTTATTCTTATAACCAATGAAATTATAAAGGACTTGATAATATTCACCTCCACATATGTTTCCTTGTTATATAAGTGTAATATCTCTTTGAATTTTCTTTCTTCTCTTCTAGTCCTTGCTTCGAAAGAATAACATCATCAATAAATAACATGTGAGACAATGATGGTGAGGTCTCCATTTTTATTCTTTTGATGGAACCATAGTTTTTGTATGATGTTATTAGTTGGCTTAATCCTTCTTCCACCAATAAGAATATGGAGAGGTACATTGGACAACCTTGCCTTATGCCTTTAGAAGCATTGGAGGGGTACATTGGACAACCTTGCTTTATGCCTTTAGAAGCATAGAAAAACCTTGAGGTTAATCCATTTACCAAAATTGCAAATGAAGTTGAATATGGATACCCCGAGATCTGGTTCACCATTTAGACACTCATTCTTACTTGGATTAATATTAGCCTCAAATACATCCATTGACCTTGTCAAAATATTTGTCCAATTCAAGTTTCATAACCATGGCAAACATCTTCTTTTATCTTAATTATGTGTATCCCTTCTTGGGCAATAGCCAAAACATCATGGATTTTCCTTTTATGTAAGAACCCAAATTGTTTCTCCATAAGTACTTCTAAGAGTATTCCTTTGAGCCTACTTACTATAGTTTTAGTGATAATTTTATACACAGTGTTATTGTTGCGGAATTTTCTATCCTATGACAAGGGTCAAGGTCACAACAGAATGGAAACAAAGAGACAACTAACTCAATCTGCAGCAAAAATGAACATTCTTGTAACGATCAGGTAGTCATGAACTACTCACCCAAAGTAATGAAGGTTTAATAAGAGACCTATTGGAAGGTCTCTACTATGGTCTCTCGCTCCAAAATACACCTCGTTGATATGCACACAAGAAACAATAAGCTTGTGAGTAAAGTAGGAACAAGAAATCAAATCTATCTACTCTAACTAAATCGGATCAGAAAAGTAATTTTCTTATCCAATACGTGTGATTAAACATAATAAAATGCATCCAGTACACATAATTGGAGGAGGGAAATAAGAGAGTTCTTTATTAATGAACAACAAAACATGGAATACATCCACCTGATACTTCACTGTCAGCACTACCTGGAACTTTCGTATGGGTTCCTCCTCTCAATCCACTGAAGGTAGCTTCTCCTCTACAATCTTAACTCAAGGAAATTATGAGAAAGAGAAGGAGTCTCTTCCTTCAAACAAGATAATATGGGAAAGGATGCTAGAAACAACGGTTTCCAAAGAGGGAAATAGCCTTAAAAACTCGAGAATAAATTTCTCAAAGATTCGAACATCATTTCAATAACATAAAGGTGATTTATGTTTCTCCTTCAACTTAAGGTTATATTTATACCAAGAACTGATTGTTGAGGTGGTTATGCATGGGAAATAGGAGGTAAGTAACCTGGAAAACTCGTAAAATCTGTTGAAAATTGTGTATTTTGCACACATTTATATTTTTTGGTGAATTTTGAAGGAATAAGTGCTTTCTCAATGGGAAATAAGCATATGTACCATTTTTAATTGAAGGAGAGTAGCATATGTACACTTGTTTCTAGATCAAAAGTAGTGTATAGATTGAAAAAAAAAATTGAAGAGATTCAAGGGGAATCTTAGTCTGCAACTACAATAGGTTTAGGGATCAAGGCCAATGGATGCATATTAAGCACGTGTGATAGAAAAATAAGATATAAAAGATTCCCCCTAATCTGTGAATTTAGAAGGGAATATTATGAATGAAATACATTACAGAATCCAAAAGGAAGTCGTGAAGTGGACCCAGGAAGAGTTCACCAAACAACAGACTAGAACAATGCTTGCAAAAGAAATCAAGTATGAGATAACTCTCTTCACAAGGTCGGTATACCCATGCTCAGGTGTAGAAAATCATGGCCTCCAAATCAAGTACATTATGGATACATGAAGTATATATAAGAAATGATCATGGCCACAAAAATGAATACACGGTCATATATGTCAGAATAGACCATAGCCACGATTAGATACATAATGAATATATGTCTCAATATACAACAAAAGGATAATTGGAACCAATGAAATGAGTAAATTTATCCTCCACAAGTACCAATGTCATATATGTGAGTGGTATTGTCATACACAACTTGGGCAGCAACATAAAATAGGTGATGCTAGTACAGACTCGAGGTCTTGAAAACAAACCTTCCAAAGGTACGAGTCTTTGTTGTGTGAATAGATGATTTGATGTTGAGCATGGGAGACACCATTTGATTACCGTTCATTGTTGTATATTGTTAATAAACATGATACAGCCTATTATCACTTAGAGTCACTCTCAGATTGCAAGAGGATAAGCCCAGTACCCATCAAAATGTTTGTGGAGGTCAAATGGACAAAACTCGGTACAAGAATGATTTAACACAAAAACTAGACAAGCAATGCATAGGGAAGTGAGGTTGTCATTAGATTCAGTCAGTGGTTTAGGCTAAAGGTGAGAGGAAGGAAGACTTAGTGAGAAAGGTGGACAAGTCTGCCATGAGCATCCATCCTTCAAGCAGCTTGGTGAAGAAAAATGCAGGCACAAGAGCATTCTTGAATTCAAGTTTAAGATACTAAAATATATCACACCAGTGTTATAGTCAAATCTCCATTACAATACAACTACAATTACTCATATGGATCATCCATGCACGAGAATTTCATCATAAGAGGAAACAATACAATGAAAGAGAATACTGAAACGGGTCACAACAACATTATAATCAAACCTCCATTACAATACAACTACAACAACTCGTATGGATCATCCATGCATGAGTGTTTCAGCACAACAGTAAACACGATCATGAAAGAATATGACTTATATTAATGAGAAAGTCCCATGCCTCATACATAATTAGAGAACAGTTCTAGTATCAAAATATTACAAAATAGGGAGCTCTGCTCAACCATTCGATCACCATAACAAAATCTTGAACTGATCTATTTATACTAAGATCAATGAATGACAGCTAGGAGAGTCATATAGCCATCCCATCCAAGGATTTTCGTTTGTGCATCCTCCTGTCAGACTGTGCATGTTTCCTTCTGTCAGACGCAAGCTCGGATAAGTATGGGTCTACACAAAGAAACTATATATCATGGTACCTCAGGCTGGAAATTTTGTCTTCTCGGCCATAGCTTCCCTACTTCCTATTTATGGACTGAGTTGAGGTTTCATCTACTAGTTCTTGTTCATTAACTAAATCCTCCTTGGGATTGAAGCGCGGCTGGATGACTAGCGGGCGACCACATGCTGCTGTTGGATACGAAATTATATGTGCATGTGATTTCGGGGCTGTCGAGAGCGGTTTGGACCCACACCACTTCCGGGCCCAAAATGCACCATCTTCTGCCACATAACCTCCCCGCAATACCGTGGTTTGGATTTCATCCCACCTTTGGATTTTAACACCCATGCAGGTTGTGGCATCGAAATGATTGGTGGTCATTGATCTGATCGCGCTCTGTGATCTGGGTGCACTGTCTATTTTAGCACCCCTGCCAAATCTTTATTTGCCTGCCAACTATGGGATCCTTCCAACCATGTTTTGAAGTGGCGCTAAATTGAACTGCATGGGGGGGGGCATTCGTTGTTGAAAATTGTGCCTTCCTATTTTCTCGCGCTCATGGTTGTCACCTGCGACCCTGAAAAACTTCATGTGATAACATTGGCTCCATAGGGGATGGCATGCTCCCTGTGAGCTGCCAAGAACAAGTAGTTTTAGTACCTTAGCTTTTGGGTCATGGATTCTCTCATTCAAACAGAAATAAAAGAAGAAGTGGTAATTACAATGGATGGGAAGCCAATCATGGCTTAAGAAAAATATTTTTTCAGAAAGTGCCCCTTGATAGGGCCACCAAAACTTTGGAATCCTCCAAGCACTGCAATTTATAGGTGTTATTTGAAAATACCTCAGAAATATTGAAAGGACCAATCCATAAGGCTTCAAATTTCCCATGTTTTCCTTTGTCTTGCTTAGGTGCATCCCACTTGAGTACTAGATCACCCAGTTGAAAATCTTCCTTTCTTACCTTCTTTTCAAAGGCTCGTTTCATCTTCTATTGATGGTCCTAAGATTTATCAAGTAGTTGCTCCCTAGCCTAATGTACTTCTACCAGCTGATGTATCCTCCTGACCATGTCATCAGGTTCTCCTTGGTAATCCTGGAGGAATTTAACCATAGGAAAGGCAAGCTGAGTAGGAAAAGTAGCCTCAACCCCACATACAAGATGAAAAGGGGAAATACCAAGTGACTTCTTTGTTGTAACTTTGTCAGCCCATAATGCAAATTTCAGCTTTGAGTCCCATGCTTTCTTGTTGTCTTCTAACAATTTCTTGATTATATTTATGAGTCTCTTGTTAGGGGACTATGCCAAACCATTTCCTTGGGGGTAGTAAGGAGTATAATCGACTAATGTAATCTCATATTGTTCATAGAACTTGATCAATGGTTCATCTTTGAAGGAGGCATCATTGTCTATAACAATCCTGCTTGGACAACCAAATCTAGACATGATATCCTCAAGAAAGCTAATGATTACCTTGTGGGAGGAACTTCTTGTAGGAATGGATTCTATCCACTTGGTGAAATAGTCAGTGGTCATCAAAATCCACCTGTGTTGACCACTTGAGGTTGGGTGGGTTTCTCCAATGAAGTCAAGACCCCACTGTTGAAAAGGTACAGAAACCACCACAAGTTTCAAAGGCAAATATTTGAGTTGTTGCTTTCCATAAAAATTTTGGCATTTGACACAAGTTCTAATATTTGCACAAACATCAGTAAAAATGCTAGGCCATAAATACCCAGCTCTAAGGATCTTATAAGTTGTGGTCCTCCAAACATCATGCCCCCCACATAAGTTGTCATGAAAACAGTTATGTCCCTTTGGGCCTCATGTGGATCTAGACATCGCAAAAGAACTCCTAGAGTATCTTTCCAATACAAAACCTGATCAATGAGACAATATTTAATTGCTTTGAGTTTCAAAGATCTCACCTTGTTCTTGTCTAATCCATCAGGAGGCCGCAACTTCTGCAGAAAATATATGATGTCTTTATACCAAGTGCATTATGCCAAGATGGGGTTGACATGAGAGCCTCTCTCAGCAATCTCATCTTGCCGATTTTTTGAGTTTACGTTCATGAAATTAACCCCAAAATATTTGCAATTTGATTCATCCAGTAACCTCGCTAAACCTTGGCCTTTCACTAATTTAGTGGGTTTCATTTCAAGGTCAAATTCCAGAATTTTAGCAATCCATTTTCTTCTCTTCCCATCTATGTCAGGTTGGATCAATATCTCTTTTACTCAGGCTGAAGGGACATATGAAACAATATTTGAATGCAGAACATATACTCTGAAAGCTTTGAGGGATTTGACCAAAGAATATGCATGCTTCTCAATGATATCATATCTCATTTATGCATCCCTCAATGCTCTACTGAAAAAGGAAATAGGTTTCTCTAACCCCTCTGTATTTTTCTATATCAAAATAGCACCCACTGTGTCAAACGAGGCAAAGGAAAATATCAGAAATTCCTTAGAATAGTTAGGGTTGATGAGCACAGGTGATTCAATCAAAGCCCTTTTTATCTGATCAAAATATTCTCAAACCTCATAAGTCCATTTCACTTCATTTCCCTTTCTGAGCATAGTTGTAATGTACGTCACTAATTCAACAAAGTTAGAGATGAACCTTCTTAGAAAATTGATCTTACCCAAAAAAGATTTAACCTCCTTCTTAGATATAGGAAAAGATAAGGTTTGGATGGCCTCTAATCTACTTGAATCAATTCTTACCCCTTCTGTTGACACAATGTGCCCCAATAATTTACCTTCCTTCATAGCAAACAAATATTTCTTAGGATTGAGAGAGAGACCAAACCTTCTGCATTTCAGGAAGACCCTTTTCAAATGATGACAATGCTCTTTGTCAGACTTTGATAAAACTATAATTTCATCCAGATAGATGACTACAAATTTGTATTTCTCCCCAATAAAGGCAATGTCCATGGCTTGTTGGAAGGTTGCTCCTGTGTTCATCAATCCAAAGGGCATTTTAGCATACATGAATGTGCCCCAAGGAGTAGTGAAGGTTGTCTTCTCTCTATCTTCAGGCAGGACAAAGATTTGATTGTAGCCAGAGAATCCATCAATCATAGACATCCTAGATGAACCAGTCACTCTATGAAAAATGTGCTCCATCTTTGGAAAGGGGTAGTTATCTTTTTTGGAGCTCCTGTTCAAATTCATGAAATCAACACACAACCTGATTTCCCCATTTTTCTTCCTCACGGGCACCAAGTTAGCCACCCATTCTGAATATCTCAAAGGAATGATGATTTGGACATCCAATAGCTTCTTCACTTCTTTTTCCATAATAGGCAACAACATGGGATTTATCTGTCCGAGTTTCTAGCTAAAAGGCTTGGCCTCCTCTTTCAAAGGGATATTGCTTTCAATGATGTTTGTGTCATATGTTCTTAATTCTTCATATTTCCAGGCAAACACATCAACAAAATCCTTTAAAAACTTAACATATTCAGCCCTTTGTTCCTTTAACAAGTTTCCAGACAAATTGACATACTTTGGGTCTTCCTTTGTTCCTAAATTGCATTCAATCATAGCAGCATCTTCAATTGAACTTTTAACCTTTACAGCAACATCAATCCTATCAAACAATCTCTCCAAAGGGACAAGTCCCTTTGGAATATGGTTACTAGGAAACTGAATAATATGATGGTCAACAACTTTATTCAGAAAACTATCAATGTGAGGGTTTTCTTCAGTATCCCGATCTTGATCAATATGCAAAAAAAAAAAATCATCCACAATCTCAATAAATATTTTTATCTGAAGATCATCCTCAAAAACCTTTCAATGTTTGACATTATCAGTAATAGAGGGTCTATACTTTACTTCCACATCATACTTGAGATTGGGGGGCAAAGGAACTCTGAACCTACTTGTTGAGACAGCCAAAGAATCTGCCATAGTGTTCTCCTCTCTTGGAACAAATGATATATTAAAATCCAATAACTATCAACAATATTTGAGACTTCATTTTTGTAGGTCTGCAACCTGGGGTGCTTACCTTGATACAGATTTTTTACTTAATGAACAATTAACTCATCATATCCAAACACTGCTAGCTCTTCAATATTTATGTCTTTAGCATCCCTCAAACCCAAAACAAGAGACTCATATTCTACCACATTGTTTGTTGTTTCAAATTCAAGCGTGTAAGACAGAGATATGGTCTCTTGGGTATGGGAAATAAAGACTACCCAAGCACCAATACTCTCCCTAGAAGAGGCTCCATAAAAAAACATCTTCCAAACAGAGGTAATGGGAGGAGTATATTCACGAGAGGTAATAGGTTGTTTTCTGATTTCAATATGTGTTTGAGGAGCATCAGTGAGTTGTAACATATTGGTTCCTAGATCAGTATCAACTGCAAAAATGGGGTGGTTGGTAGGATTTGCTTCATCAATGATAATATAAGCAAGTTGTGCTTCCTTATAAACCCTTCTATGTTCTCCCCCAAACACAAGAATGGTGGCATATGAAATATCCATCTGCAGAGTTCGCCCTAGTCTTTCGATCCAATATCTATACAATAGCATTCCAAACTTAGGGGGGACATCAGCCACCACAATATCCATGACCACACTTTTCATTGGCAACTGGAACATGGAAACAACCAAGTCTTTAATAACCCCAAGACACTTCACCTTCCTGGAATCAAATGAGTATAGGTCATGGTAGGTCCTTGTAACCTCCAACCCAAGATCATTCATGACAGTCTTAGGAATGAGTTTATGAGATGCCCTTGAATCCATCTGATAGTTGTGCAACACTTTATCATGAATGTTCAATGATGTATAGAATGGAGGGTAAGAGTCATCCCTATCCTCTACCAAAGGTCCTAGTATGATAGTTGGTTTTTCATCTTGGAGATTGATTGAATCTGTGGGATAATATGAAGCTTCAGGCTGCAACATTTTGGAAAGATACCTTTTGAAATCCTCATTCTTAACTAGCCCCAAAAAGGGTACATGGATTTTAATCTTTTGAATCTCATTCTCAAAGATAAAAGAGAAGGGAGGCTTTAGAATATCCTTAACTTTTGGGGTAGGGATCTTAACCACTGCCTAGGGGTTTTGTGCCTCTTTTTCTTTCCTTCTAGTTGCCACATCCTTAGCAGGATTCTTTGTTCTAGTAGGATGATCAGGAATGTTAGGCTTTAACTATTTCTTCTTTGACCTTAGGTTGTATGTATTTGGATTTCCAATGGTCCTTTCCCCTTCGCTCAGCTCATTTAGTTGGATATCCATGAGAGACTCTTCATATGCAGATTGGGTTAAATGAAGAGATGAAGAGGTGTTACCAAGACAATGGATTTCAAGGTCAGTGACTTCTTCCTCTCCTTCTTCATTAGTAACCAGGTTATTTTGGAGAGGGGATTGGATTTTTTTATCATCCCTATCCCTATTTATTTGATCTCTTTGGATGATCTAAGGGGAATTATCGGATCTTCTGAAATTACCCCTATTATCACCATTCTGGGGGTTCTTATAGCTTTGCTCTCCTTCAAATTTCAATTTCTCCATTTCTGCAGAAAGTGATTTTACCAGCTTTGTCAATTCATCCACTTGAGGGTAGGCAGTAGAGGAATCCAAGTTTGAAGTTGCATCCCTACCTTTCCTTATGTCTCTATCGTATTTACTCCTAAATTTTTCAACTACCAATATATTAGACTCTACTTCAAGAGATGCAACTTGCATATGAGCTAAAGAGGTAGCTCTTCGTTCTCTCAACAGGAGGCAAAACTCAAGGTCAAAAGCATTGGCATAAGTAATCTTGGCAGAGGTTTATGCAGGCTTTATTTCAGTGGGAATATTATTGTACATCTCGTTAAACCTCTTTGAGAAGTCTGAGACAGATTCCCCCTCTTTTCTCTTGAGTGACCCAAATTTTGTAATATAATAAAGAAAATATTTTTTGTCCCCCCAATGCCTCAGGAATGAATCATCCAAATCTTCAATCCCAGAAATATATCCAGGGGTCAAACCCCTAAACCATTTCCTAGCCTCACCATCAAGGCTTTGTACAAAAAATCTCATCCACACATCTTCATTTTCAATGTTAAGATTATTTGCATAACTATAAAAAGTTGAAAGGTGTTCTTCTAAAGTTATGTCTTCCTCCCCTGTTAACATGGGCATGTATTTAAGGTATTCTCTAGCTGGGAGAGAATTCATAGACTGAGTTAAAACAAGAGGGGCATATCTAACAGCCACTATGGCATCCATCATGTTTCTAGGAAGATTAGTGCCTTCCATTGGGATGTGAACTGTAGGAGAACAAGGGGGAAATGGAGTTTGGACAGGTGGGACTGCAGTTGTGTTTCTAGGGGAAAGGGAAAATAGTCGATTGTTGGAGGAGAATGATATAGGTTTCAAGGGAAGAGAAGATTACCCCTCTTTAGTTAAAGCAACTTTGATAGGAGGAGGAGTAGGAAAACCCAAAGTGGGAAAATATTCTAAGCTCCTAGGTCTAAACCACTTTACAATATCAGGGGAAATGGGAGTTTCAAAATTTTCTCCTTCCAAATGAATACTAGAAGGGGGAAGTTCAACATGAAAGCTTTCAAAATCTAAACTTTTGGAAACTCCAGCAGATGGTATAAAAGGAGAATTAAATACAACTACTGGAGTTTTAAAAGGAGAATCATGTAAATTACCATAATCACCCAGTACAATAGTTGAAATCCCTTTTTGAGAGGTAT
The DNA here is from genome assembly GCA_000966675.3 of Picea glauca. NCBI lineage: Eukaryota > Viridiplantae > Streptophyta > Pinopsida > Pinales > Pinaceae > Picea > Picea glauca. Next base: position 350,403 of record JZKD02S1674906.1, read on the forward strand.
TTCCTTTCTTGATAATCTTATTTAGGTCAGCTTCAGGTGTTTCCAGAGGTAAATGTGGATTAGACCTCATGTTTCTGCCTTTAGGAGCCACAACTGAAACAGTGGCGTTGCCAGGTGCAAGTTGCAATCTTCAAGGTATTGATTTCTGATGCACTTTCAGAATCAGAATTTATTTGTCGTTCAATCCCAGGGAAATGTATTCAATTTTTTCCCTAAAAATGGTGCCAAGAATTTTAGCACTGATATTCACCCTCACATTGCAAGAGGATAAGCCAAGTGCCCATCAAAATGTTTGTGGAGGTAGGTTTATGAGTGGAGGTCAAATGGAAAAAACTCGGTACAACAATGATTTAACATAGAAACTAAACAAGCAATGCATAGGGAAATGAGGTTCTCATTAACTTCAGTCGGTGTTTTAGGCTAAATTTGAGTGGAAGGAAGACTTAGTGATAAAGGTGGACAAGTTTTCCATGAGCATTCGGCCTTCAAGCAGCTTGGTGAAGAAAAACTCAGGCACAAGAGAACTCTTGAACTCAAGTTTAAGATACTGAAATATATCACAACAGTATTATAACCAAACCTCCATTACAATACAACTACAATAACTTGTATGAATCATCCATGCATGA
>JZKD02S1674906.1:351041-361687 GCA_000966675.3 Picea glauca
TATATAGCTCAACCATCTTACATTGTAACCATCTTCTGAGTTCTGTACTTCTTTATACATTTCAATATACTGTTCTATTCTTTCTCTCTGCATCTCTCTTTGCTTCACAATTTATTAGTGAGCAGTATTCATCGGACATAATGCAAATGATAACGCCAAAAATATTTCAGAATGTAGTTAATGCTTTGCAAACTCCCATTTAGTAGTAGTTGGCGAGTTGTAGTTAATACATCGTACAAATGAAAAAGTTTGGAGGATTTCAGATTGCACATTTTCACAGTTTAATAAGTATTGTTTTGGTAAAACTGCGCAATATGTTTTTGTCTAATTCATCAGGTAAACACATTACCTATGATCGTTAGGATTGAAAAGCTGAGAATAATACAGAATAGTGTTATAGTGTTGCAATTCTCAGCAATTCTACTGTGTTGATGACTAAGTGTTTATTAGAAACATTGCAATTTTTCAACAAAACAATACTTACAAAATGTTAAGAATGTCAGTGTAGTATAGGTGTTTTACAACATGTTAATAATGTCAGTGTAATAGAGGTGTTTTCACATCCACTACTTCAGAAGAAGAAGCAGGATGGTGACGATCTTCTTCTGCCATGGCTAGATCTGCTTCTTCTAGATCTGCTTCTTCGTCAGAAGATGTTTTGATGTGTGTAACGTCGTCTTGGCTTTTGCCCCACAGAAATAGGTAGAGACCCAGGAATATAAGAAGTACACCCATCAAACTGTTCCAATGCACGCAAATTAAGCATTTCAGTTAATTAATTTTGCTAATCTGTAGGCACAGCAGGAGAAAGAAGAATAAAAGCAATACAAGAAGGATTCAGGAATATGATTGTGTAGGCAAATTGAGGATTTGATAATGTAACCACCCACCCACCTTCCCAGACGCAGAGTGTCTCCCAGAACTAAAGATGACAAGACTGCCGAGCACACGGTAGACACTGGGCTGAATACTGTAACGAAAACGGGCCCTCGTTTCTGCAAACACCACAACTGTAATGGAAATGCCATTGCGTTGAACATGATTCCCTGCCAAATTAAATTAATCTTCCACAAATCAGCTTAACAATCTAACAAAAATTGAAGTTATTCATGGCTGGGAAAATTGAGGAGGAATATCATGTATTTAGACTTACTGCAGAGACAACAGTCAAAATCCCGCTCCTATCCAGTAACCATGATGTTGGAGTGATGCCTCTGTCCAGAATGGTTATTAGGACAGCAGTTTGGATGGAGCCTAGAATGGCAGTAATTGATGTAAGGGATAGTGCGGCTGGATACTTCTTCAATGTCTCAACCTGCAGATGAAATTATGGTCATACAATTGATTGGGTGGGGAGTTACGACGCTTCTAAATACAGAAAGGGTTATAATTGGCTATAAATATAATATGCAAGGTAGTAGGGAGACCTGCAATATAATCGTAGTGGATAAGATTATCACTGCTGAGATGAGGTAAATACACCCTCTAATATGGTTGCCTGAATCTCCCTGGTGGAGAATGGTTTCCTCTAGGTGTACTGAAACTGATGTTGAGTGTCCCCACGGAGGCCAGAGTTGGGTTAGAGTAGGACCTTGCAGGAAACTCATACCCATTGCTCCACCCACACAAATCAGAGTTCCCAGAATTTTGGATCTGCTGCCAACACACTTAAGGTCTACTTTCTCTATCCTACACATTTGACACTCACATTAGCTTCTGGCCATGATAAATATAAATGAAATAATCAACTCCAAATGAAAGCATCAACTATGTGTGCAGTTATAAGATCAAAATAACTTGTTGAGAGTTTCAGTAACCTAAATGAAAGAATGTCCTCCCAATTTCAACTATGTGAACAGTTATAAGATAAAACAATTTGGCACTTCTTAGATCAAATAATTTGTTTACAGTAATGTAAGTTAAAGTGTGTAGGTTTTTACAGTTTGTTATAATGCTGTTTGAGATTTCTGGATATATAAATTGTGCAAGGAGTTTTGAAATATTCAAAGTTTTTAGTGGACACTTCACCCATCATTATGAACAATTAAATATAAAATAATGGGTGGAGTGTCCACTGGGAAGGGATGTTTCAAAACTCCTGTCATAGTTTATATTCAAAAATCTCAATCAGCAGTAATGTAAATGAAACAATCAAAACTCCTTACATAGTTTATATCCAGAAATTTCAAGTGACAATAATGTAAATGAAACAATCAAAACTCCTTAAAAGTATGTGGAGTGTCCACTGGGAAGAGACGTTCAAAACTGGTTACATAGTTTATATCCAGAAATCTCAAGCAACAGTAATGTAAATGAAACAATCAAAACTCCTTACATAGTTTATATGTAAGAAATCTCAAGTAGCAATAATGTAAATGAAACAATCAACCCCATTGAAAAGAATCAACTATCAGTATAAGATAAAAAAAATGTGAGTATAGTATAAGATCAAAATAATTTATGATGTTCTTGTGATCTTACAATTTTAAGTGGAAATTTTTTTTGTATAAAAGGAAAAATAAATCTAAAAATATTTTTTTCCAGGCTACAAGAGTTATCAACAACAAGGCTTGAAGCCAATTACATGAATATACTCTTTAAGAGTTCAACATATAGTTTGCACAAATTGATCTCCAGTAGAGAAGATAATAATCATTCTTCTCAACCACCTGAATTAAACTTAATTAACAAAATTGAAAAAATTATATAACAAATTCCATCCAATTTTAAAAGAATTATATAATTACAAAAATTTGATATAATTTTTTTTAAATGTTTGATCATAAAACTTAATATAATAATAAATAAAATTAAAATAAATTTATGATATTAATCATTAGAATTAAGATGAATATATATTACTGTATTTTTATCAATAAAAAATTAACTAAATAAAATACAGTAAAAATGAAAAAAAAACCTCCTTTCAACTTTGCCTAAGCTTTATGCTTTAATGGATGTTTAAGTACGTTGCCTGAGCTTTAATGGATGTTTGAATATGACGGATTGTTCTTGTAAATAAATTCCAATGAGTTCATAAAGGAAATTGGGAGCAAATCCAGTATATTCATCTCAACTAACCAAATTTGTTAATTTCACAAACTTCACAGTCTATGCAGCTGTGATAATTATGTACACAGAACACCAACACAACTCCATTCAATCTTACCAGATATTAAATAGAATCAGTGAGTTAGAAGTACAAGTACTGACCCCAAAATCCATGCCATCACAAATATAAGGGCGGGGGCCAAGTTGGGCATTGCCGAAGCAAAAGCAGGAGACGTATCCTTCAATCCCATGAGCAGAAACGCCTGAAACGCACAGATACTGTAACAAACCAACCGAGCACAAAATGTTGATGAGAATCTCATATTAACTCTATTCAGATAATGGGGATGGATCTCAACTTCAAATACTCAACTCACCCTCCAAGAGACAGCAGAAAGAACCGTCCGAGTAGAGATAAACTCACTGTTGTTGGCCGCTTCTTCCTGCAATCCAAAGACGAACCATGACTTCGAGAGATTTGGAATTAAAAGTTGAAAGGAATATCAAATGAAATGAAAGGATGCAGACATACTTACTTCTCAAAGAAGAAGGCAAATGGGATAAGCGCCAGTCCTCCAACCCCGTTGGAATAAACAATGAAAGACAGAGGACTCGCCCCCTTTGCTAACTCATTTCCCATAAGAACACCGATCACAGCATAACAAATCTGGATACCCACCATGGAGGCATAGATGCCCAGTTCTTCTAGACTGCAGGAAGGGCGTTTGATAGTATACATTTTCGATCAGATTTTCTTCAATTCAGTTTCCCCTATCGTTCAATATTTTATGTTACAGATCACAACTAAAACTGTTTTTTTTTCTCTTCAGAAAGGTTAGAAGCAAACTCCATGCGGGTGTAAATCCCGTGCATGAAGAATTGAAGGCCTGCTATACCGCTCTGCGAGCAATTCTGATGGATCCATGACGATAATTGGATTTGTGGTAGTCAAATTCAGAATTCTGAAATTCGTGGAGGAGATGCGAAATACGTCAACTCACCTACCAGACAAACAATTGCCAAGTGGTCAAAGTATGACACGTGATTACCTTACCCTTCGCTTATCTAACCAGAAAGCAATCCAAAAGGATATTTTGCCACTGTGAAGTCGACCTACTGATCAAGCCATGGAAATGACAAAACTGACAACACCAGTTTCGTACTTTTGGTTAACAGTGCAAGAAATTTCAACCAAATCTCCTGATTTGGTGGCCCATTCAAATCGCAGTGAGTCGTTTTTTCCTTCTCTGTGTATAGAATTCTACATCATAAAATTGACGGGTAGTCTCATTAATCGACCCATCGAAATCATGACCAGTGATAAGAGTGATTTTGCAGATTGATTCACAGGCCATATCAATGTGCAAGAAATTTCAGTAAACCAATTTTTGTTATTAAGTGGAGAATTCAAAACGCATTGAGGATAAATTTTCTCCTCTATGTACGAAAATATAGATTAATCTAAAACTGGGTAGGTATTCTCATTCATCAATCCATGAAAATTATGACAACTGATAAGAGTGATTTAAAGTATACATTAGCCTAAAACTAGGTAGGTATTCTCATTCATCAATCCATGAAAATTATGACAACCGATAAGAGTGATTTTGTAATTTGATTAATAATTTATATCATTGTTTAAGAAATGAGGTTGTAGTTGTTATAGATTTTTGTCTTTTTCATAGGAATAGGGAGACATAAATTTGCACGAAATCACATTTTTTTGTTGTTTAAATTGTATATATGATTTTAGAAATAGATTCAATGTGTTGAAAACTTCTGAGGTATTTTGATTATACAGAATTTACCACTCAAATTTGCAAAGCCAACAAATTCTAGCTAGTTTACTGGCAAAATTAAACTAAGAGAAAATGACTAAAAAGTATAACAGCTAAACTATTGGCTTATAGAATTTCAACTAAACCATTTTTTTTATTAAGGAAAATTTCATAAAGGATTAGGCAGAAACTTTCTCCTCCTCTATGGTCCTAGAGTACGACCTAAAATTGTTTTTACTTGGTTAACTACCCAAGACCCACAAGCAGGACTAAAAGTCTTCCCACATTCACTGATAACCAATGATAACTGTCTCCACTAAAGTAACCAATAATAACTGTTCCCACTACTGATTAACATATCAAGTTATAATAAGTTTTCTCACTGTGATCAAATCTGCAAATCCAACAAATTCTTGCAAGATTTCAGGCAGACAAAATTAAACTAAAAATATCACTGGAAAATGACTAAAAAGTAGAACAGTTAAACTAAGGCTTAAGGAATTTCAACTAAACCATTTTTTTATTAAGGGAAATTTCATAAAGGATTAAGGAGAAGCTTCCTCCTCTATGGTCCTAGAGTATGACCTAAAATTGGTTTTACTTGGTTAAGAGTTCCTCTCCCATAGAGGTAAGAAATAGGTTAACTGTCCAAGACCTAGAGACAAGAGTAAAAGTTTACCCACATTTACTAATAACAACCAATGATAACTATCCCCGCCCCTGATTAACATATCTAATTATAATAAGTTTTCCACTGTGATAAAAAACAGCTTTCTCCTAATTTATATACAAAAATATACATCAACATAAAATTGGGTAGGCAGTCTCATTTATCAACTCATGGAAATTATGTCACAATGATTCTGTAAGTTGATTATGGGTAGTCTCATTCATCAACCCACAGAAACTATGGCAAGTGGCAGTGATTTTGTAATTTGGTTAACAATCTATATCAATGTGCAAGAAATTTCAACTAAACCAACTTTTCTTATTAAGTGGAGTATTCAAAACGCATCGAGGACGAGGTCGCTTTCTCCTAAGTGGAGTATTCAAAACGCATTGAGGAGGTCGTCGCTTTCTCCTTCTCTTTTATGTTTAAAAATATCCATCCTCATAAAATTAGTTAGTAGTTGTGGCTTTCGATTTAAATGTATTGTTTCTTGCTATGTTAGGTTAAAATTGTTTGAAATTTATTTGTTAAGGATGTATTGTTGGTTGGTATGTTAGGTTAAAATTGTTTGAATTATTTATTTATTATTATATGTAGTTAAATAAGAAAAAAATATTTTTTATTAAAAAATAAAGATATTTTATAAATAGAATAGAAAGTGATGTAAAATTTAAATTTTTTTATTTTTTTATAGTTAAATTGATATATTATTAATAATTAAAAAAATAAAATGAAAATAATTAAAAAAATAAATTAATATAAGTTTAAAATATTAGTTTAATTGATTATTGTTATATGTAAATATGGAGAAACATTTATTGGGCTTTTCCTATAAAAAAATGTCAAATATATCATGTTGTTGATTAGCTAAGATGACATAACGACAATCAAAATATTCGGTTTTGATCGGAAAAGCCACACTGTAGTCAATAAATTGTCGACGTTTCGGATCCAGATATTAAATTCACCATGGAACTCGAAGAGAACAATAGCATCCCCTTCCTAGACATTCTTATCTAAAGGAAAAGTAATGGTGATCTTGGACATGTGGTGTATAGAAAGAAGACCCACACTGAGAACTATCTCCACGCCAATTCCGATCACCACCCCAACCAAAAATTAGGTGTCTTAAAAACCTTGGCCACTAGAGTCATAAGAATCTCTGATGAAACACACCTAGATAAGGAAACATATCACCTTACCAAGACCTTTAGGAACATAGGGTATAAACAAAAAGACATTAAGAATGAAATAAACAAAGCCCTAGAAACAACCCGCAATAACCACATTGCCCCTAAAGAACAAAACCCGAATAGAAGTGCCTACCTTCTGTACATCCAAGGAGTAACCGATAGAATTGCAAGAATACTCAGTAAAAAAGAGATTAAAACCTCCTTCAAACCCCTTGTAACCATCAAACAGAGCATGAGATCAGTTAAAGACAAACTTAACCCTCACAATGGCAAAGGAATCTACAAAATAGAGTGCTCATGCGGTAAATGCTACATTGGTGAAACCAGTCGCTCCTTCCAAGTTAGGATAAAAGAACATGGAGCTGACATCAAGAACGAACACATCCGCACCTCCGCCCTAGCTGAACACTCCATCAAAACTAGACACCATGTTCGCCTAAAAGACACCAAAATCCTCGCCAAAGAGAATCACCTCTTCAAACGTCGTATTAGAGAAGCCATTGAAATCCGTAAACACCCTAGTAACCTTAACAGAGACAATGGACTAGAACTGAGGCTCTGGCTCCCCCTCTTCCACAAAAAACAACAACAAACTTTGGTAATTTTTCTCCTTTTTCTCTTATTTTCTTCTTTTTATAACAAATTATTCATAAGAAAACCCCTCCCATTTAATTCTTAGACAGCCTAATAACCCCCTAAAAACCTATGAACCTAATTGATTAATATTAATTAAACTTGTAGTAATAAAACACTTAGAATATAAAATAAACGAGAAAAGAAAACCCTAATAAATTACTTGTTACCTATAACCTAATCCTAGAACCTATTATCCCTAATAAAGACTTTAGTACACAACATTAAACTAATTAGAACCCATTATTTACCTTATAACAAAAGAAACCCTAATATTAAACCCAAAACAAGCACACCTTAACCTCTTATTATATTAACCTAACCCTAAAATTAAAAATTTAATTTACCTATAAACTAAACCCTAGAACATTAAATAATTAATCATAAATAAGAAACCCTAATCTTTTAAATTACTTGTTACCGACAACCTAACCCTAGAACCTATTATTCCTAATAAAGACTCTAGTTAAGAAACTTCCCCACTTCCAATATTTATACCAACTCTTCTCTTTCTCTTAAAACCTAGGCTCTTTGTCCTAAAGATGGATCCTGATCTGGATCTGAAACGTTGAAAAATTTATTGACTACACTGTGGCTTTTCCGATCAAAACCAAAAATCCCACCCACAACAATCTCACTCATCAAATCAAAATATTTTATATTTTGCATTCTTGTAGGTTTCCTCTAGCTTATAAGTTTGGGTGTTTGTATGATTTTATTTAATATTTTAATGTTATATTATACTTTGTATTTAATGAGAAGGTAAAGTTTACATCTTTTTTTTTTGTAAGTTAGAAGTATTATATATAAAAGGCCTTCCAAGACCAAAATTGAGGTACAAAATACAGAGAATAGCCATACTGTAGTTACTGGACTGCCCCAACAGAGGGGAAACCAGTCCAACCAACAGGGGAGTCAAGCATAGGTAATGTAATAGTCTAAGGAAATAGTCTCAAACTGATTGGACAACAACTAAAAAGAAGAGAAACTATTGAAACTTGAAGTGCCCCTATGGGCTTAGAAATTTGGCAAATAACCTGGCCAGGTGGCATGGAGGGCCTCAGACCAAGGTTCCTCCTCAACGTATGTCACTTGATTTTCCCACTGCATTCCAGCTTCCACGCTGCTCGCGGCTCTGTTGGCATCTAGCGAGGTATCCTGCAGCGCACGACGTGCTGTGTCTACCTCCACGACCATTTCCTTGTGCTTGGATTGCTCCATCCCATTCCCTGCAGATCGCTGCGTCTGGGCGTTTCCTTCACTGGTCGCTACACAGGGTTCCTCTGGTAAAGCCGCACCTGTCGGGTCCGAGGGGAAAGCCTCTTGAAGGGAGGAAAGGAGTTGAATAAGGACCGCGACTTTTCCATCAGTGGCTTGCAGATGGAATTGAAGGTCCTCCACCCCCTGACGGAGTTCGAAGACCAAACTGAAGAGAATAGCGAGGCTTTCTCTCAGCTGCGTGTCGAAGAAAGAGTCAGAGGACTGGTTCTCGGTGTTCCGAGGCTTGCGAGGAGGAGGTGGCTCTCCCACGGTCTTCCTTGAGGAGTCAAGAACTGGTGCAAGGGGAGGTTCGACCGTTGGGGGGACAAGAAGGTGTCGCAAAGAGGAACATGGCATCTTGGGGATGATAGCTAAGCAGTCAAACTGCGAAACGGGTGGAGCGAGGGAGGTAGGAAGAAATGGATCGGGCTGGAGGGATGGGGAGGAGCAAGTGGAAGGCGAATCAGGGGGTGAGACAGAAGGCCGACGAGGTTTCCATGGAGAGCCTCTTCGTGGCCGCCCCCTTGGGCGCGGCATGAGGTTCGTCGCATGACATCCAAAGGAAACTAGGTGCCACAGGCAGAGGTACTAGAGTGCCTGAAGTCGAACAAGGGCTGCAATTGTCATGAAGGTTCGGGTTAAATCAGGCCATGGCAGCAGAGGGGGAAGCTAGTCGGATCACGAGCGGAGACGGGAAGCAGACACAAGCAACCAGGCCATGAAATGAATCGTGAAAGGAGAGGGAAGCTGCATAATTAAGCCGCTGTGACGTCGTAATGGAGATTTAATGCAGGATCGGGGTGGCGGGCGAGGGCACGAGCTCGTCACATGGCTCCGTACCTCGTTGGCCGCTCCGTTCCTCCTCCTCGTGCTAGGTGTTCTGCTTTAGTACCCCATCCGGGGGTGTGTCCACTATTCAAGCTTTGCGGATACATTGCTGGAGAATAGGATGATCAGGTTCTAGGGCCGTGTTGCAGAGGAGTTCTGGTCCACTCCAGTTGGTCCCCATATTAGCTAGTTCATCCACAACTTGATTCGCCTTCCTCCTGATATGAGTAGGTATGACAACTTGATTTGGTTGCAATAAGTCTGTGATAATCTGTAGCCCGTGTGAGAGTCTCCAACTAGGAGACATTCTGTCCAGGTTCGCTCCATTTAAAATTCCGTGGAGCAGATTGATGATGATTTGAGAGTCCCCCTCGACTATTATCTTGGTGAAATTGTTTTCAATGGCTAATTGTAATCCTCTGATTAGTCCCCAAAGTTCTGCTGCGTTGTTCATGGAATGACCAAGGGAGCCTGCGCTTATGAGAATTATGTGCCCATGATGGTTGCGGAAGACTACTCCATAGCCTGCTGCGCCTGGATTACCTTTAAAGGCTCCGTCAAAATTGAGCTTGATGAAATCGACTGGGGGGGAGACCAAAAGGAGGGGCTGTTGAGAGGGGGGGAAAGAGAAGAGGGGGGTAGAGTGTGACGAGTAAGAAGAGGATTCCAATGCTGAAGGATTGGGAGTTCGGAGGGAATGTTGATCAAGTCTTCATCGTTCCACGGCTGAAGGTTGAGAGTTTCCATGATATTGCAGCGGCATTGATTCCAGCAATGTTGCCACGGGAGGGAGACATTTCTGAAAAGCCTTCTATTCCTTTTATTCCAAGTTTGCCAAAGGATGAAGCCTGGAAGTAATTGCCAAATATGATTGAGGAGGGGAGAATGGAAAGCCTGGTCCCTCCAGTCCGTAATGGTGTCGATGATACTATCTCTATGGCGATCCAAGGTGCGCATGTGATCTAGGTGGATATCGGGGGCCACCCACCTTTTCCAAATGGCTCAAACCAGGTTTCTGGCCATTTTGGCAATTTACTATTTTTAGCAGGTTTTCACTTCCGGGGCCATTTTGAGGGCCTAAATGAAGTTTTTTTTGAGATAAAGGTTCTCAATGATAGATGAAGGCATAATTGAGGCCCCAAAATGAATCTCCTTGACGATACCTTTCCAACGAGCTATCACACGCCTAAAACGGAGATCGTATGCAAAAGTTACGACCCCGGGAAGTTGATG
>JZKD02S1674906.1:404119-431207 GCA_000966675.3 Picea glauca
GCATCCCAAAACCCCTGTCTGGGCTCTTTCGGCACCTCAATCGGTCGAAAAATGAAGAAGTTAGGCCTCCTGGAAGTCCCCCTCTTCAAGCTTGCTGTCTCTGGTTCTACAATTCACACCCCCTTCCAATGAACCTGGCTCACACGCTCATTTAAGCGCAAAAACCCAGCATCTGGTGCAACCGTTCCAACGGTGCAAACCGTAGGACGGTTAAGGGCGCGCCAGCCCCTAATTGCCTCGGCACCTGGGCGTATGGCACATATGACCGCGCGCTAGACAAACGAGTGGTTAAGTCGTTATTCCCGTTTCAAAACCGTATAACTCCCGCGCGTTTTAATCCACCGGTCATATAACAAAACCACATGTTATATACAATAACCCCACGCGCATATGTTTAATACAATATAACATATGGTATATATATGGCATGAAATTACAATTCGTGCACGATTTGGTTTTTACAATGGTCATATGTCATATGGTAAATCCACGGGTCGGGGCTAGGCCCCGGCCCGACCCCCCTTCGTTCAATACAATAAACAATGTTAAAATATATTGCAACCATATAGAAAACAAGAACCATTCGATGGCCCAATGGCCGGGTGGTTATGCGAAGGCTCTATGCTGTGGGGGGAGGTCCCAGGGTCGAACCCCGCGGACTCCCATATAAGTTTTTCACAACCATATGAACCAAAAAATGAGTGACACGTGGCGCCTCCTGATTGGGCCACGTGTCCTCACAACATTTTCCAGGTACAGGACACGTGTCAACACTCGAATCGCCAACATTCAACCAATAAACAATTGCCACATCATCATCGTACGGTCTGTATGGCCCTGCCACGTCAGACCGTACGGATTGTACGGACAGGTACAATCAGCATCTAAAATATTTGCCTATTTTCCTTGACGAACAGATCGCGATATCTTCTTCATACGATGTCCATTTGACAAAGTAAATATACCGCCAGAATCAGAAAGACGAGATGGACGTAATGGAACTGTTTTCGTCGCATTCCGAGCACTTTGAAAATTGAGCAAAATTTGATCCCCTGATCAGTACTAGGACAAATAACACCTAGTTTGAGCAACTCGTGCATGATTTTTTCAATTTCATTATTTTGGGAAAATGGATGACGATAAGGGTGAAAATTGGGAGGAAGATTGCCAGGGACAAGGGGAATGGAATGATCATGAACACCATGGGAAGGGAGAAGTCTCGGAGGAGTGGAAAAAACAACTTGGTGTTTGGATATGATATATTGGATGTCAGGATGCACAATGCGGGTCTCAACTTCTTGAATGGAATGGAGTTGGGAAATAATACCTGGATGACCTTTCTTGAGAATATTTTTCATTCGATGGGAACTAATAATCTCAAGAGAACCTGTTGTGATTCCTTGGAATTGATACTATTGTCCCTATTGGTGGAATTGCATGGTTAATGCCTTAAAATCCATGAGAATGGGGCCCAGACTACGTAACCATTCAACACCTAGAAAAAATTCACGATCACCCATGTCGATGGAAAACATATGAGATTTCTTGTGGTACTGTCCAATTTGAAGACACACATTTTCACAACACCCACCACATTTCATGGAACCACCATTGGCTATCATGATTTGAAAATTATTGATGACACGAATATAGAAATTGGTTTTCTGGGAAATGTGGCGGTGAATAAAATTATGGGTTCTTCCAATGTCAACCAGGATGATGACTTTTTGATGCTTAAAATAGCCAATGATATTGAGGGTTTGGGGAGAAGAGAATCTAGTGAGGGCATGCAATGAAACTGGTGGTTCAAATTTTGGTGGGTCAGTTGGCTTAGTAATATCATCGGAAGGGGGTATCTCTTCAAGAGAGTAAAAAACAACTTATTCTTCAACAACATCCTATGAAATGACCATAATTTTTTTTTGTTCCTTACACTTGTGACAAGGACAATATTTTTCATCAAAATTATAGAAAAGACCCTTAAGTTGGCGCTCTGCTATTTTGGCCCGAGTTAATTTTTGGACCTTGAGGGGAGTGGGAGGGGGAAGGATTGGTGGGTCGAGGGAGAGGAAGAAAAGAGAGTTTTTTTCTCTGGGAGAAAACAACTTTTTGGGATTCTTTGACATGTTTAGTAGCTTCCAACCAAGTTTGAGAGCGATCCATGAGGACTTGAGCTCATATTTCATCCTTCAGGCCACTGATAAAGCATTCCTAGAAGAACGCATCTGTCATGCCCTGTATTATGAAGGCCAAATGCTCAAAGGCAGTTAAAAATTCTTCCACTATGCCCGATTGTTTCAACTTGGTGAAGTGAACCAAATAGTGGGTGTTAGTGTCAAATCATTCATAAATATCTATAAAAAAATGGGTCCATGCAACATACCCCTGACGTGCATTCTTACGCCATTTCCACCATTGCCAGCATTCAGGATCCAAATAGAGAAAAACATAACAAAGTTTTTCCAACTCATCTGTAATGCCATGTAAAGAGAAATAATGCTCCATTTGAGTAACCCATCCCGTGGGATTAGAGCCATCGAATTTATTGACCTCAACTCATGGAAGATGGGGGTCACGATGAAAGGAGTTAGATTGAAAGATCATAGAATGGGAGGAATCAACACCATATAAGTGGGACAATTGTTCCAAGGAGGAAGGGCCCCAGGGGAGGTTCAACAACTAGTTGACAACAGACCGGAGGGTGGAAAATTCGCCCATGAATTTGGCATGCATGGCGTCAAATTGTTGTTGGAATTGGGTCTCAAATTTAGAAATGCAGAAATTAGTGGAAGAAATATTAGAAGTCACTTACTGGATGGAATCCTTGGTCTGTGTGATTGAAGCTTACAGGTCTTGGTTGTGAGTAGTGGCCATTTGGATATGAGGGGTGCCTGTAAAGGGAAATGGGTGGGTGGGACCACGAAAAATGAGGACCTATAAGTGATATATACGACGGCGATCATGGAAAAAATGGGAATACAATAGGAGAGGTGGAAAATAAGGGCGGATGGAAGGGTTTCGGGTCCACTAAAAAAGGATTAAAAATGGAAGGTACCATTGCAATCAGGGGGAGGAGAGGAATCCAATGGGATAGGTCCCTAATAATGGTGTCGATGGGACCACTATACTCATTTGTTTACTCCCGTGTAGCTATACTACAATCTGAATAATAATGCAGTTGCAGAATGGCCACATTTTTAACAGGAAGAAATGTGTAGGAATTTTGCAACCCAAATGTAGAAGGAAAGGTTGCATGAAAATAGATCTTGGTTGTTCCTTTTCTGCTCTTCTTTTGTCCCAAGGGTTAAGGTTTTTAGCGTTTCTACATAAAAGGGTTTTCCATGTGTTATATCTCTCTAATATACGTTTGGGGTCGAACAATAGTACTCGTCCCAATACCTCAGGACACCAACTAAGGAGGCTAGATAATATGCTTAGCTGTACTACCCGATTACCCAGGTACTAGAGAGTATCTTCCTGAGTGTTATATTAGGTGGCACTGTAGCATCCAGGAAGCCAATCAATTGATCTATGGAGGGTTTGAGGATACCTAGGCCAGTCTGCATATAGGTGTTATCTAATGTACTACGACTCGAAGGGGTACCAAAATGGGTTACAAGGGTGTCCAACAATGTGTGCTTAAGTACCTCTCGCATTTCCTGCATGTATGTTTCCCCGAATTCATTTTTGTGTGTTGAAAAACAAATCTATGAAGTTTTAAGATGGCAGAATACGTCTTTACCCTGAAAAATTTAACCCACAATTCCTACCAAGGAAAGTTCTCTAACCACTTGTAAGGTACCAGATATATTATAATAGCAGAAAATAAAAAATATTGTAGAGAATAACATCAGAACAACACAATATATGAAACCACAACATCAGAATAATACCTTTATTGATAGGAAACAATGTTCACTTGGCTCTTCGAGGGGGTAACCTCTAGGAGAGAAACACTCTATTACAATAATTCTCAATACATAGAATTATCATGCCTCCTACTCTTATTTATACTAATTCTATCTTTTAAATAACCTTCTAGCAGAAGATCTTTCTAGAAGTGGAATATTCTATTAGGTATTCTTACATTGACTTGTTCACATTTATTAAATAAGCCTTATAAACTAATGTCATCCTTTATTACATGGAAAACATATTATTCTACCTACATGAGGGTTAGGGAGGTTAGGTCCCTAACACAGAATATGAAGTTCTCTTTCTTGGATTAAATATGGCTAAGGATATGGGAATTAACATTTTGAAAATTGAAGCTGACTCTGACTTGGTAATCCTACAAGTAAAGAATCAATTTTCATGTAAACATGATAGATTAAAAGGATATAACAATGTTGTGTGGGATACCATGGAATTTTCTGATGCACTATCCTTAGAAGTGGAACCTAGGGTGTTTAATGAGAAAGTTGATGCCTAAGAAGTTGTCACTTCAACTCTCCAACCTTGCTAGGATTTTTTGGAGGGAGGAAAGTTAGATATTATCTTTAGACCATCGATTCCAGAAAACTTTGAACGTTGGTAAGTCTTTGATAATGATGCCCAAATCATAAGATTCATGAACAATATTCAAGAGTTTGTTGAAAATGAAATTGATGAGAGAGAGGAAGGAATAGGATATCAAGATAAATTGAGAGATAATAAGATTCCTCCTAGCCTGGTTCCTTTAGAGAATATGTTTTATAGGCATGACATGTACAAGGAAAATAAATAAGTGATTAGGCTTGATGATTATATGGAAGTCAAAATTGGATCTCCTGATGGTGCTAAGATTGTCAAGATTGGTGGAGGAACCACAAGTAAATGAAGAGCTAGTACAAAAAGTTTGATCAATGGATATCGAAACGTCTTCATTTGGATGTATGACAACTGGGAAGATTTCTAAAATAATTAAGTCATGGATTTCTAGAAGATAAAATCATCATGTGTTTTAGAGTGCCAAAAAAGAACATCATTGACAATTCAAAATCTTTCAGTTGTACAAAGTTATCAACCTTTTGTTTCAATTACGACATTTCCCTATCCCTTTCCTCCAACTATTACCCTTAGAAAATTGTCTTGCAAAATCAATTAATAAGAATTTGATGAATATCATTAGAAATACAATGGAGGATAACAAGAAAACTTGGGATAACAAGATCAAGTATGCTCTATGGGATTATAGAATAAATAGGAAATATTCCACTAGAAAAAACCCATTTGAGTTGGTCTACGAGGTGGAAGTAACTTTTCCAGTTCATTTAAAAAAAAATGCTCTACAAGATAAACCAATAGTTTTCATCCGATCAAGATGTAGTTCAAAACAAAATCAACCAACTTATTGAGCTCAATGAGAATCAATGAAATTCCTTTGATAATCTTGCAATGAATCAAGAAAAGGTAAAAACAAAATTCAACAAGAAGGTTCACTTGAGGAGTTTCTAGAAAGGTGATCTTGTTCTCATGTGGAACACAAGGATTGAGAAGAAAGGTAAACATGGTAAGTTCAAAATCCTTTGGTTGGGATATTATAAAATTGAAGACATTGCAAGTAATAATTATTTCTATATTAGACATCTAGATGGTGAAAGATTGTCTTTGCATGTGAATGGGAAAATTCTAAAAATGTTCTATGAAGATAATATATAATTCCATGGGGCATACTTGTAAAATAGTAAGTTTCTCATCCTTGATTTACTTGTGTGTTTCATTTACTTTATTGATGTGTGCATTTTCATTTTGTTTTAGAATAAAGTAAGATGATGCTCACATGTTATATATTTTCTCTGAGATATGGTGCTACTAACTTGTATTTGGTTCCTTTTCACTTACACATGGATTTATTAATATCTTCGGGAAGGGGCAAAGCCCTTTTGTCTTCACCCCTCTCCTATATTTGACATCCATTTGGTGAGAGTGTTTTATGTTAATAAGTCTTTTGTACATTCTGGAGTTCACATGCACCCTTGAGAGGAGCACATGTCCCCAAGTTGGAGCCAATTGTTACACGTTTGATTCACTTCATTGCACCTCATATTTTTTTCATCGGATGTGACCTATCATATGAGCATATTTGTACCTATATGGATAATGTTAGAGTTTAGAGTACCATGATCATATGTGCCACCATGATAGTTTTTACTATTGTATCATTGATCAACAAAAAATGTGACCCTTTTGCATGCATGTATTGTATTGGACCATGCTCAGATGATCTATGTAAAAGTGATTTTTACCTAGGTAGTGTTGAAATTAAGATTATATTGAGGGGGGGTGAATCAATATAAGATTCCTTTTACTTTATTTAACCATTCATCAATCATTCATTAGATGAGAAACAATAATCACATATAAAATCAAACCACAATGCACATAGTTTAACATGGAAACCATGTTATGCACTTGGTCATGTTATTTCGAGAAAAAATAGGAATATCACAAAAATTGTCAATGGAACAACAAAATATAGAGAATAGCACAACAAAACTGACACCTTTATTGAAATGGGAGCAATGTGCACTTGCCTTTTTGAGGGGGCAACATCCACCATAGAAATGTTCTCTTACAATAATTCTCAAGACATCCTTTCTCATACCTCCTACTCTTATTTATACTAATTCTATATACTAGAGAACATTCTAGAGGAAGATCTTTCTAGAAGTGCAAGCTTCTATTAGGTCTTCTTACATTGACTTGTTCACATTTATTTAATAGGCCTTTTTAACTAATGTAGGCCTTTATTACATGAAAAATATGATAACTAATGACCAACTAAGAGGGGTTAGGGTTGGATCCTAACATGCCCTACCCCTTCAAAAGTAGCCTTGTCCTCAAGACTGAAGATGCAAAAATTGTTGCAATATGGCAGTTGGTTCCCAAGTCGCATCCTCTGGAGACATGTCCTTCCACTTGATCATCACTTATTTGATAGTTCTTCCACACAAGTGATGTTAATGCAAATTGAGGATGAATTATGGTTGGAGCCAAAGGGAGCCTTCTTCATCTAATTCAGGCAGGATGATTTGAACCCTACAATTATGACCCACCACTTTCTTCAAACAAGAAATATGGAACACCAGATGTATTTTGTAGATAGTTGGAAGTGCAAGTTTGTAGGAAACTGAACCGATTCGTTTGATGATATGATAGGGGCCATAAAATTTGGGTGCCAACTGGTGGTGGAAATATGCTTTGAGCGATTTTTTTTTGTAAGGTCGGAGTTTGAGAAATGTTACTCTATGGCTTACCTTACCAATCACTAAGTCTAATTGTCACCTATATTTGTATTATTCATTTAGGATATTAGTAATATATACTCAAGTGAAGACTAATGAGTTAGTTAAGATTGCCTAGCCTAGTCATCATGCATGATTTTAGGATCCAGAACAAATCTCTCTATGAGGTGGCATCACTCGTTGTACTATAAATATGTACCATTGGTGTGAATAAAGATGAGTTGGCTAGTGAGCCTTTTCCGTCATCTTGTTGTTCATGTCTATATTTTATCAATCGGTATTAGAGCCATGGTGAAAAGAGGATGAAAATATTAGAACACTTTTGATCTTAAGGCTGACCTGGTAGTCTTGAGATCCATGATAGTTTTCCATGAAATATCTTAATGTTAAAATGAGGAGATGAACATGAACAACCAAGCAAAAGAGGAGAATCCATGGAAGGACTGAAAGGATGATGAGGAATTTAAATTATGAATTGTAAGCATGAGTTCAACACTAGTTTGGTTGTGCCATGTGTAGACGCTGCAACATCAACCATACAGATCTATCAAAAGTGAATTTGTTTGAGATTTGTACTTGGAGGCATATCATTGTGGTATGGAAATTGATCGACAATATTGATGTTATGGTGTCAAATATTGATGTTAAAATGTTGAGGTGAGGTGCAGCGAAAGAGGGCCAATTGACAAGTTAAATCATCCAAGAAATAGATCCGGGGGAAATGAAATCTGGTCTGGTTGTTTAAAGTTATGAATCAAATTGAATATTGTGCCACTATTTGTGAGAAGGATACCACTAGAAAGAGGTGACAAATTTTTATTTTTATTTTCATCTTGTGCTTTAATCTCCTTTCCCCTCACCAATCTATCAGATATTAATACCCTTTGGACACATTGTTGCAAGAGAGACTGGGTGGAGGCCATAAAGTAGAGCCGCCATTGAAGCTTGAAGACATTGGTAGTTTCTGTGATGCGTTCTTTAGTGGAGGACGCATAGGGAAGCCTCCATAGCAAACTTTTTTGGACACATGTTCACTGGGCAGGGCTACGAGGACGTGAAGAAGGGGTAAGATTGAAGGGAGAATTGATCAACGGAGGTCTAAAGCAGTTGAAATGTCCCACACTTGCTACATAGAAAATTTTGTGGTTGTGTCTCGGTGGTGGATCTATGTTGAAGAAGCCGCCATTGATGAGTTGTCATTGATGATGTGCAAAGATGATAGCTGGGTGCAATTTGTGTGTTTGATTTGAGTGAAGATCTGGTATGATTTGGTGCAATGGATCGTTGATCCTTATTTCTACAAGTCTGCCAATTATATCTTTCATTGATAGCGTATTTCCATGGAGGATGGATCATTTTCCTTTGTGAATATGGAGGAGGACCATACAGGGTTCAAATCTCCTCACAATCCTTAGATCATACTCAGTTTCGGCCTTCAACACTCAAATCACACCCTATTTATTTAGTTCAAGCCTCAACTCACACCAGATACACTTCCAGCTCAACATTACACCCTTACATCACGCTGTACACACTTAGCTTGACCTCAAACATTTAGCATGTGACCCTCAGAGTGCCTTCACAGAGATATGGGTCATGGTCAATTACCAGTTCTCGGACAAGAAAGCAAATAAATAGACCTATGCACCAGGCATATAAATAGACCCTAGCTGCACATTTGTGAGGAGACCGCTCAATAGGGCACATGGAGACATCCACTGCAAAGTCATAGAATCCATTCACTTCTCTTATGCACACTTTATATTTGGTATTGTGTTGAATGGTAAAAGGCAGATCTATAAGTTTGGTCATTGATGAAAGATAATGATAAATCAGTGCATTATAATTGTGCATTATGTAAAATAAATTTTGGAACTTCAAAGGAAAAGTTTTATTAGAGGTTCAAGGGAAACTTCATAGTAAAAATAAATAAATAAATAAATAAATTTACAGAGATTAGGGGCTTGAAAATTGATATATTGATTTTCATTATTTTTACAAAGATCATTTGTTTGTAATTGAGATTCTATTTTCCAGTTAGGAAATTCTCATGAAGATTAGATGCATTATGTTCTTTTTCATCTAACATTTTATTGTTCCTGTAACATGATCTATATTGGGACACTAAGACCACTAAAAGCCTTCTATTTGTATTTGGGCATTCCAAGAAAAATATTTTATAATAAAATCAATTTTTTTTTCTTTGTCATAGATCTGCCTGAAATTGAATAAGGGGATCTTAGGTACAACTTGTGTTGTGAGTGATGGTGAATACTTTCGTTGTGGCTATTCTCTTTGATGTTTATGATGTTTATTGTCTAGTTTTGACATAAACACAATTGTAATTCATCATTTACTGCAACAGACATAATATAATGCAAGCACAATGAAGCACAAGTAATCAAGAAGTAACAAATATATCAAATTGACAATCATGTCAACATTGGACACATCAAGCTCATAATCAAGGTCTCAAAACATCATCAAATTTGAAGATCAACTAAACTTTGAAATCAACATTCATTGTAAACTTGCAAATAGCATTTTTTGTAAGTAATCAAACTCAACTTGGAATAGATTTTTGAAAGTTTCAAATCAAATTGAGTTATTGTAATTTTTTGAGTGCATTCTCGGTTGAGCCCGACACCCATGAGTCATTGTAATTTTGAGTCGAAATTGACAAAGTTGAGTAGTTTAAACTCAAATCATTGTAAACATCAAGTTTGGGTGCATTTTCGGTAGCATGCGACACCCTCATCTTGCTAGAGACAAATTCAAATAAGTGAAACAAATTCAAGCGAGCATGAATTTTAAGCGAGCGATTCAAGTGAGCGAGTTGCAAGTAAGCCTTCTTTTGTCGAGTCAAATTGTAATCAGGATCTACCTGCACAAGGAGACCTCATTTAGTGTTTTGAAATGGCTCGAAGTCTCCAATTATTAGAGTTACTGAACACTCTAATAAAAACCATTGAAGACAACACAGTGATATTGAACAAAGAAACTCTTCAATCACTGTTAACTTGTTTGCAAGTGATGCAAGGTAAAGTTAGACTTCTTCAAGATCAATCCCATCTATTGAATGGTGAGTTGATGGATCTCAAAAATCAACATCTAGTGAGGTGTTCTGAACTAGTTTTTGTTCAACACAACCCTCTCTATGATGATGATGGTGTTTTTGATCAACAATCAGTGAAGGAGAAACTTAGTAAGGAAACTCCATATGCAAACAAAGATGAAGCTATTCATGAACCTACATTTCAAAAATTTTCTTTTCATTTCAGTGAAGAAAATCTTTCAGTGATGCAACAACATATAGTAAATCCACTTTTACAGATGTCAAAGCAACAGGTTCAAAATACTCTTTCCAAGCCCATCATCAAACCTTGGGAAGAAATAAGCTACAACAAGAATAGAACAGGACTTGGATATGAAAAGGAATTTACCTTTCATATTCTCGATTATTCCAGACCAATCCAGTTCCAAAGTGTTGGATTCCTCAAGAAGTTTCAACTTCACCTGTTCAAGTTCAACATCATAATGCGGAGTGCCAACATTGTAATCAAGTTGGTCACATGGAGAATCAATGTTTTGATCTCCATCCTTGCCAACATTGTGGAAAGCATAACCATTCTTTAGACAGATGTTCAACACTGAAGAAACCTACAAGATTGAATATACACTATGAGTGGATTGATCCTTGGTAGTGGTCATCAACAACCAAGCGATTATATAAGTCTTACCATAGAATTCAATATCGAGTAAAGACCAATATTGTAGCACATAAAATTTTTGTACCTCACATAAGTGGTCCCCTTATGGAGTAGATTTCGAGCATGGCCCTCATGGGATGAGATAACATGTGTTTGTTTCCACAATCCCACTTTGTGTTGTACACTAATGGAACAAGTATGGTACTCTCTTGAGCCTAGAGGGGGGAGTACAATGATGTAAATCTTTTTCACCTTAAGGGGCAGAATTCGAAAATCAAATGATGATGTTTCGTGAAACCACTTGTGGTCTCTCCTTTCAACCGATAAAGGAGGGAATTGATGATGGAATTGAAGATGGTTGTCAAACTGAAAGTTTCGACAACAAGAAACATCAAATATGCCATATGAGCATGAAAGTTTCCAGATGGGAAAATGCATTCTATAGATGGAAGAATTTGGCAGGATTATGGTTCAATGAGTTGAAATTGAATCATACGCATTACACAATTGAAATGTCCCACACTTGCTATATATATATATTTTTTTCATCGTTCTCTCAGAATATAGCTGGGAACGTTGACCCTCCAAAAGTCACGAATTCTACAATTGGGTATCACTGTGGATAAATTAAGCGAATATATTATCATCTAACGTGTTTTTTGAATGAAATGTGTTGATGTTTAAAGATATGGATGATGCATAGGTGTTGATAGCTCGGTCGTTGGAGACGAGCCTCCTTCTTTGGTTTCCTACAAATAGATTTGCTTGTGTGGAGAGGATGAGGACGTCACCCTCAGGAGTTCCTACATGGTGGAACCCTGACAGGGAGCCGAATCCATATTCATTTGGCGGCACTGACCATTTGCAGTTGTGGCTATGTCTCGATGGTGGATCTGTGTTGAAGAATCCGCCATTGTTGAGCAGTCAACGACGATGTGCAAAGACAAGATCTGGGTGCATTTTTCCAACCTTGATATCTTCGTTACTTCTTGATTACTTGTGTAGTTGTCCAATGTTGATATCTTTTATTACTTCTTGATTACTTGAGCATTTTTCCAATGAGTAGCTAAAAGAAGGTTTGAAAACAACCCATGGGCCAGTTCCATAAAGGTACATTTTTATTTTTTTATTTTTGGAGGATAAGAAGAAGGATTATGAATTAATATTACATATGCACTAACAAAACATGCACGAGCAAACCCACAACCCACTCACACAGCTGGAAATGCACTGGAAATGAGATCATCAATGAAGCATTCATAACAGTTTTGAGGTTGAAGACCTATGCACCAAGTAGATAAATAGACCCTAGCTGCACATTTGTGAGGAGACCACTCAACAGTGCACATGAAGACATATAGAATCCATTCACTTCCCTTATGCACACTTTATATTTGGTATTTTGTTGAATGGTAAAAGGAAGATCTATAAGTTTGGTCATTGATGAAAGATAATGATAAATCGGTGCATTATAATTGTGCATTATTTAAAATAAATTTTGAAACTTCAAAGGAAAAGTTTTATTCGAGGTTCAAGGGAAACTTCAAAGTAAAAAAGAAATAAAAAAAAAATTAGAGAGATTAGGGGCTTGAAAATTGATATATTGATTTTTCGTTATTTTTACAAAGATCATTTGTTTGTAATTGAGATTCTATTTGCGAGTTAGGAAATACTCATGAAGATTAGATGCATTATGTTATTTTTCATCTAACATTTTATTGTGCCTGTAACATAATCTATATTGAGACACTAAGACCACAAAAATACTTCTATTTGTATTTGGGCATCCTGAGAAAAATATTCTATAATAAAATCAATTTTTTTTTTGCTATGTGTCCTAGATCCACCCGAAATTGAATAAGGGGATCTTAGGTATACCTTGTATTGTGCGTGATGGTGAATATTTTCATCGTGGCTATTCTCTTTGATGTTTATGATGTTTATTGTCAAGTTTTGACATAAACACAATTGTAATTCATCATTTACCGCAACACACATAATATAATGCAAGCACAATGAAGCACAAGTAATCAAGAAGTAACGAAGATATCAAATTGACAATCATGTCAACATTGGACACATCAAGCTCATAATCAAGGTCTCAAAACATCATCAAATTTGAACATCAACTCAACTTTGAAATCAACATTCATTGTAAACTTGCAAATAACATTTTTTGTAAGTAATCAAACTAAACTTGGAATAGATTTTTGAAAGTTTCAAATCAAATTGAGTTATTGTAATTTTTCGAGTGCATTCTCGATTGAGCCCGACACCCACGAGTCATTGTAATTTTGAGTCGAAATTGACAAGGTTGAGTAGTTTAAACTCAAATCATTGTAAACATCAAGTTTGAGTGCATTTTCGGTAGTATCTGACACCCTCATCTTGCTAGAGACAAATTCAAATAAGTGAAACAAATTCAAGTGAGCGTGAATTTTAAGCAAGAGATTCAATTGAGCGAGTTGCAAGTAAGCCTTCTTTTGTCGAGTCAAATTGTAATCAGGATCTACTTGCACAAGGAGACCTCATTTAGTGTTTTGAAATGGCTCGAAGTCTCAAATTATTAGAGTTACTGAACACTCTAATAAACACCATTGATGACAATACAATGATATTGAACAAACCGACTCTTCAATGAGTGTTAACTTGTTTGCAAGTGACACAAGATAAAGTTAGACTTCTTCAAGATCAATCCCATCTATTGAATGATGAGTTCATAGATCTCAAAAATCAATAACTAGTTAAGTGTTATGAACTAGCTTTTGTTCAACACAACCCTCTCTATGATGATGGTGGTGGTTTTGATCAACAATCGGTGAAGGAGAAACTCAGTAAGACAACTCCATATGCAAACAAAGATGAAGCTATTCATGAACCTACATTTCAAGAGTTTTCTTTTGAGTTTAGTGAATAAAAACTTTCAGTGATGCAACACCATATATAGTAAATCCACTTTTACATATGTCAAAGCAACAGGTTCAAAATACTCTTTCCAAGCCCATCATCAAACCTTGGGAAGAAATCAGCTACAACAAGAATAGAACAGGACTTGGATATGACAAGGAAGCTACCTTTCATATTCTTGATTATTCCAGACCAATCCAGTTCCAAAGTGTTGGATTCCTTCAAGAAGTTTCAACTTCACTTGTTCAATTTCAGCATCATAATGTGAAGTGCCAACATTGTTATTGAGTTGGTCACATGGAGAATCAGTGTTTTGATCTCCATCCTTGCCATGATTGTGGAAAGAATAACCATTCTTTAGGAAGATGTTCAACAATGAAGAAACCTACAAGATTAAAGATTCACTATGAGTGGATCGATTCTTGGCAATGGTCATCAATAACCAACCGATTATATAAGTCTTTCCTTAGAATTCAATCTCAAGTAAAGACCAATATTGTAGCACATAAATTTTTTGTACCTCACATAAGTGGTCCCCTTATGGATTAGCTTTCGAGCATGGCCCTCACGGGATGAGATAACATGTGTTTTTTCCCACATGCCCACTTTGTGTTGTATACAAATGGAACAAGTATGGTACTCTCTTGAGCCTAGAGGGGGGAGTACAATGATGTAACTCTTTTTCACCTTAAGGGGATAATTTAAAAATCAAATGATGATGGTTCGTGAAATCACTTGTGGTCTCTCCTTTCAACCGAAAAAGGGGGGAATTGATGATGTAATTGAAGATGGTTGTCGAACCGAAAGTTTCAACAACAAAAAACATCAAATATGCCATATGAGCATGAAATTTTCCAGATGGGCAGCTGCAGTCTATAGATGGAAGACTTTGGCAGAATGATGGTTCAATGAGTTGAAATTGAATCATACACATTACACATTGGGATGTTTTTGGACACCTAAAAGTGTCAAAATTGGTTAGTGGTCATCCAAAAACCATCAAATACATGGTATCAATTGGTTAGTGGTTATCCCAAACCAAAAATTCAGAGAGCACTTCACTGATACACTAATAGTAGAGTGGCGATAATACATGTTCACCAATTAGCAGAAGACATCAGATTGTTCTAGCTCTAATACTTGGCAAAATGATCAAATTGTCAAGCAATCAGGGAATGTTCAGATATTGCAACTGTTCACTTCCATATCTCGACTCTCTTCTAGTTCATTTCAAGTGAACCATTCAACATCCATATTGGCGTTTTTTCAGGCAATTCTTCATTGAGTCTCAGCTTAGGAGTTTTAGTATGAAGACTTGGAAATGATACTAGTTTATGCTTTATTGCTGGTATTATTGATCGGACTTGTGATTGAGGGGGGAAATGTTATCCTATGTCTTACCTTACCAATCACTAAGTCTAATTGTCACCTATATTTGTATTATTCATTTAGGATATTAGTAATATATCCTCAAGTGATGGCTAATGAGTTAGTTAATATTTCCTAGCCTAGTCATCATGCATGATTTTAGGATCTAGAGAAAATCTCTCTATGAAGTGGCATCACCCATTGCACTATAAATATGTAGCATTGGTGTGAATACAGATGAGTTGGCTAGTGAGCCTTTTCCATCATCTTGTTGTTCATGTCTATATTTTATCAAGAAACACCTGATTACCTTCTTCGAAAACCCGTTCGGAACATTGTTGGTCAGCCTGTTGCTTCATACGATTTTCAACCATGTGGAGATTATCCTTCATAGCCACGAGAGTAGTCAATATACCTTGCATCAAATTATCAATATCCTGGAACTTGGAGGTGCCTGGAAGATACAAAGTTACTATAGGTGGTTTTTTTCCATACACCATTTCATATGGTGTCATTTTGGTTGATTTATGATAGGAAGTGTTGTACTACCATTCGAGCAAAGGTAACCATTGCACCCACTGATGTTGTTTGTTCGAAGAAAAACAACACAAGTAGGTTTCCAAACATTTGTTGACAACTTAATTTTGGTCGTCTGTCTGGGGGTGGTAGGATGTGCTCATGTTTAGTTGTGTGCCCCATAATTTAAACAATTCTTTCCAAAATGTGCTGGTGAAGGTCGAGTCACGATCAAACACAATGGATGTTGGCATGCCATGCAATTTGAAAATATGATAAATGAAAACTTGTGCTACCATAGATGGTGTAAAAGGGTGTGGTAAGGCACAAAAATGTGCATACTTGGAGAGGCGATCTTCCACGACCATGATGACTGACATGTTACCTGCTTTTGGAAGGCCCACTATAAAGTCCATGGAGATGTCAGTCCAAATGTAAGTTGGAATTAGTTGTATATCTTTAGGGGTATTGAAAGTTTCCCCTTTATTGCTTTGGAAGACATCACATTTTATGAAAAGGGTAAGGATTTCCTTCATTCCTTCCTAGAAAAAAGAACAATGAGCATGAGAATATGTATGTTGGAATCATGAGTGACCCGCTAGAGTAGATGAGTGCAACTCATTTAAGATCCTAGGTTTGAGGGATGAAGATGGAGACATAACCAAGCGATCCTTATACTGGAGGATATTGTCTTGTCAAGTGTAGTTGGAGGGAGGGTTAGGGTCCTCCTGAAGTTGTTGAATTACCTGTGATGTGGTTGGGTCGTCTCAAAGGATCTATTGTTCTTATCCAAGACTAGTTGTGGATCAGGATGTACTACTAGGGATGATTGGTCATGTACCTGTATGGAATTAAGTTGAGAAATCACACCATGGTAGCCTTTCTTTAGGAGTTTCTCCATCCGGTGAGAATTGATAATTTATGGGGATCTAGCTTATAGGCCTATGAGGGTAAAGGTGTGATCATCTTGAGAAAATATCATATATAACTCTTGGTAATCCATGGTAATCGACCCCAAGGTGCGAAGACATTCAACACCCAAGAAAATATCACAACCACCCATGGAAATGGAGAACATGTGAATTTTTCAAGTGATAATCGCCCATTTGGAGTTTGACATTCTCACATAGACCCCCACATTTCATTGTACCACTATTAGCAATGAGAATTAGAAAATCATAAATTGGTCTGAAAAAACAATTGATCTCCTCAGCAACCCTGGGATGAATAAAATTATGGGTCCTACCGCTATCAATCAATACCACAAACGACCCATGTTTGATGTAGTCCTTGATTTTTAATGTATGTGGAGCATAAATACCTATGAGGGAATGGAGAGAGATGATATTTTCCTCCGGTGCTACAAGAGGTGTGACTGGATCTGGGATGGGGAAAATTGGTTGTGTGTCCTCTGAGTCAGTGGCCTCATATGAAATTATTTCCTCAAAGGATGTGGAAGTTGACGCATCAATTTGGAAGAACTTCATCTCACAAATTTTATGGCTTGGAAAATAATTTTCATCACAATAATAGGAAATTCCTTGCTTTCGAAATTCAACCATTTTTCTAGAGATACCTTTTGGACCTTCAATTTTTTTGTCGGAGTAGAGGTATCCCCTAGACAAGGGAGGTTGGGAAATACAGAATGAAGGGGTTGGTTCTGAAGAATGGTCTCAGCTTCCAATGCTAATGTGCACGCTTGCAAACATGAACCCGAATGACGTCCTATAAGCCAATGATAAAACATTCTAGATAAAACTCATCAAATAAGCCCCCAATTCTAATATCCAACTGTTCAAATGCAGAGATGAAGTCTACTACTATCCCTATTTGTTGCAGCTTGGTGACTCATCCCAAAAAGTGAGATTCCCTATCAAAACGAGCACAAACTTCTTTGGTGAACATGCTCCAATTTGGTAGTCTTGGATAACATTTCTTATGCCATGGCAACTATTTCCATCATTCTTGATCCAATTATAGAATCCCCACATGGATTTTGGTCTCATCGTCCTATATATCATGGAGGGAGAAGTAGTGTTCCATTTGAGATACCCACCTAGTCGGGTTTGGTCCATCAAATTTATGCATCTCAAGTATGGGAACCTTATTCCAAGAGTTTTGAGAACCCCGAGGGAGTGGAAATGATGAGGGTTCTCATAATGGGAAGAATGAGAAGTGTGAGGGTGGGAATTAGGTTGTGGACCCTTGGTGTGTGTGAGAAAGTATTGAAATTTGTTCAAGAGGGTGTTCAGTCTCCTAGTGTAGCCCTGGTTTATCTCCTTGAACATTTTTTCTACCTTAGTGTCCAATTCTTCCAGGGTTTAAGTGCGGGTGGCAGGGGCCATTATGGAGGCTTAGGTATAATGATACCTCAATGATCAACACAATATACATAGTTTGTTGGGATTTATAGAAAATGAGGGTGTCAGGAGGGGTATATGGTCAACAAAAAATGATAGGTACCACTACGATAAGGACGAAGAGAGGAATCCAATGGGATATGTATAAAATAAAGGTGTCGTGAAGGGGTCGGGTCCAGGGGAAAAAAATAGCTTAAAAATGAATGGTACTATTGCGATCAAGATAAAGAGAGGAATCCAATGGTATAGGTATCAAATAAGAGTGTAGGAAGTCCCAATACGTTTTTTTTACTCTGGAGTTATTCTCCGATTTTAATATTACTATGGTGTCAAAATGCCCAAATTCTTATCAGGAAAAATTGTGTAGTGATTTCAGAACCAAAATGAAGGAGGCAAGGTTGCACAACAATGGATCTCATTTGTTCTTCTTCTATTTTGTTCCCATCCCAAGGGTTAGGGTTTTCAGGGTTCCTACAGACAAGGGTTTTCCCTATATTATATCTCTCTGATATACATGCGGGGTCAAACAATAGTACTCATCCCAATATCTTAGGGCACCAACTAAGGATGCTAGATCATACTCTTATCTGTACTACCTGATTACCCAGGTACTCGAGAGTATCTTCCTAAGTGATGTTCTCGGTTGCATTATAGTAGTTAGATGGTTGATCGGTTGATCTACAACGAGCTTCAGGATACCTAGGCCAGTCTATATACAGGTGTTTTATGATGCGTTACTACTTGAAGGGGTTCCAACAGGGGTTACAAGTGTGTCCAAAAATGTGAGCTTAAAAACCTCTTGTATTTCCTATGTGTATTCTTCCCCGACCAGATATTTATGAATTGAATGAAATATCATTGTAGTTTAAAGATGCCAGAATACGTCTCTACCTTGAAAACATTTAACCCACAATTCCTGCCCCAGAAAGAGCTTTGATACCACTTGTTATGCACCTGGTTATGTTATTTCAAGTAGAAACATGAATATCACACAAATTACCAATGGAACAACAAAATATAGAGAATAACACACCAAAAATTATACCTTAATTGAAATGAGAGCAATGTTCACTTGCCTCTTCAAGGGGGAAACCTCTAGCAGAGCAACGCTCTCTTAAAATAATTCTCAATACATCCTTTCTCATACCTCCTACTCATATTTATATTAATTCTATCTACTAGAGAAAATTCTAAAGGAAGATCTTTTAGAAGCAGAAGCTTGTATTAGGTCTTCTTACATTGAATTGTTCACATTTATTTAATAGGCCTTATTAACTAATGTAGGCCTTTATTACATGGAAAATATATATCGTGCTAACTAATGATCAACTAAGAGGGGTCAGGTTAATATCCTAACAAACCCAATCAGGAGAAAACCACAAAACTTATCTTTACAAATTTTTATCGGCATAAACCTACCGTTACAAATATTGTAGGCACCAACCTACTGGAGACACCAATATCCTTAATTAAGCACCAACTCAACAATATGTAGGCACCAACCTACTAGAGACACCAATCTCCTCAAATGAGCACCAATTCAACAACACCTGTAGAAACCAACCTACTGTTACAATATATGCAAGAACCAGCCTGCTAGAGACACCAATCCCCTCACCCGAGCACCAACTCAACAATATATGTCTAAATACCAATCCAAGATCTTCAAACAAAGAGTATTTCTTACTTCACTTGCATGCTTCATTCCAGAGAAAATACTTCAAACCTTAGTCACATGTAGCCTTCATTCCCTAGAGAGCCTCATAGCATCATTCCCATAATATGATCCTAGAATGTAGCATCACAACCTCAAGGCGACACACATTACAATATCAAAACCTCAAAACAACACACATTGTATCATCATAGACCTTTATTCCTTCATAGTTGATCCGAAAAGATATTTTAAAGACTATGGTTGAGTTTTTAAAGCATGAGTTCATTAACCATTTAAGAAATTGATGAAAGAGGAAGAATTAATGATGTAACATGACAGCCATAATAATATATACATATATGGAAATAATCACAAATAAACAACAAACCATAACAACAAAAGTTGATAGCAGAGTTCGCCAATATTGTTTACGTCTTTGGGCCTTTGTCTCAGTGGGTGAGGCTTTCTTATTTCTCTTCAAAGATTCAAAAATAAATCTGAAAAGTGTCAAATGGATTACAAAATTATTTTTCTATGTTATGCTAGATCTCAAGAACCTAACACAACTGACGACACTAAAAAACAGATGAACGAAGCTCCTAGAAATGGCCCGCAAAGTTGCTCTCCTCAATGGCTTCCCTGCATAAAAATGGCTTTGGCTTTACAATTATTCATAATTTTTCCTCTTCTAAACCTCTCCAAGGATGCCAAGAACCTCTGGTTTATATAGGATTGAAGTTGGTAACAAACTCCCAACTTCCCCCCAAGATCTAGCCTCAAAAAGAGCTCTAGATCCTCAAAAAATGGCCAAAATCTCTCAAAATTGGCTGAAAAATCAAATAAAATATTATTATATGGTTGAAAAACCCACTTTTGGGCTAAAATAGGGTGCAACCCCCGATCCTTAGGCTCCTGATCACATGCACGTCCTCCATGTGGCCCTGGGCTAGCTGGCGCACTGGACCCCTTTGGTCCCTGGCTCTTGGTTGTATGCATCGGGCCATATGGTCATGCCCTTATGCCTCCACGTGCCAAATCTGTTGTATCCCCTAGTCCTAGTGCCGGGTCATGCACCTTGGTTGGCAGGATATCTTGACCAAACGACGCTAACCCCACAAACCCACGCCACACATCAAAGGATTGGGTCATATGGCGTATAGACATGATTGGGGGCTAGCTCCATTAATAATCATGCCAAACAAATAAGGGATGGGTCTGGTGGTAAGTTTCTATGGTGACACATCTGGGGCTGGGGCTAGGCCCCAACCCTTTTTTTTTTTCTGATGGAACCCACCTTTCAATTCAAATGTAAACTTTACAATATAGTTTACAATCACTATCGTGGGCGGGCTGGTAGCCCGGCCCTACCAAAACTCTTCTACCTGGACCATAAGTCATGGGTTCGACTCCCGTGGATTCCATACAATTTTTTCCATACAACCAACCAACAAAGGGGTGCCATGTGGCAACCCATGACTGGGCCATGTGGCACCATTACATTCACCCAAATTATGCCACGTGTCAAACAATGATTCGACCACATCTTCACCTGCCCACGTCAACACCTGTCCACATCAACATGCCAACTCACTACCATGTCATTGTACGATTGTACGTCCTATACATTCAGCTACCATGTCAACACTATACAGAATGCACGGTCATCAAAATTTCATCTATTCGAAGAAACAAAGAGATCGCGATATCTTTCGCATACATTGTTCGTTTGAGCCCATTCAAGTTGTGTTGTGTTCGTAACGACGAGGCCTATACACACATCCATTTTGAAGTGATTTTGATCACTTTGATTTTTAGGCCTTCCTAGACCCATTTTGGTTCCTAGATCCATTTTGGATCACACCTCCCCACTAAGACATTTTGGTCCTCCAAAAGGATACTAACCAATGATCAAGTGCGGGATAGGCCACCCCACTTGTTCTCTACCTTTAAACTCTGTCCCGTGCACCTGTCTCATCAAGATCAACTGTAAAACAACCATGATAACTGACAACATATTGATAGCCACTTGTACTCTATCACATCTTACCGAAGCCACTATCACCCATGCTGATAACATTACTAATGATACCATCATAAATATGACTGCAAATGAGCTAATATGTTTGTAATACTTGCACGCCATTAGCTTATCTTGAAGCAAAGTATGATTGATCTTCCATTCTACAATAATCTCATGTTCTTGCTTAATATCAATTGCTTGATTTGGGACAATTATAGGTGTGTTTCTTGCATGAGATGCCTTCCTTAATTGTTCCATTGTTTGAAGAGATTGATTTTCTTTTAAGCGATGAGCATGTACAACATATTCTTTGTCTTCTTTGATTAAGTGATATTGATTTTGTTCCTTGTAAAAGATTGCTTTGCGAACATATAAATAAGGATTGCCTAAGACCATTCCACATTCATTGAGTGACACCACATCACACGCCACCTCATCCACAAACTTAGATGAAATTGCAAACTTTAATGTGCATTGCTTTGTTATGTGAAATTTATGATTGTTGCTTATCCATTTAAGTGAGTAAGGATTATGATGCATCTGAGTGTTTAATTCCAATTGTTTAACCACTTCCTTTGAAATGAAGTTAGATTGAGATCCACTATCTATCAATGTGTCTACCTTAGTATGCCTCATTATGACCCTTATGTGAAACAATTTACCTCTAGAATCATATCCATCACCAATTTTACCTGTCAAACCAATCGCTGAGATTTTAGACTCATCACCCGAATCCAATCCCAAGTCTATTGGTCATGATGCTGCTGCAATTATTTTCCTCCCTTTCCTCTCTTTGAACCACTTCGGTTTCTTCTCAGGATGCAATTTCCAACAATGGTCATCATCATTCCCTTATTTCTTGCAATTCTTGCAAGAGAGCTTATCTTCATTTCTTGCCACTGAATTTGCTTTCTTGCCATTCCACTTCCTTTTGTCCTCTTTTCTTGAAGACGATTCCCCTGATACACCAATGTATGTTGTTTGAACAGAAACCTCATCAAGATTAGTAGGTCCAAACATAAATAAAGTATTTCAAATATGTGTAGGTAAACCTCCTATATAATTCATAAGAGTTTCTTGGGTATGTAATGGAATGTCTAAAATTAATGCCATCTTACAAAATTCATCTCTGTATTCTTGCATTGTTTATCCCTTTCTTAGTTTAAGACTTTTCCATTCAATTAAAGCCTTCTCTTTATAACCCAAAGGATAAAATTGTTTTCTAAGTGCAGAAACAAAAACTTGCCATGATGTAAATACATTACCCACTTGTTGCGTGCCATTTTGCAACTTTCTTTTCCACCAGATGAGTGTTGTGCCTACAATTCGAAGAGATTCCAATTTGATTTGAGTTGCCTCATCCTTGATTTGTTTCACACTACAATAAACCTCCATATGTTTGACCCAGTTATCAAGCCTCTCTGCATTGACTTCACCATTTTACATGAGTAATTCAAACTTCACATCAAGCTTAAGTAAAGGCATATCATTTTTATGTTTATGGGAATGTTTTCTTGCAGTGGGTTTGGAACTTGAACTTGAAGAAGAAAATGTTGACGGAGAAGAAGGAGGTGAAGGAGGAGTTTTAGGAGGATCCTCTCCTTCTTCACTTTTTACTTTTGAATATTCACCTAGAATCGATCTCTTTCGCTCCAAGTAATCATCATATAGAACCTTCACCATCTCTGACACGGGGAAGAAATTCTTTCGAAACTCTTTCTCCTCATGAGAAAGTACCTCTTCCGATGCCATCTTCTCTCTTGAGAAATTCTCTTTCTCGATCCAATATAAAGATTCTCTTCAACAAGCTCTCCTTAACCATGATTCATCTTTTCCCTGGTAATCATGCAAACTCAAAAACCAACCGTCAACATGCTCTGATACCATGATCCGAAAAGATCTTTTAAAGACTATGGTTGAGTTTTTAAAGGATGAGTTCATTAACCATTTAAGAAATTGATGAAAGAGGAAGAATTAATGATGTAATATGGCAGCCATAATAAGATATATAGATCTAGAAATAATCACAAAGAAACAACAAACCATAACAACAAAAGTTGATAATGGAGGCAATATTGTCTACGTCTCCGGGCCTTTGTCGAAGTGGGTAAGGATTTCTTATTTCTATTCAAAGCTTTAAAAATACATATGAAAAGTTTCAAATGGATTACAAACTAATTTGGCTATGTTCTGCTAGATCTCAAGAACCCAACACAACTGACAGTACTAAAAACAGATGAACGAAGCTCCCATAAATGGCGCAACGTTGCTCTCCTCAATAGCTTCCCTGCATAAAAATGGCTTTGGCTTTACAATTCTTCAACATTTTTCCTCTTCTGAACCTCTCCAAGGCTTCCAAGAACCTCTGGTTTATATAATATTGAAGTTGGCAACAAACTCCCAACTCTCCCCAAGATCTAGCCTCAAAAAGAGCTCTAGATCCTTCAAAAATGGCCAAAATCTCTCAAAAACCGGCTGAAAAATAAAATAAAATATTATTATATGGTTGAAAAACCCACTTTTGGGATAAAATAGGGCACAAACCCTGGTCCTCGAGCTCCTGGTCACATGCACACCATCCATGTGGCCCTGGGCTAGATGTCGCATTGGCTCCCTTCGGTCCTTGGCTCCTGGACGTATGCACCGAGGCATATAATCATACCTTTATTCCTCCACATGCCAAATCTATTGTAGCCCCTAGTCCTAGTGCCTTGTCATGCGCCTTGGTCGGCAGGCTAGCCCGGTCGACCGATGCTAACCCCACAAACCTACACCACACATCAAAGTATTGGGTCATATGGCGTATACACGTGATCGAGGGCTAGATCCATTAATATTCATGCCAAACAAATAATGGATTGGTTCGGTGGTAAGGTTCTATGGTGACACATCGGGGGATAGGGCTAGGCCCCAGCCCTTTTGTTCACCGATTGAACCTTCCTTTTAATTCAAATATAAACTTTACAATATAGTTTACAAGCACCTACCCACGTCAACACCTGTCCATGTCAGCATGCTAACTCACTGCCACGTCACTGTATGGCTGTACGACCTGTACAATCAACTACCACATCAACACTGTATGGACTGCACAGTCATCAAAATTTTGCTTGTTTGGAAAAATGTACAGATCATGATATCTTTCGCATACGGCATCTGTTTGATCCCATTCAAGTTGTGTTGAGTTCATAATGATAAGGCCTACACACACGTACGTTTTGAAGTGATTATGAGCACTTTGATTTTTAGGCCTTCCTCAACCCATTTTGGTTCCTAGATCTATTTTGGATCAATAGTGCACCTTAAGAACAAGAAAATCTGAAGAAAAATCCTCAAACTTCTCTTGCACACCTTTAGATCCCAAAAAGACACCCCAGGTCCTTTAGCACACCTTAGATCATTTTTTTTCACCTCATAATTTATATATTGCTTGGTTGCACTACAAATGCACACATCTATCATATATTTATAATATCTCTATCCTCACTTGTAGGGCTGACCTAAATTTTATGGTTGGGTTGTCGAACATAAAAATTCATATCTCCTCATTCCTAGGGAGTTAGAGGGAATTCTATATACTGTTGGAAAGATCTCGAAATATGATTTCCAACCATATAACTATTGGTAAATGTTTAACATGCAACATATGCTTGTCATTGATGGCAAGTACAACAGAAAAGATGGCATGAGTACAAGAAGAAGTATCAGAAGTATTTTAGGAAGACGCTGCAGAGCAAGCTCGATAAGTTTAGAAGAGATAGTGCAGAGGATTGTTGGCAAGTTTAATAGGCAAAGTGAGCTTGTCATTGATGGAAGGATCAAAGTGTTCATTGATGGCAAGAATAACGATGAAAAAGATCAGCATGATCAACAGTGCAGTGATAATGGAAGAGGAGGAGCATCAGTGATCGTTGGACCCCATCCCGAATCCTCGATGACCGTCAGATATGAACTCAGACAAGAAGAACACGCAGAAGAGGAGGACAGATCTTAGGCGTTAGATCTGAGTGTAAGATCCGGCCATCGTTGGATTAGGGAGAACCTGCACATTCATTAAAGAGAAAGAAGAGGTGAAATGCAAAATGATGAAATATGTTGGTCTGACTCCATTTTGGATTTTCATAGATTGAGAATTAAAGGCTTGAGACCCTTCATCATAAGAAGGAGAAATCGCGAAGTGGTGAAATCGCAAATTGGTGAAATCGTGAAATGTGAAATGGCGAAATGATCCTAGCCGTTGGATCAAGGTGTGATCTAGGCCATTAGATCTAGGAGGTGAATATGACATACCATGTCAGAAAGGATATTTGTGGACCGTTGGATCAAGAGGATGCGTGGCGAAAAATCAGAGCACCACAAAGACTCCATTTTGGAGTTTCGCAGATCGAGAAATCCAAAGGAAAGAGGTTCAAACTCGCGATACGCGAGATCATGAAAAGTTCTAGAGCGTCATATCACCAAGGATTCTGGACCATTGATCTAAGCTCCATCTCAGAGTTTCTCCTATCGTGACTTGGAGTGACGAGAAACTCCATATAAGGCACATCGAGATGCGAGATCACGAAAAGATCTGGACTGTTGATTCATCGAGATCGTGGAACGTCGATTAGGGTCGATGAAGATCATGAGTTTGAAGCACCTTTTAGCGCAGCCTGTGGTCACCGCGTGTGGTCACATGGAGGAAGGACCTAGTGCAGATGAGCTCCGCCTCAAAATTTTTGGGATCGCATCTGGGAGTGTCGAGACACTAGATCATACGAATGTTGAAATACCAAAAAGGTGAATTGTTGCTGTAACCGGTGGTCACCGCCTGTGGTCATGTAGAGGAGGGAGCTAGAGAAGACAAGCTCCTTTTAGAAGCTCGTGACATGGAGAGTCAAGATGTCTCATCACAGAATCTCTGAATTGCGAAAGTGTGAAACGAGTAAATAACGACAATACCCTTCTGAGTTAATCCAACGGTGCAGGTGAATTTGAGCATAATCAGAGGGATAATCTTGTTCCTCACAGTGTAACTGCTAGAAACCATTGATGGTTTCTACCAGAGGAGCTGAAGAGTCTCCGAGAATCTTCCAATGGGATGAAGATAGGTCATAGGGGCAATTGACAGCTGGAAGAGGGTTGGACCCTGTAGCTGAAACAGAGAGGGTGAGCTCGACTGTAACAGAGAATACGAAGAGTCTGTTGGACACACCTACAACACTTAAAGGGGGGGGGTGAATGAGTGTGGGGCTCTTTTTCCCAAAACTTCCCTCTTGCACAAAAAATCATCAATTAACATTCAACATTTATTCATTACCCATTGTTGTCATTTATAACCAGTT
>JZKD02S1674906.1:438856-475454 GCA_000966675.3 Picea glauca
ATTCTGTCCTTTAGCTTGTCTAAAATTTTTCCATTCCATAGTTTCCTTTTGTTTATATGCCAATGGATAAAATTGTTTTTTAATTGCGATAATGAAATCATTCCAAGAAAGAAAATTGTTTCCATGCTTTTTCATATCCTCCCGAGTCTTGGATTCCCACCAAATAAGTGCTGAACCATCTAATCTTAATGAAGCAAGCTGAATTTTGGTTTCATCATCTTGAATCTTTTGTATTCGACAATATACTTCAATTTGACGTATCCAATTATCTAACTTTTCAGCATTAACTTCTCCATTGTAAATTGGCAATTCAAATTTTATATCAAGCTTTAATGAAGGAATTTGCGAAGGAGTTTTACCATGCCCCTTTGGAGAATTCGGAAGATGTTTCAAACTGGTAGAAGAATAAGAAGAAGAAGAAGAAGAAGATGATGATGATGGAGGAGAGGGTGGTGGAGAAGCACCATTCCCTCCATTTCCATCTGGAGTTTTATCACCACCGCCTCCCTTATGCATTGAAGGGTTGGAGCCTTCACCTTGCGACAATATGTTCCTTTCCATCAAGATCATCATCATCTCTCTCATCTCCATGACATCTTTTCTGAGATCTTCATCTTTGGCAGGAACATGTTCATGACTTTCTACATGAGCCATGCTCGGTGAATGTCTCCCTGAAACTTGCGATGAATGAATATGCTTCCTCCTTGTCGGATGAGAAGCTGGCTCCATAAGTTGAACTTCTCCTCTTGTGAGTTTCAACCTTGTGAGCATCAGAAAAAAAACTTGCAAACAATCAAATCTTCAAAAACCAGTGCTCTAATACCAACTTGATCTAAAATTGAAGAAGACTTGAAATACTTGGAATTATTTGCAATGTAAAAGTTATGTGTTTAAAGCAAATGGATCAGTTTGCAACACATAGATTTAAAGGATTAATTATGCATATTACACATAGACAACAGCATAATCAATGAACATAAGCACACAAACACATCAATTTGATAAAGGAGTTCACCCCTCTCTTGGGCTACATCTCCTGGTCCAGCTTCCAATGGATCATTATTATTAATTGCTCAAAGTGATCAAAAACATGTTTTACAATGCTCAAACTGACAAACCGACTACTCCAATGGCTTCATAGCGTTCCAAAACCCCTATCTGGGCTCTTTCGGCACCTCAATCGGTCAAAAACCGAAGAAGTTAGGCCTCCTGGAAGTCTCCCTCTTCAAGCTTGCTGTCTCTGCATCTACAAAATGCACCCTTGTTCTTTGAACCTGACTCACACGCAATAAATAGCATGAAAACCCAGAACTGGGTGCAACCGCACCAATGGTGCAAACTGTAGGAAGGTTAAGGGCACGCCAGCCCTTAACTGCCTAACACCTCGGGCATATGGGTCATAAAACGACCATGCGCTATAATAAAAAGGGCTTCGTTTTAATACCAAACAACGTAATGACACATGGCGGGTCGGTTATTAAACCATGGAAACCACTGTTAACCAACTCCCACGCGCATATACAAAGTTTACACGGTATATACAACGGTCACGGGCTATGGTTCAAACCCCCGCGCCAATCATTTGGTGTATGGTATATATGATATGGACATATGCGTAAACAGATGACCACGGGCCGGGGCTAAGCCCCGGCCTGACCACCTGCCAATGGTTACAATATTCGATTTGAAATATAATTAAACACATATATATAACAAGGAACAAAGTGTAACCCATTGGTCGGTTGGAGCTTGTGAAAGCTATGCGGTGTGGGAGGTCCAGGGGTTGAACCCCGTGGACTCCAATAATTTTACATAGCGATCATGAACCAATAAAAGGGGTGCCACGTGGCACCTTACCATTAACCAATGATATGCCACATGTCAACTTCCCATTTGACCAGTTGTCTGCCACATCACCACCTATACGGCCGTATGGCCCTACCACATCACCTATACGGACTGTACGGACAGTACAGTCAACATCAATTTTGTTTTTTGCCTGTTTGACCTTATGAACAAATTGCAATATCTCTTGCTCCCGACGTCCGTTTTAGATGAAATAAGTTGCGTTGGGTTCACAACGACGAGGCCTACGCTCTCCTCCGATTTGAAACGATTCCGATCACTTTGAATTTTTGAGCAAAATTTGATCCCCTGATCAAGGAGTGACGAGAACCTCCATCTAAGAAACAGTGAGATGTGAGATCACGAAAAGATCTGGATCATTGATTCATCGAGATCGTGGAATGTTGATCAGGGTTGATGAAGATCATGAGTTCAAAGCACCTTTTAGCACAGCCTGTGGTCATCGCATGTGGTCACATGGAGGAAGGACCTAGTGCAGATGAGCTCCGCCTCGGAATTTCGGAAATCACGTCTGGGAGTGTAGAGACACTGGATGATACGAATGTTGAAATACCGAAAAGGTGAATTGTCACTGTAACCGGTGGTCACTTCCTGTGGTCACGTAGAGGAGGGAGCTAGAGCATCCAAGATCCTTTTCGGAGCTCATGACATGGAGAGTCAAGATGTCTCATCGCAGAATCTTCGAATTGTGAAAGTGTGAAACGGGTAAATAACGACAATAACCTTCAGAGTTAATCCAATGGTGCAGGTGAATTTGAGCATAATCAGAGGGCTAATCTTGTTCCTCATAGTGTAACTGCTAGAAACCATTGATGGTTTCTGCCAGAGGAGCTGAAGAGTCTCTGGGAATCTTCCAATGGGATGAAGATAGATCATAGGGGCAATTGATAGCTAGAAGAGGGTTGGAGCTTGTAGCTGAAACAGAGAGGGTGAGCTCAACTGTAACAGAGAAGACGAAGAGTCTCAACTGCCAGAGAAAAAAATGAATCTCGGCATAACACCCAGTGATGTTGGACGCGTGGTGGGAACCACCAGAGAAGCTGAAGAGTTGCGATGATCAGGCAGAGCACTCGAGAGGTGGAGGATATTGGTGCGGTGTGAGTATGCAGAGGTATCACGTGCATTGCATGAAAAAGGTGCACAAAAGCTATAAGTACATGATACAGAGAAGAGATGCGGTTGTTGTTGTTGTTGGAGTTGTTGTGGTTGCTGTTGTTGAAGGTGATTCATGTGTGAAGAAGGAGGAGAGTGCAGCAGCTGAATTGAAAAAAAGAGGAACTGTGCAGTGAATGGACATGGTGCACATAGCATACAAAGTAGAAGAACATACAGATCAAGTCATGTGTGCAGGAAGGCAGTGAGGCAGACAGAGCAATAAAATGCAACAGAACAATGATGAGTCTGGTAAGACATTGTTGAACATTATATCACTGTAATGAGTTTCAGTAGCAAAGATTTATAAAACAGGGTGGTAGGGAGGTGCTAGAGAGGACTATTTTCCTTAGAAGTTCAAGTGGGTGCTTGAACATAGGGATTTGGTGCTTCCTTCTAGTTGGTGCTAGAGAAACCAGGGAGTTGGTGCTTCCTTCTAGTTGCTGCTAGAGAAACCAGGGAGTTGGTGCTAGAGAAAACAGAGACTTGGTGCTCTCAACAAGTAGAAGCTTGCAAAACTAAGGTTGTAGCCTCATTATGAGTTGGTTCTCATATGTATGATAATGTAAAGAATGTAACTATTACTTATCACATAAAGAAAAATAGGTTTTTACCCTGTATGGGTTTCCTCGAGAAATATCTGTCTCTGTGTTTCTCATATATGCGACTGATGCTGAATGTTCCATTGTTTATTTTCCTGCATTATTGTGATCATCATTGAGTGCCTTGTAAAGATTTTAAAAGAATCATAATTTTTTAAGCACGGGGACAACTGATTCACCCCCCTCTCAATTGTCCAACAATAACTTATGCTCTCATTCAATTTAGGTATCTAGGGTAAAAATGTATTCAAATATAGGGTATCCAAACTGAGAATCAATAATAAAAAACCAATGTTTCCAACAATATCCATATTGCAATCTTTATCTTGGACATATGTAGTCTCCCCCTGTATTTGAAATCAAATGGAAAAAATATTTCCAACAATCTCCCCCTATTTCATTGATGGAAACCCTTAGTCAATTCAGATACTCCCCTTATCTTCAAATTTCCTTGTGTATGCAATTCTTCATGTTAAGTACTTAAATAGATATGCAAATATACTTAAGAAATAACCTGTAATCTCAACAAGAATTAACAAAACCATTCATCAAATATTGAACACAAGAAATAGTCAAAACCATTGAGGTAGGGTAACACCATATATTATTCCTTATGGAAGGAATGCATTATTCAAGCTATTTATTATTATGTTCTAGTAAGTCCTCTTACATTTATTATGTTCATACTAATATATCTAACTATCATATTTCCTTATTTAATAATATAGTGGACCTAGTCCACCTTATATTGAATGGCCTCCACTATTATCACTATGGGCCCTTCCACCCAACCCATTACCTCTCTAGCTACAGTACACTTCATCTTTTTGCAACTTCTCCCCCTTTGACATTAATGGAAAATGGATACTCCCTTTGAGCTTGTGATTCCCTTCAAGCACTTCAATGTAAAATTTAAAAGTATATCTCCAATTGATCATTATCCAGGTTGTCTCTCCTACAAGTATCCAACATTTATCCTTATATTTGATTGTTTTTATTGATCAAACCTTGCACTCCAAATTCATGACATTGATATTCTGAATGGGGTGAAGCTTTAGTATTGAATTTACTTGAATTTTTTTTTTCCTCCACATTCCTTTATGTCAAGGACCAATCATATTACTTCTCTTATCTAGAAGAGTAATATAAACTTGAATTTCCATTTTCACAAGGAAATTTCTCAGCCTTACCTTTTCCACAAATTGGGTGTACATATTTCAAGTGAGAATAAAAACAATGAATCTCCATGCCATGTTCATCTACATTATCACATCCTTTCTCATAACAAACAATTTCATCTCTCCCTATTTCTTTCTTTTTCTTCCTTTTCCAAAAATTTAAGTCTTCTTCTTTATGTTTTGAATGAACATCTTCTTCCCTGTTTTGTTTAGGAGGTCCTACTGTGTTGCTTCTAAAGTAATGTGTTATGTGTCTATAGTTATTTCACTTATAACATTCATTATTGTAATCAAGTAGAGGAGCACGTGAATTGTAGTTTCTATTAGCAAACCCATGAGAACTTATGGTTTTGTTTCTCACATAGTCATCCTTTGAGGTCTTATGTGAACCTATATTTCTATCTCTCACATGATCACTTATTTCATAAGATCTACAATATATTGCCTCATGAACAAAATTATTGCAAGAAAAACAATAGCCAAGAAAGAGATTTTGGTACCGTTTTTTGAAAGGCCTTCTTGGTGGAACAACTTTTCTGAATTCATTCTTGTTATTATTGTGAGAAGAATCAGGTTTCTACTAGTCATCATTTCCATTCTTGATACTTCTTTCATTGTTGATGGAGCCTTTGAGAATATTGGCATAACTTTTAGGATTTTCTTCATTTTCCTTTTTTGATGGTTTTGTGACCTTAGCACTTGCATCTCCCTTGTTTTTCTGTTTTTGTTTTTTGTTGTAGCCAAGATATGTCTTGATGGATGGTGACCTTTGGAAACTTAGAATATTATCTAAAATTTCGATACTCTTTCTAAACTTAAGATTCTATTCAACCGATCAACTATTTTCTCTAGTTCCTTTCTTAAGGAAAATATTTCATATTTTAGCTTCTTGCAATTTTCTTCCTTTTCTTTTAGTTGGCTTCTCACCACTTCTTCTATCATTTTTTCCTCTTCTAGTTGAGTTTTCAGGATGATAATTGTCTTCTCTTCTTCTTCAAGATCGTGATCCTCTTCTTCATATTTATGCAATTTCTCCTTCTTCTTTATATTGTT
Source organism: Picea glauca (assembly GCA_000966675.3). Taxonomy (NCBI): domain Eukaryota; kingdom Viridiplantae; phylum Streptophyta; class Pinopsida; order Pinales; family Pinaceae; genus Picea; species Picea glauca. Next base: position 444,708 of record JZKD02S1674906.1, read on the forward strand.
TTTCCTAAGCATGTTTATTTCTTCTAAGGCACTAAGGACTTCTACTTCAAGATCTTCTTTTTCTCAATCTAGATTTTCTTTTTGATTATCTTCATTTTCTTCATCAACAAGCATTGTTTCCATGGTTATGGAGAGAATTTCTTCTTCATCATCACTATCTTCCCTTTTTTCATATGGACACTTATTATAAAAATGTCTTATTCTACCACAATCAAAGCATTTGAAGGGTCTCTTACCTTTGTATTTGATAGGTCCTCCTTTTATATTTCTCACAAATTGTGCTTCTTTTGTCTATGATTCACAGCTGGAAAAATCACTGGATCTCTCTTCGTAAATGTTTTGTAGCTTGTCCCAAATCTGTTTAGTTGATGTAGACTTCATTATCTTGACAGTCTCAGAATCTAATAGGCCACTCAAGATGACATCTATTGATTTTCACTTGACTCCTTCCTAATTTCATTTGTATAACTTGTTGTGACTGATTCCCAAATATCAAACCCAAGGGACTTCAAATATGTCTTCATTATTATACTCTGGGATGCATATTTTGGTCCATCAAACAAAAGATCTCTATTTATAGGGAGACATTCTTTATAATCCATATATTCTCAAGATATGCCTCCTAGTGGTTAAACTTTTTCTTAAGGAACTTGCTCTGATACCAATTGTTGAACTTATGTTTATACTGAAGGGGGTGAATTAGTATAATATTATTTTTACTGTATTTAACTATTCATCAATCATTTGCTAGCAAGGAAAAACTAATCACATATAAAATCAAACCACATTGCACAGAGTTTAACATGGAAATCGAATTGGGAGAAAACCATAAAATTTATATTTATAAATGTATGTAGGAACCAACCTACTATTACAAATATTGTAGGCACTAACCTACTGGAGACACCAATCTCCTTAACTGAGCATTAACTCATATGTAGGCACCAACCTAGTGGAGACACCAATATCCTCAATTGAGAACCAACCTACTAGAGACACCAATATCCTCAATTGAGCACCAACTCAACAACACCTGTAGGCACCAACCTATTATTACAATATTTGCAAGCACCAATCTGCTTGAGTCACCAATCCCCTCACCTGAGCACCAAATCAACAAGATATGTGTAGAAACCAATACAATATATTCATACACATAACACTTCTGACTTCACATGGATGCTTCATTCCATAGGAATTCCTTCAAACCCTAGTCACATGTAGCCTTCATGCCTTAGCGATCCTCATAACATCATTACCAGAATATGATCCCAGACTACAACATCACAACCTGAAGATAACACAAATTACAACATAACAACCTCAAAATAGTGCACATTGCATCACAAACCTTCAATCATTCATAGCACACCTTAAGAATAAGAAAATCCCAAGAAAACTCCTCAAATTTCTCTTTCACACCTTTAGATCCAAAAAAGATACCTTAACTCCTTTAGCGCACCTCAGATCACTTCTGCGCACCTCAGAATTGATATCTTTATTTGTTTCACTATAATTGCGCACATCTATCCTATATTTATAGTATTTATATCCTCACATTCAAGGCCAGTCTATAAAGACTGACTGTGCCGACCTAATATTTTTGGTTGAGTTTTTGGACAGAAACATTCATAACTCCTCATTCCTAAGGAGTTAGAGGGAATGACATACACCATTGGAAAGGTCTCAGAATAAAATTTCCAACCATATAAACTATGCTCTCATTTGAGCTAATCATATAGGGTAAAAATTCCTTCAAATATAGGGTGTCCAAATTGAGCATCAATAATAAAAAAATATTTTTTCCAACGATATCCATCTTGCAATATTTATCTTGAACATTTGTAGTTTCCCCATGTCTTTGACATCAATGAAAAAAACATTTCCAACAGGTGGTAGCTTCAGACCCTTTGTATTTGGTCATGGTCCATCCTATTACTCCCCATTTTAGGATAGTCCTTTTGTCTTATGGATTGGATGAGTACCCCTTGGTGGTCATTTATGGTCGGGGTAGGTACGTGAGGTTCTTGGGATGGATATACTAGGACAAATGACTTAGAGAACCTCAAGGATTTTTTCACTTCATTCTATGTAAATGTGTTGCTCATGTTGTAAAGGTTTTTATACCTATGGGAGCACAATTATATTATTTCTAAGCATGGATCCCCTTTATGTATTTGTCACACTTTCACCATGGAATCTTGAAGATGACTCTACAATTTCTCATGTAGAGACATGGTTCCCAAGGCAATTTCACTGATATCAAGGTACTTCATGGATCCCTAAGAACTGATCACATCATCTGAGGCACTTTGGGGCTATTTCTGCATGCACAAGTCCCCTCTTGACATGCCATATCCTATATCTTTTTGTTCTCTCTTCATTCATCCATTTGGAGGATTTTTTCACTTGATTTGACTGTTGAGCCTCTTGGAGGACCACTCTACTAACCATTTGATGATGTTTTGGCACACATGGACATATTTTGACTTGGGTAGATTCCTTCCATGACTTTAGGGGAATGCTTGCATGATTTGAGGATGATTGTCCACCTTGGAGTCCTCTCATGTAATCATTGGATCCTATTTGGAGGAGCTACCCAATCTTTTGGACCTCATTTACCCAATATGTATGAATGTTCCACTCATTGAGGCTAGATGTTGGAATCGTGTTGGACTTTTCTTCATTGGAGGAGCATCTTGACATATTTTGAGGGTCTCCCCTTGCTTTTGGGTGAGAAGTTGAGCCTATTGGACCCTAGTGTGAAATTACTTGTTGGATGACCTCCTCTCTTGGAGAAACTATTGTACATGTGGCACATATTTATTGTATTTTGACTTGCTCTCTTTTAGTTAATTGAAAAACAAATCAACTTTGTAGTTCTCTTAGGCTAGATCTAAGGAGATAGAAAATAATATTGAATGAGAAGAATGATGAAGCCTCCTTTACAAATAGAGGCTCATCCTCTGATTCCAATTTGTTGTTGTTGTTGTTGGCTACTTCTTTGAGATTACTATTTTGTTGAATATCTTCCTATTGAGGTATTGGTGTCAATTCTTGGATCTCTTCTCTCTTGGTTTATTTTGGTGCATTAAAGATTCGTTATTTTTTCTCAAGACTACTACAAGCTTTCAAGATAGATTCATTTGAAGTGTAATACTACCACTTGGAGGGAAGACGTTTTAGGGTAAATCCCTTCCTTCTTCCTTTGTCAGTTTGGTATTTTCTCAATTCCTTGCTTTGTTTTTCCTTTGGATCCCTAGCAAGGGAATTTAGTATTTTTATCAAGCTATAGTTGATATTGTTGGTGAAGGAAATTTCTTTGGGAGCCCCTTCTTGTGGGGCCTTGGTCTTCATACATTATATTGATTAGATATGAGACTCATTTTCCCCTAGAGTTCTAGTCTTTTATCCCTAATCCATTAAGATAAGATAAACCAATTCTAAGAGGGGCATACTTCTTGACCCCATAATCCCTAGTTGTAATAAGGAACTTGTCTTCTCCCAACAACCAACCAAAAAACCCCAAAATTCAAATATATTATTTTTGTTTAGAAGGAAAGATAACGGAAAATCAAAGAAAAAATGTAATTTGGATTTCTTTCCTAGTCTAGTGCAAAGTTCATTGTTCATTTTATTTCCTAGACTAGTTTATCAAGGGTTTGTGCTTATTTTCTTATCTTTAAATGATAAAGAATAAAATTGACCCAATGATATCATTCTTCAAGGATTTATTTATCTTGTTTTGGGTTGATTTCAAGCTTCTCTCAAATCTAGAAATTGTATAACATAAATAAAAATGAATTGAGGAAACCCTATAACTAGGTTTTATGCTCAAAAGCTTATTCACATTTAAACCTATCTTTTATTTCATTAACTAGAATACTACTACATTTTTATCTTGCATTTATAATGGTGAATTTCATCTCCAAATTACTTCTAATTGCATATCACTCATTTGGAGATTGTTTGGGTGAATTCTAGTGCTAACGCTGGATAACTTAAGGGATCGGGTTCACTCTTTTCTTTCATGTTCTCTTTTATTACATTGATATATCTGTCATGACTTGATTCTAACATATTTAGGCTGTTTATTTGTTGCATATCTCAAGCCCTAGATAAAACATCTAATATGTCTTACATATAAGTGGAAAATCTCTCTTGGATGGTTTATTTTTCACTCTAAATATAGAATTATGCATTTATTCATCATTAAAAGAGATTTGTAAACTTGGGACAACCTTGAGCTAGTCCTTATTTGATCATATGGTTGATTGGCACTCAAATCACACATTGCACCATGAATTTATGCTAGCTGATTGCATTCTTAGTGCTCTGAAGTAGCTTAAAGTGGTTTTTTGCAAGTAGCATCTTCTAAGTTTTATTTATTGGAATGAAATTCATCTAAATGGAAATATGAAGTTGTCCTTGTTATTCATCTTTAAATAAAATTTGTCACACATATCCACTAGATCCTAACTCTATTCTCTTAAGTGGATAGTTTGTGGTTTATGTTATTTATCTTGGATTATTATTTTAATGCATTTAATTACTTGTTGGAATCCTTGTACTTTACATTGTCATACACATTGTGGATTCATTGAAGTAAATCATAAGCTTGCATGGTCTTTATTAATTCTCCTTGTTATTCATCTTTAAATCATATTTGGCACACACATCCACTAGCTCCTAACTCTTTTCTCTTAAGTGGATAGTTTGTGGTTTATGTTATTGACCTTGGATTGTTATCTTAAGGCATTTAATCACTTGTTGGAATCTTTGTACTTTACATTGTCATACACATTGTAGATTCATTGAAGTAAATCATAAGCTTGAATGGTCTTTATTAACTAAAGAGATTTACTCATAGATATATCATTGGTATATAGGGATACCCCCCTTGGCCTTTGGAGTTGGTTTAAAGTGAAGGGGATAAATTGTACTGAGGTGATAGTGGTGTAATTCCCATCTTGTTTCCCGAAGGTAGCACCTGTGGTTGGAATTTCAACGGTGCTAGTTTCATTGGTAACACACTCAACAAAACCTCAACATGCACATGTGTTTGATTAAAGAGTACCACTTTCTCCTCTTTCTAAGTTTGTAGGAATAATAAATCAAATTGTCTAGAGAATTTGGTCATTATTTGGGGTTTCGCTTCTAAAAGAAGCACTATTAAGGGTGTTAGATCCTTTATATTCTCACTATATAATCTTGTCATCCTTGATGAGTCAATACTGATATAAGCATCATCGGTAGATCACTTCTTGATCAATCTCATAGATATGGATTACCAAAAATAACACCACATGCATGTAATGAATGACAATGAACTATAATTCATTAATATAGTAAGTTGAGATGGAAAAACTTATCTTGAATTTACATTGAACACTCAAGTCCTTGTTCCTACCCAAGGAGTAGGGTTCATATTAAACTATTGTAGGTGGATTAAGATTCTTCACTGTCACTTATGAATAACTTCTGAGATGAGATATAACTCACTAATAATATCAAGTTGAAGTAACAAGCTCATCCTTGATTTGGATCTTAATGGAGAATAATTTCTTGGATTCTATGTAAAGAGAACGCATGATTTCTATCAAGGAAATTACTTATTCCCATTCTAGCATAGTTGAATTCAAGCACATCTTTGGATATGGCCTCCAACATTCCTAAAAATGTCCTCTAATATTGGAATAATTATAAAAAAAGGGAAATTAGTATTTTTCCTTGACCCTCATCTTCCTTCCTTTGAAAAAGGGATATTATTTTTTCCCCTCAACCCTCATATTCCTTCCTTTAACAAGCTAGATTCAATGATGTATTGTGTAGTCCCATTGAATGTATTTTTCTATGCACTATCTTTTGCAACTATTTTATTTCTTTGCTAAACTTAACACCAACATCATTATTAGGAAACCTTCAACTATTTTCATCTTTTTCTAATTTATATTTTTGACAAGGGTCTTCCAGAAAGTGTAGACATCGACCATTACAAACTCTGCTTGAATTGGTGTTGTGGATCCACCAATAAAATTGACTACCAATTTGGATTCTTTGTCCATCATTTTGTGTTGTATTGTGTAGTGGGTGAACTCTTGGATAAAGGCATCTCCTAATTGATTTGACTATTGCCTCAAGTGTTACCATTGTTATTGTTCCTTCTAATAATCGATGGGGTAGAATGTGTCCTTCATTGAGGTTTTGAATATACCCCATGTGACTATGAAAAACAATGCGGTACCAAGGTTTACTTTGAACTCACATAAATCTCCCACCACAGTAAAGATTTTGTGCACATGTGTAGCTTTGGCATGACAATTTTATCTTCATTTGAAAATTGTTATACTTCAAAAGAGGAACCTAACCATATCAATGAAGAATCAAGTTGTCACATCTCCATATAATTTCCATTGAGTGAAATCTCATATTGGTTTCCACTTTGGAAGAAGACCCACTTTTATAATCATATCTCCTCCAATATTTCCTACATTACTCATTTAAGGTACTTGCTAGATGATAGCTTGCAGTGTTGTTCCAAAAGTTGTCAAAAACTGCAAAGAATGAGGGGTATTGATTAATTGACCATCCATAAAATAGATATCGAGTTTAAATCTAATAGTAACTTTGGCTTCGAGCATTACAATAGGAATTTGTAATTCATCCTTCATTTCCTTCTTTTTTCGAGAGCAAGTTATGCCCAGAAATTGTCTAGCAAATCAACAACTAAGTTCAAATGAATACTCTCATACCATTTTGATCCCAAATCATGCCTATCAAATCAATATTATGTGTAAACTAATGTCTAAAATATGTCTATCCACGATAAGTATAACCACATCAACAATCACAATGTACTATTTCCACTTGCACAATGAATAGAATATGATAAAGACAATATTTAAACAATCAAATAATAATAAATAAATAAATTCTTACACAATTAGCATAATAAATATCCAAGTAATATTAACTACACCATTCACTCCTCAATATTAGATTATAAAGTCGTACTAATATTCTCCTTAGTAATGGGTTGTATGGTACACGAATTTAGTAGGGTTACCGCATAAGATGAAGCCTAGGGTTCCTGCAATACGGGATCCCCGCTACACGTTGACAGTGTAGCCACAACTTGTCTCCTTCCACACTCTTGATGTTTCTTTCCCTTCAGCCATGGCATCCCTCCTAGCTACAACCTGTCACTCCTTCTCTGCATACGGGGATCTGACTGATTTGATGAGTTCAGGTTCCTTGTGGTTGCTCCCATACCCCAACACATCATGGCTCCTTGCATATGTGGCTTTTTCCTTTTTTTCCCATTCTTGTTACAGTCGGACGATTCATGGAATTCTGTAGACATGGATCTCCACTTTCTTGGTTCTAACAACCCTTTATGGCTACCACTGTAGACCTATCGTGGGATGACAATGACGCACTTTGGGCTAATGATAATCTCTTCCTGACTGACGACACCTATAAAATTTTGTATGAGTGCATACATCAATCCTTGACAAAGCCCCTCCCGACCTACTCCCCTATGCAATCCCCTTCACAACCGACTGCTCCTCAACCCTCATATATGATATCCCCTCATGATGGAAATCCTTATGTCCCTGTTCACATGCCTGACTATCAGTCTCGGGTTAAACATTCTATTCCTACTCGGGGAACTCCTTCCTTATCCTCATGTTCTTTTCCACCTTCTTTTCCTATTACCACGGCTCCCTTTTCCGTTCCCTCCAGTAAACCAGTCATCGTCATTTGAGAAAATTTCTCTCTGCATACCCTCGATGGTTTTGGCCATAATATATCCTCTGGATCCAGAGCCCATGTAATTCACAAACATATGTCCTGGAAGGTCAGATCGTCCCCTTCCAACTGCACTCTCAACAAAGACATTGCCTTGGACTGTGTGGCCATCCTTTATAAGTGGGATCTCCTTGGTAAGTTATACTATACCAATATTAATAAAGCATGTTTATCTCTATGGATACAAGAGTTTTGGAAACCTGTGCTTGGTTACTTCCCGAGGATAAGTCTCTTTTCCAACCACTGGTATATATTTCATTTCCTGTTAGAAGATGATCTTTTGCTGGTTTTAAATATGATACTAGACATGGGTGTCCTCATGCTAAAGAGATGGAATCCTTGCTTTATTCCTTTTGCCAAATGTTTTAGAAAAAGAAACATGTGTATGTTCTTACCATATTTTCCTCTTGAACTTTGGTCCCTACCTATCTTCGAAGCAATTGCAAACACTATCGGGAAGTTTGTTTTCTTTGATTCTCACTCTCTTAGTTGGGTCAACAAATGGGTAGCATGGTTTTTGGTTGAAATTGAAATTGAATGTGGTCTCCCAGATTCCATCGATATCAATTTAGGGGACCACACTTTTAGACAACAACTTGATTTCAAGCATGAGCCATTTTAGTGCCATCTATGTTGGAAAATTGGTCACCTGAAGAGCTCGTGTACATGGCAGATAGATCATCATAAGAACTCCTGTACAATGGCTAAGTCTATTTTATCCATGGTCACCTTGGAACATTCTAGTAAAACTCTTCCCCAGGCTCTGGACAATGACAACTTCCTCGGTAAGATGCAAGTATTTTTCATTTAAAAAATAATGATTTATGGGTGTTAGAAATATTTGAAGATTTCTAGAAACTTCTACTTAACAGGCTTGATGTCAAGTTACTTGGCCTAGTCCTCCACAATGTTTTTCATGTTACTATCGATTCCTCTCCCCTTCCATTGGATCCTACATTGACAATTGTTCAGGAGGAACACTCTCGGCTTCTTCTTCCCTGCCCGTAACACTCTAGTCACGAACTCTATCACTCTTGTGATCCTAACTCCTCCTCCACTCATCCTACCACGTTGATTGATGCTCCCCCAAATAAAACCTTCTCCCCTCCTACATCCCTTCCTACTGACCCTTCTCCTGACTTACTTCCTAAGCCTCCTTCGACTCACTCACTCGTGCCCCTTTCCCCTTTTCATCTCACTGTTTCAAATTCTACTTCTCCCCTCCACCTTGACCGATCCAATGTGACTATTAGGAATCCCGCCTCAGACCACGTAAAAAACCTCGCGTCTTTATCGAAGGCAACCTTTCGGGTTTTACAAATTTTGATAATCCCACTTCCCTTCCCCCTCCACTACATGAGAACCAAACTATTTCTCTAACGCGACCCTTAGAGAAATCTAGTCGTTTCTAGGGTTACCTTAATGATTATTTTTTCACTCAATCTTTGTGGGTTTGGGAGCCCCAAGAAACTTGCTTCCCTTAAGAGATTACTTTAGTAGGTCAAACCTGATATAGTTCTCCTTCAAGAAACTCTGATTGAGGGAGACAAAGAAAAAAACCTATTTTTTCAATTCGCGCCTCATTGGAATTATGTTGCCTTAGATTCAATTGGATGCTCTAAGGGACTCCTTATTGGTTGGAACCTAGCCCTTGTTGAGTTTTGTGCCTTTGGTACAGTTGGAGGTATATTTTTGGAAGGAATATTAAATCATTATAAAGAACCCGTCAAACTTCTTAATTGTTATGCGCCATATAAATACAGGGATTGATTCTGGAAACAACTCTTTGATTCTGGATTATTATGTGAAGATAATATTATTATCGGGGATGATTTAAACTTCACCCTTCCTTCCAATGAAGTGTGGGGTGAACTTGCATGGAGAGACCCCCTGGCTGTTTTTTTAGCCAATCGCCTACATGTTTTGGGGTTAGTCGACCTTCAACCTTCTGTTATGTCTCCTACTTGGTGGAATGGAAGATCTGGCTCCATGGGCATATCCAAAAGACTGGACCGCTTCCTCTTAGACTCCAAAATTTTTGATAGTCATCACATTTTCTGTTCTTGGGTTGTAGATTCAATGATCTCAGATCACAATCCAATCTGTTTACAAATTAATGGGCCTTCATGGAATGATGCTCCCCCCTTAAAATTTAATATCTCTTGGATCTCTAATCCATCCTTCATTTCTTTAGTTCGATCTTCCTAGGAAGAGATGAGAAGTTGGTCTGATAGTTCTTCTATACTTATCCTTTGTGACAAATTCAAACACTTGAAAAGATCCGTTATTAAATGGAAGACTTCTAAGAAGCTTCAATTAAATGCATATCTTTCCTCCATTGAACATGAAATCTCTGTTCTTTTTGAAAAGTGCCCATCACAAATCTTTGAACAAGAAGATTTGGAATCACTAAAGTCCCTCACTCAAAGGAAGAATGATATCCTCTCCATAGAAGAAGCTACCTGGAGACTTAGTAGTCAGGCTATATGGATCGAGAAAGGAGATAAAAACACTAGATTATTTCATAGATTTGCGTCTCAGAGATGCAGTCAAAACACTATTTGGGACCTGACACATGAGGAAGGGAACCTGATTTCTACTGACTCAGAGATAAAAAAATTGGCTTTCAAACACTTCAAAGCTTAATATAGAGCTATTGATTTTGAGAACATTGATACACAACTTGATGTCCTAAAAAATGTTCCTCGTTTCTTTAATGACGATGATAATTTGGAGATAGGAAAACCTATTTCGATTTCAGAATTAAAAGAAACTATCATCAATATGCCTAAAGAGAAAAGTCCTGGTCCAGATGGCTGGACACAGGAACTTTTTCACAATTTCTTTGATATTTTAGGAGAATATTTACTCAATGAAGTGGAAGAATCACACACTACAGGTTATATCCCAGAGGCACTTAATGCAACTTTATATGCTCTCATTCCAAAAATTAGCAAGACGGACAATTTTAATGACTTTAGGCCCATTGCTCTATGCAATTTTGCCTACAAAGTTATCTAAAAAATCATCGCTTCTCGGATCAAAGATAAACTATCCAATTGCATATCCATTGAACAATTTGGATTTTTGAAGGATAGGTTGATATTTGATGTTGTTGGCATCATGCAGGAGTGCCTCCACATGGAAAAATTGAAGAAACAAAATTCTATCATTTTAAAGTTGGATTTAAAAAAACCCTACGACAATGTCAGTTGGCAATTCCTCAGATTACTTCTTGATCAGATTGGATTAAATTGGTGTGTCTCTTAATGGATTATGAGTTGTATCACCTATGTTAATATGATTGTGTTAGTCAATGGTGCTCCAACATATTTCTTTAAATTCCATCGGGGACTACGTCAAGGCTTCCCATTGTCACCGTTGCTCTTCTTGCTAGTTGTCGAATTTTTTAGCAGAATGATGTCACAAGTCGTGGCCTTGGGAAATTTCCAAGGACTTAAAGTTGTAGTAATATTTTTTATCTCACTTCTCCTTTTTGTGGATGACATACTCATCCCGGGAGCTAGGAAACTTGAGTGTTGGCTGACATTAAAATCCATCCTCTCCAAGTTCTGTGATGCAACAAAAATGGTTATAAATTGCCACAAATATGTTTTTCTTGTACAAAATACTAATCAGAACTTTAAGCACAACTTGAATTTAGTTTTTAATATTAAGATTGAGAGTCTTGATCAAGGTATGAAATATCTTCATTTTTTCCTTAAGCCAAACAATTACAGAGTGAATGATTGGTTGTGGTTACTCAAGAAGACTGAAAAGAGGATCAGGAATTGGACCTTCCGATGGATCTCTCTCAGAGGTAGACTCACATTAGCCAATTTCGTATTACAGAGAATTCCAGCCTTTTGGCTCAGACTCGTTAAATTACCTACTTCTTTGATACACTGAATCCATCTTATGCTCACAAAATTCATCTAGAAAGGGGGCAAGAAAGGAACTGGTTTTCATCTTACTAAATGGAAAAATATTGCCAAGCCAAAGCATTTCGGAGGTTGGGGCATAAAACACATTTCATGGTTTTCCCAATCATTGACTGTCAAATATTGTTGGAGAGGATTATTTGGTATAGGTCTTTGGAATTTTGTACTTTGCAAAAAATACCTCAAGGGTATAGATACTATTTCCTGGTTGCACAGAGATGAACATAAAACTCAAGGCATGTCTATCATTTGGAAAAACTTTATGCTCTGTCTTACGATAATCAAAAGATGGATGGCTTGGGAGATAGGATATGGGAATCGAGTTGTCTTAGGTCATGATCCCTTTATTGGTTACAACGACAAATATAAACTTTCTCTTCCTCTACTACAGGTTCTAAATAGTTCAAAAATCTACTCATTAAACACAAGTAGTTGTTCCTGGTGATTCAGGAATTTTTCAACTTTGTATGGAGTCTAATCAGTTTGGATTTACAGAGGAAATCAAAATCGAATGGGATAACTATGTTTATATCTTAATAAACAGTGGAATCAACCTCACAAATGAAAATGATAAACTAGTATGGTCCTGGAATAGAACATCAGGTACAGTCATTGCCAAAATAGCTTATCAATCCATCTTATTTTTTAACAAATTGGAAGAGAAGAAATGGTGGTACAAAGCTATATGGGTTTTGAATATTCCAATAAAATTGGTATGATTTATGTGGATGTAACTTAAGGACTTCATCCTTACTGGAATAAATTATCAAAAGAGAGGAGGCATTGGACCCTCGGTCTGCAACCTCTGCTTAAAGAATGAAGAAACCACTACTCATCTTTTTGTAGACTGTCAAAAAACACAAAACATTTGGGCTGAATTGATAAAATTTTTGAAGATTGATAGTGAATGGAAGTGCTCCACTATAGATGAAAATTTGAAGCATTGGTTCTCTCAATTTCCAAAACTAAGACACATTCCATTTTTGGTCTTTTGGGGCATTTGGAAATTTAGAAACATAACACTGTTTGAGAACTGGAACATATTGGATCCTCTGATAATCATCAAAATTATCCTTTCTTGTAAAGAATACTCAGTCAAAGAGGATGAAGATAAATTGGATTTTATACTAAATCCAATCTATTTTGATGATAATCCTATTGGATGTTTTGATGGTGCAGCTATAGATAATATTTGTGGAATTGAAATTTATCTAAAACTCTGTACTAAGCACACAATCAAAGAAAATTTCATTGGAGGCACAGGTGTTGGCACAGGGGAAGACCCAAGGTTCAACTCCAAGAGATCACCAACAAGCCCTAGCTACTGGCCCTTTCGGCAGCACCTGCGAAGAAGATGTAGTTTCATCCGAAGAATCTATGAGGGGGTTGCAGGATAGAGATGTCTACAACCAGGGGAATATCAAGTGGTTCTTATTACAACAACAACACAACATGCATCTATTTTTCAACTAGCTAGATCTATCCTTCATAGCTATAGATTTGATCTAATACAATAATGTAGATAACAATATAACAACGACAGAGCTCAAAGCATCAATCACACACACACACCAACAGATGTACGTGGTTCTCCCTCTCTCTAGGGCTACTTCCACAGAACTGTGCTTATGATATATTAAGATAAAGATTATAGTTCTGATCTTCTCTCTTGGCCCACAAATTCTCTCTCTCCTTCTCTCTTTCTCTCTTCCTCTCCCCCTTCCTATGCACCCAACTGCAGGACTTGATCTTTGCACCTAGCTGAAGACCTTACAACACCAGAAGGCTCTCTCTCTCATCATTTCTCTCATCCTTAATACAATATTCTCCTAATGAACAGTAATCAGTAACAAGGCTCAACTACAATACCGACCCGACCTAGGTTCTTTTGACCTCTATTTATACATTACAATCCCTTACCGATAGCCTCAGGTTGAAACCTATGTGTTAAAACCCTAATTACCAAAACCCTAGGTGTCTAAAACCCTAGGTCAACTTGAACCACTTTTTCCGAGCTTCACTAGCTTGTCTTTCCTTCTTCATCTCGCGGTGCTCCAAAGCATCCAATACTGGATTTTTTTCACTTCTTGAGTCGTCCTCGGTCCATCTTCCTTGTTGATCTATCATCCTCGATCTCCTCATCCAACGACTTGCTTTTCTGCACTTCGCTCCATCTTTGCTGTTCTTTTTCTCACTTCAACCCAATGACAGTCACTGTGTCTCCCATGAAGCTCACTTTTTACCTTTTCTTCCTTGTTCTTCACTTCCTTCCATAACCAAGGGCCAACATGACCCCAACACTCTCCTGTGACTCATCCCGAGGCACTTGAGCTATGATCCACTTGTTTTACTTCGACTTTCGTCTGCACAGTGAAACCCTTGCTTTCTGCTTTATGCTTCCTTTCCATCCTTGTTCATACTGCCTTTTCTGTGTCTGGTACCCAGTTTCAACTGCACCTGGTACCTGGACCCTTGTCATCTTGATTCTACTGAGAGTTGCTAGGCATCTAGTTGTCATAGTACAATTTCAGCCGACTCCCATTCACCAAGCCTTCCTTCCAGTCTCCTTTCAATGTTTTCAGTTGCACATCACCTCCTTCTGTAACATAGGCAATCTCATATGGTTCGAGGCAATTTTTGTGGGGGAAATCTCCCTACGGACTAGCAAATAGAGTTCAGACTTTGCATGCAGATATGACCGAAGAAAAACTACTTTCTACCTTCATCCCTATATTTAAATCCCCTTTTCTTAGTAAATGCATGGAAAGATCAACCTACCTCGTTCCTGGCGTTTGATGTCGATCCTTCATTGTACTTGATTACTTGTTCACAATACTCCTTCCAAAGCTGACCTGCATACAAGACAAGCAACAACTACGCATGCATCCTACTTATATACTAACGGGTTAGAAATCCAAACATATACTAATCAAACTATAAAAAGTTCATGAATTGGGATGGGAAAAGCATTTTCTTTATTACTTTGAATGAGTCAACTTACAAAAGTTGAGACCAGCACTGCTCCGCGAACCTGATCCTGGGCTCCTCTTCTACTGTCCTCCAATTGCTTTGCTTTGTATCTCCTTTGGCATCAGAAAAGGCTAAAGGGTTGGGACAATGGGAATAAACAAATGGGCAGAGTTTCTTTGCTATATTTTTTCTCTTCCAAATGGGACTCCTACCCCTTCTTTTATATGCTAGAAGGAGCTAGGTATTTGGACGAACCCTCGGCCATGCATGGACAGGAGTTTCAGTTAACTCACCCATAGATTTTGTGTTCCATCGACAAATTTCATTTTTTCATTCTTTTGTCGGTCCACGCGGGCTGTTTTGGGTCAACCAGCGTGTACACACATGCAGTAATGGAGTAGGGCACGTGGGCCTTTATAAAAGAGGATTTTCAAAGAGTTGTTCAACAGTGCTTTGGCAAAGAAGGGATATGAGATGGCCTGATGCCAGGTAAGCATGTGTGGTGTAATTTAGGGTTATAATAGATGCCCCCTAATGTGTGAGGTCATAAGAGCATCTGATGGAAAAAATAGATTAACAATCTTTACTGATGTGCCGAACGATTGAGCCCAAGGATCAGGAACCGGGAGGCTCCGTTTGCAAAATAACGCATGTCTCACCGAGGCGGGCATACCCATGCTTGGGATAAAATAGAATCATGGCTACCAATCAAATACACTGTATATCCATGTCATATAACTATATAAAAAGTAGCCATGAACAATACACAACAGAGCTACATCTCGAAATCGAAAAGATATACGTATAAAGTATCCATCTTCTAGAAGCTGATATGGCCTGATGGCTAGAGATGAGATCTTCAGAGCTCGAGAAACAACTTCAAAATCTTCAAAACTTGGGTAGGAGTGTAAGATGAGTGTACGACTGCACTACCCATAGGTATTTGATGGCTCGTCAGTCATGGAATTGATAATCTTGATGATCAGATTGAAGGCTTCAGTGATTTCGAACAAGGACTTGATTGGATGTTTAGGATGGCTGGGTATGAGGACAAGAGACATATTGCAAAGGGGCCGACTCAGGATTGGTGACAAAATTCCGTTGGATAATAGCACGATAAATGATGAGACTCAGGTAGCATGTCATTAATCATAAGTCTACGAAGCAGGAGGCAACACAAACTCTCCATATGTTTGGAAGGATAACCAAACGGTGGAGGACACAACTCTATATAGCGAGAAAAAGCTTCCTAAGGTCATACTACATCCCATATTCTGATGAACAAATAAACATATATTCTTTATCCAAGGGCGACTCATTATGCTGCCAATAAAGAAAATACTTTTCCCTTCCTCTTTTTGGGGTATAGTTGACATTTTTTTTTGTTCTTTTCAATAATTGTGGAAAAAGAATAAAGGTATATTACGTTACAAAGGAGGAATGAGTGTTGCAAACATACAAGCTCAAGGCACAAGGACAAGACGAATGTTCTAGTAGAATGATACTTGGGAAAAATCCTCCGGGGGCCAAAGGTGTTAAGACGCATAAGCAAACTGTTACAAGACTGGCGTATAAGGTATACAAACACGGTTAATAAAACACACAATGGTAACGTCCTTTGATGTAAGTTTAATGAGCCCAGAGAAGGTAAGCTCGATGGTTTTTCATATTTAGAGAGTCTGGAAAAACATAAAAGGAGACTCCATTGGGGTACCTTTTTTGAATATAGTCTAGTCGGTTCGAAAAAGGGGTAAACTAGCACCGATAAGACATTGATTCAAAACCATTTTAACGAGTGTGACAAGGACAAGATCACTCGGCTATTTTTTCATTTTTAAGGAGTCTAAAAAAAGCTTAACTATGGACTCCGTCATGAATGTTCTTCTGGACCAATTTAATGAGTGTGAAAGAATAAGGTCACTCAACAATCTTTTCAATTTTAGGGAGTCTGAAAAGAGCTTAACTATGGACTCCATTGGGGTTCCTTCTTCATAAGTTTAGTCTCTTAGGCCCGAAAAAGGGATAAAATTATACTTGAGAGTACTCTTCTATAGAGATGATGTTCCATAGAGTATACCTTTGTTCATATAGTTGACCATCCAGAATGAAAAAGGGGGAAACTACCGCCGGACAGACATGACTTCAAATTTCAGTTTAACGAGCGTGAAATGCCACAATATCGCTCGACAATCTTTTCATATTTAGAGGGTCTGAAAAGGGCTTAAAAGAAGACCCGTTATTTTTTTGGAGTCTTGAGGGTGAGGTCAAGAGCGAAGAAGAATCATGCAAATGAGGCTCAAACTCATATTCAGGAAAGAATATAAGGACTCCCAAGCCTACAGTGTTTTTAGAGACAACATGAATGCCATAATGCAACTAGGATCTACCTAGGGCATCCATGTTCTAGTAAGCTCTACCACCAAATTGTGACACTTCTAAAGTAGAGATGATGGTTTTGTGTCACAATATAATGGGATTGATCCTATGGAAAATGAAAAAGACAACGAGATACAAAAATCAGGGTAGAAGCCTAACCTATATGCTCAAGTTGATTGTCGAAAAAGTTTTCATGGACCGTCAAAATTTACTCAAAACTCAAAAAAAAAGTCCCAATACCCGATCAAATTCATCCTCTATAACTCCTGAATCACTCTAAATGTTTTTTGGTATAAAGAAACTGATAAGGGAGGCCAAAAAAGTGACAAAAAGAGGCCAAAAAGTCTATAAATAGAAGCTAGCAGCTCATTATCACCATTGCTGATTTGGAAATTGACTCTGGAGCCAAAAGACCCCCTTTGATAAAAATGGTGATTCTGGGAGCTACAATGGACGAAACGAACTTTCGTCTGGACCAAGTAAGTACAAAATCCCCTATTTAGCTATTCAATTCTTTATTTTTTCTTTTCATTTCATTTTTTGGGTGGGCGTCGACCTTTAAAAGGTCGGTCCTAGGTCCACGCGGGCTGTCTCTGGACATGCCATGTGTACACTCGGGCAGAGTAAAACCTGCCCACATGTACACATGACTATCACCTAGACAACACACGTGGACCTCCCTTTATAAACAAAAATAACTAAATAACACTCACTCACCCTCCTGAACTTGGTTGTTTTGGCAGGATGTATGTCCATTGGAGGGAAAGGCAGGATGAAGAAGTTGGTGAGTTGGTTGCGGGAGATCCGAATGTCGTGGCCACGTTGATGCAATGTGGTTTGCTAAAGTTATTCTTGTGTCCATTTATGCGGGTGCAACCGAGGCTACTGAATGCCTTGGTTGACTATTGGCACCCTGATGCAGAGGCTTTCATGCTAGAGGGGCAATCACTGGTGCCTACCATCGAGGATATCTACTTTTTGACTGGCCTCTCAAGGAGAGGGGAACCAGACAATTTTAGGATGTTTCCATCGGGGCTGCATACCATAGTGGAACTGATAGCCCTACACTATGAGGCTGGGACAAACCGTTTGAGCTCCCAGGTGCCCATAAGTAAGATTACTAACCTATCACTGCAAGCGAAATTATTGCTCATTGGGCGGATTACCAGTTTAGTGACCTTGCATCAGTCGTCCCACACATAGATGAACTATGCTATCCAGTGCTTGAATGCAAAATTTTTTGACTGGAGTACCACACTGCTGGAGTGTATGAAGATGCAATTGACAGATTGCCGTCAGCGGACACAGAATAACTTCGGGTTCGGGACTATTTTGTGTTACTTCTTTTTCGAGAGAGTTCCGAGCTTTAGTCCTTGGGTAGTGGTACGAGGACATCAAGCCTCTTTTCCTGTTGTATGTAGATGGGCAGTATTACTGCCACGACAGGGTGGTGGAAGGACCAATGAGTCCTTTGATGATGACTTTTTTGCATGGCTGTCATGACAGATCCCTGTGATCAAGGATTACCCATATGCACAGATACACTTTTCGAGAGATCTTGAAATGCCCATGCCTTCTGGTGAGGAGCGAGGGGAGATGGGTAAGTCTCCACCTTTGTAGTTTTTTTTTGTTGTATATGTGATTTTTATGTCGTTTTTGTTATATATATCATTTTTTTATATGCCAGAGTATTTGACGGATATACATTTGTTGCATGCAGATGTGGGACTTGTGCGACTTGCCGATTATGCAAGGAACAGGCATCGTCCTTGGCCAGGGGCCACAACGACCGCTACTAGGGGGCCAGAAGTAGCAGGAGACCTCCCAGCCGGGGAGGTTGAGAGAGTACTCAGATGATTTGAGCAAAAATTTACTGCACTCACTCGCATAGTCTTGATGGCGGATATTGAGGACCTGCCACCATCTATGCAGCCTCATGTAGTGGGGGCAGCTAAGACGTGGATCCGATTGTTTAGGCGTTTAGCCCATGCTTTGGACCAGTATAACAGGGCCCATAGGCCCTGAACCTATTTAGACATTTTATGTGCCACAAGCACTACTTGTATATATTGTTTGAGGGCATAAGCCCTGTGACTCATTATTGGTCCTATATTTGAGGCGTTTGCGTCCATCTATGTACTCTGGTTTATGATATTTTTATATGGTTTTTTGGTCTTTTGTGTCGTATGGATCACGTGTGCAAAAATGAATTTATATGCTTATGTCAATGTTCTTTCATATCTGTGCAAGATGCCAATCTAAAATTTGATTAGCTAGAGTATCTGTAATTTGGTTTAATCTCCTAGGAACATGAAAATATGTAATATAATCAAAGTTTCGTTCTAAGAGACGTACCCTAGGGAATCGTCAGTGTAAAATTGGATCCTAAACCCGGTATACTCTGTTTAACTGAGACACACCCAATTGAGTGTTGCGATAGATCCGTAGATGAGAGATACCCAATGACAAAGCATCATGAAGCAACTCAATAACTGCACTGTACTCAACGACATTATTTGTGGTGTCACCTAAGCATATACCTCCGGAGGATAACAACTGGCCCTGAGGTGTAAAGATTACCCAAGCTACGGAGGAAAGCCTCCGAGTGTGCTGACTAGAACCATCTGCATACCCAACGAACACCTCAGAATCACTTGACATCTGCCATATTGACGAAAGATAACAACAATGACATGTCCATAACATTTAAAAGAAACAAAAAAGTAATAGTACAAAGACTATACATATGTTACAAAAAGTTACCCACAGTGACTTACCTATGAGTAATACTTTTTAAGGTAGAGCCCATTTCTAGGCTTCGCCAAAGCATTCCCTTCGAAATCAATCGGACGATAGGTGATATTTTTTAATACCTATTTTATGATGAAAGGCCCGAACCACATGGGTTTGAATTTTCCCGCCCCCAGGGGGTCCTTATCTTGGTCATAGACTAGGACAAGGTCACCTTCAGAGAAAAGCTGAGGAAAAATAGACCTATCATATTGACACTTGACCTTATGTTTGTGAGCCTCATTGGCCAAGGCCGCATCATGATGTTGTTCATTGAGTTTCTCAAGGTATACTAACCGTTCTTCGAGCGGAGAAGTATCGGGCAATATTTGTACTGCCAATTTTAGAGAGGGGAACTGACATTCGATGGGAAAGACTGCCTCCAACCCGTAAATGAGTTGAAAAGGTGATAAATTGGTTGCAGTCTTAACAGATATTCGGTAAGCCCATAATGTCGAGTATAACATCAAATGCCAATTTGACTTGGCTGAGTTGATAGTTCATTGTAGAATAGTCTTAAGAGTTTTGTTTACAGCTTCCACCTGCACATTAACCTAGGGGTAGTAGGGTGATGGATGTTCTTGTCGTAACCCAAGCTTTGATGTTAATTCGGTCATCATATAATTCTGAAAATGACTACCATGGTTAGTGACAATATCCCTCAGGACGCCAAACCTTGCTATGATCTGGTTGAATAAAAAGAGAGTTGCAGTGTCTCCATCATCTTTAAACATTGGCATAGCTTCCACCCAGTTTGTGAAGTAGTCGACAACTACGATGATATAGCGATGTCCCCTTGCTGAAGAGGGGTTGCAAGTAGTGTAATCAATCCCCCACTTTGTGAAGGGACCCACTGTGATGAAAGGAAACATGGGAGTAGGATGTGCCCTCATCTTCCAAGATAAGATTTGGCACATATGTCACTTCTTGACCGATTCCATAAAATCTTTGATAAGTGTCGGCCAGAAGTAACCTGCTCGTAGAATCTTTTGGGTTGTTTCCAACCCAGACAAATGACCACCACAAGCTCCAGTATGACAATCATTGAGCACGATAACTGCCTCCTCATGTGTGAGACATCGACTTAAGATGCAGTCTACACCTCTCTGATACAACATATCATTGAGTATGAGATAATTCTTAGCCTAATGGCGTATACGCCGACGCTCATCATGAGAAGCAGAAGTGGGGCACTTCAAAGTTTGGATATAGATAAGTATATCTTCATACTAGGGATCTAAATATGTGATAAAAAACATATCTCCCCGGATAGGCGATTCTTTAGGCACAACGTCACCTGACTCAATCGGAAGTTCCAAAATAAGCTCCGCGAAGACCAATGACTTTTTGGACTTTGCTGAAACAAAGTCTAAGTCAAACTCCTGGAGGATGACTATCCATCTACTGATTTTTCTGCCTATTACCTACCGTGTCAACATGTATTGGAATGGATTCACGACAGTAATGACGGTGGTCTTGCAAAACATAACATAATGACTGAACCGTTGAACAACATGAACTACTGCCAACACAATTTTTTCGATATGAGAATAATTGAGTTCCAGTCCTACGAGGCCTTAGCTCAGGTAATAGATCACGTACTCTGAGAACAAATCATCTACCTGAACTAAAACCATGCCAATGGTTGACTCTGCTGCAGCTAGATATAATAAGAAATCTTTGTTATAGTTAGGTGGTCGGAGCAGAGGGGCAGTTGTGAGGGCATGTTTTAATGCGTTGAAAGAGCATTGAGTGGAATCGTCCCAGTAAAAAGGAACATATTTCTTTTGTAAGTGCATAAATCCCTTGGTGATTTCGGCATAGTTGGCGATGAAGTGTCGTAAAAAGTTTGCCTTGCCTTGTAGACTCTAAAGTTGAAGGATTGTGCATGGGGGGGGAAACTTGATTATTGCCTCCACCTTGAGAGGATCAACCATGATCCCTGTTGTTGATATGATGAAACCTAAAAAACGTCCTGACATTACGCAGAAGCTGCACTTGTTTGGATTCAAGTGAATCCGAAAGTAGCGATAGTGTTCGAAGATCAGTCTAAGGTGTGTGGGATGATCCATTCTCTTACGAGATCATGATGCTAAATCATCTAGATAGGCCTCGACTATATGCTTGAGATCATGAAAAGAAAAAGACATGGCCCGCTGGAAGGTAGCTCCAACATTTTTAAGACCAAAAGGCATTTTATGATACGCGAATGTACCCCAAGGACAAATGAATGTCGTTTTGTGTTGGTCTTCAGGTTTGATTTGGATTTTATTATATCTCGAAAAACCATCCATGAAAGAAAAGGCCTCGCAACCAACACATTCATCAATGATTTGGTCAATGAATGGTGCTGGAAAATTATCTTTGGGACATGCCTTGTTCAAATCACGAAAATCGGTACATACACAAATCGTGCCTTGTTTTTTATTGATTGACACAGGATTTGACACCCATTGGGTCAAATGGATAGGATAGATAAAACCCGCCTTTAGCAATTTCTCAACCTCAATCTTAATGGCTGCTGCTTTCTTAGGATTAACTGGATGAATCTTATGTCGAATAGGCTTGGCATCAGGATACGTTGTGATCTCATGTTCAACTATTTTTGGATCGATACCTGGCATTTCCTCATAAGACCAGGCAAACACGTCGCAAAATTCTTTGACAAGATCTGTGTAGATTTGAATCTCTTCGAGGGAGAAATCCGCTCCAACGAAGACATTCTCCATGATGCCAGGGTTTTGGGAGATATTGATCGGTATTTTTTCAGCGATAGTTTCCATATTTCCCTTAGCATAAATTTCGTGTGTAGCTAAGAGATTAATAGGGTACGACTGATCTCCCATCATGGTCACGATGAATTCTCCTGCTTCGATTCAGCTTAACTCTGGGATAAAATATGATCTGTGATGAATATCGTCCCAAGGTCTGTCTGGACTAGCCATTGCTTTGATTATTACTTCATAAGAAGGCAAGACTAAGTCCAATGAATCGATGTTAGCAAGAGAACCCTGAGCCCAAATAGGCTCTAGAAGTGGATCTAACTCTTGTGAAGGAGTCAGATCAGTTTTAGCTAAAGCTTGCTAGACTAAAGAGTACGCTACTTCAGCTACAGACAAGGGCATGGACATGCCTGGGTGCCCTGTCTCGTCCATCAGGGCCAATGGGGAAGGAAGTATCCAGGGATCCTTGAAATAAGTCGTGCGGAACAACGAAACTTGAAAAATCTCAACCTTATGGTGATTGGATATAAATTTGATATCGCCGTGAGGACGTGGGTAATCGAAGGTACCCATCAAGGATGGGCACAAACCAACTCCTATGTTGACAACACCTGGTTGAGGATTATTAATCATCGGGACCGTGGATGCCCCCAAAGCTGGGTCAGGTCTAGAGAAAGACAATTGATCGATGGTCACTATCTGACCCTCATGTGGAAGAAACAAGACCCGGAAAACTGTAGAAACCTCATATTGCATAGCATAAGTCCAACTCCACCCTAACAAGAGGTTATAGTTGAGGGGAGCATCGACTACCTCTACTTAGACACACACGGTCTTCCCTCCTAACTGCACGGGGAAATAAGGAACGATGCTATGTGGTCAGAACGAATGACCATCGAAAGTAGTGAGGAGAGTAGGTGATGGAGACAAAATGGGTTGGCCAATGGCCTTCCAACATGCCAATGACATAACGCATGTCGAGGAGCCCTCATCAACCACCGTGCGAAAGATATTCCAAGTAAAAGTTTTCGTGGGATAAGTCACTACTATCTGAAACACTACGTGGTAAGGCAGACGAGGTTTTAAGTCTGTTGTATCCAACATGATGGTACCTGGATTACAAGTCTCGGTAGAGCCTAAAGAGGTTAACAAGGATTTCCTCTGAGAAGGGTAGCTTTGGAGGACCTCCAAAGCAGACATCGCACAAGGGGTTTATGATAAATCCTCCACCACAAAGCAGTTCTGGGCGGCCCTTACGTTTGGGTTATGAGAATCTTTTTTAAATGCACCTTTTGGAATGCATGTCATTATTTCTCCCAATGTCTTCTCAATTTGTAGAGGAAGAGATGGGAGGTCAACTTCTTTATCCTTTTCATAAGCGCTTGGTTTACTATAGTTGTGCGCTCTAGTCGATATAAAAGAATCACCCCTAACCATATATACGTTCATGGATGCGGGGTTGTTCGGAGGCAGGCACCGCTCTTGGATGCCTCCTTCCATGCTTACAAAGGCTTGAGTTATATTTTGCCCATGTTGAAATGGATTAGTCAACACTTCCTACTGTTGTTGCGTGACAAATGTTTGAGCCTCTGCAAGTCGAGGACATAGATGGGTCAGGTGGTCTTTCGCGCACAAGTTGCATGGATACCTCACCTTTCATTTTTCAGTGTTGTCCTCGCCAACATTATCATTAGGTTTTTTGTTCGCCTTACCCTTATTTTGTTGTTGTTTCTTCCTTTTAGGCTGCTGGGTGGCCTTTGGGTTAGTCGACTGCACTCTGTGTACTTTCGACATTTTGGTAGAGGAAGCAGCCAAAGCAGTAGTTTGGTTGGCCGCTATGTGTTGTATAGATAATTGCTGCAACTGCTTCGTCAATTGCTCAACGGGATTTGTTTGTGCTGAACCAACAATACCATCGGCATGTGGTCCAACTCTCTATCTAGTTTTATCAAGTATTAAACATGGAACATCTGGCAAGATGTTGTATAATAAACCGGACTGAGAATAGATGAGCTCAAACTGTTGATCCCTCATGATGGCGTCTTCTTTGGAGAAAACTCCTGACGTTGCAATGTCTTTGGATAACTACGGGACCAAAGACTTAAGGAATCACTCAAGTAGGAATGATGGTGGGACTGGTACCTTGATTAATCTCTTCCAGCATCTCCATTCTCGGATGTGATCAAAGATATGGTCTGTTGTTGTTTGTTCGAAATTGGCGAGTAGCTCGGTGCCAGCGTCGTATCTTACAGGTAACTGGAAATGGTTCAGGAAAGCCATCGCCAGTTCGACAAAAGAAGAGTATCTTGAGTGATCGAGCTCAATGTACCATTTCGCGACACTCCCAATGAGAGTACGTTGAAACAATCACAATTGTACGAAGTCATATTTTAATGAGTTAGATGAGCACCAAATATGGAAGGTAGTCACATGATCTCTTGGATCTTTGTTAGTCTTGGCTTCAAACTTTGGAATGTTCGAAGGAAACTTCATCGGCATAGGAGGCCAACGTGGATCGTGAAAAATAGGGTCATTCAACAACCTTGTCAAATATGGCAAGTGTAAAGTCACCAGGAAAGGTAGTTTGGGTTGTTGGTGATAACCTGGGAAACAGGGGCCTGGAGTTTGACTGGCACCAGGTTGCCAGGAAAAGTTTGGCTGCTGGCCCAGATTCTGGTAGAAACCATGGCCTTGGCCAGCGTATGGATTTTTCATATGTGGAGACATCATCGACTGATTTCCCAAATATGACATAGATTATTGAGCATGCATTATATTCGAAGGACTTTGGGAAGGGTTACCCCATGCTGGTACCGTGGGGATAGGCATAGTAGTTTGGTCGGGGTTCCATTGATTGTGGAAAGAATTACCCCAAATCGGGGCATTCCGGATGAGGGAACGGATCCCTGCCCTGAATTCCAAGGTACTTCTAGGTTTTCCCCTGTGCAGGAATAGTACCCTGCATAGGAGTAGATTGTCCAAAAATGGGGTTGCCCCCAGTTAGGAAAGTGGCTTACGAGAAGTTGTTGTTACCAAATGTTTCGTTCAAAGAAAATGGTGTCAAACCTACCGGCATACTATGCGAAGGTGGTCCTTGACTCCCTGCTCCAAATAAACTATTGTGTGTAGGTTTCTCGGCGGATTGCTGATGCAAGCCACCGAGTGAAGGGGAAAAAGGAGGGATATGACCTCCTCCGTAAGGGAAAGCATTGAAAGGAGAAGGAGTGCCCCCCATGCGACCTTGTAGAGGAGCGCTAGAGCTCCCTTCTCCTAGACCTAAAGTCTTTAAAGTGGAGTAAGAAAGTACAGGACTCGTACACGAATTAGGAATCCCATATGAGATCGGAGGGCCTATCGCACTTGGTGTGAAAGAGGTTGTGGCCTCCGCCAAAGATGGGATTGGACCATTGTGAAAAGTAGTTTTGGTCGAGACCATGGTGGCTCAGACCGACGACGGTGGGTTAGGAGGTGAAATCTCTCCTGTGGTGACAATTGTGGTGGGAATTGAAGAATTCCCAGAAGGAGTAACAACATTTGTTTCCATTGCTATGGGAAACACTGTCTGGTGCTCGTAAAATTGAATTGGTACGAAGAAAGGTGCCAAGAAATCAGTGGTTGGGGTTTCAACCGGGCCAAGAGAGGTTTCTTCAACGTCCAAAATGGTTGATTCCTCCAGGGGTTGGTCGGGCACAATGCCTTGTAACCCGGTCACTTCAAAAGATCCTTGTTGGTGTAGCTTTTGCCTTAATGGTAGCGGGGGTGGCTCCAGTGTAACCGACGACAGGCCAAGAAGCCTTCGTGACGGTGGAGCTCAGGATCCTCCACTGTGTGAGAAGATCCAAGACACTCTAAGGTAGTCTAAACATTCAAAAGTAACACACACTAAAAAAGACCCTAGAAGATAAGACAGGAAAACACTAAATTAATTGGAAGAACAGTTACAACAACCAACACTAGAGCAACTTACCGGTGCAAGTGCAACTTGAACACGAAAGCACCCTCCGGGTATACTCTACAAAGCGTGGCTCAATGTCTATCCTAGGTACCACGGTATACCCCCACAGTCACCTGTGTATGTCCCTAAACAATATTGACAACTAGGTTGCCAGCGTGTGGACAATCACCAGGCGGGTACAGTTGAAAGTCGGGTAGACCACAATGAGTAGGGTATCGAGCTCGAAACCTGTCAAGGGTATCGAGAGAAAATGGTCCGAAAGACAATGGAGGACCTCGAATGGATTCGAGATCCACAAAGCCTCGTGGCAAATGCAAACAATGGAATCCCAAGACAAGCCCTCTATATGTGTTCTCCACTACGATTGGTCCAGCTTTGGAGGGGTTATTTCCGCTACCTTTTCGCACATGACCTCGTGTTTATCCCCTGTGTTAGAGGGGGGTCCCAGATAGATTTCACGACACTGGACTTAGAAACTCCCTAACTCAGACACTCCCTAACTCAGACTCCAATGTTTGATTTGAAATGGCCTTGAAGAGTTTCCTCTCCAACCTAATCCAAGGCCCTAATCCTGAACTAGTTGGTGAACCCTACAAACATAAAAGTCTAGTATATTTTAAATTTAGCGTTACTTTTATGGCTTTGTCTTACGTCAAGGGGTATGAAAGTGAAACTGATGAGGTGTAAAAGACAAAAGCAAAAAATGAATAAAAAAGCTGGAAACAAAACTTTTACTTAATGCAAAATTTCAACAACTTTTCAAAATATTTTTAATTTTCTAATATTTTGGACAACAAACTCAAAAGAAATTTCACCTGACTACAAGCTACTTATGATCTAAGTAAACTGGAAAAACTTATGAAAAAAAAATGACTTCCAAAAATCACACACTAGCAATTTAAAAAAAAAATGACTCTCACACTTGTCTAAAAACCTTAAAATTTCTTTTATTTTTATGACAACTTTTTAAATGAGAAAAAGAAAGCTAAGGGTAAGATTAATCCTAAGCTACTAACTGCTCAGACATAGATTCAAACACCTGAGAGGAATAATTCTTATTAAGGGAAAGGATGACTGCCTTACCCTCAATAAGAAGTATCCTGTACAAGCACAGGGCTGCTAATCTAGCAGCATGCGTGCGAACGGGCGCTGGATAGAGACAAAGGGCATGTACACGCAGGATGACCTTGTATAGGTCGTGTGTATATCCAAACTCTGAGAAAAAATGAAAATAGGTAGACCAACCCAGGAAGAGACCATTGATATTGATAACCAGGATCCCTTGAAGGCTTGGACACTCTTTTTAACAGAAAAACAAATAAAGTAAGGAAAAATGATAAAGAAAAAACAATCTGAGACAGGACTGCAAACAACCAAGACTCAGACAAAATTCCAGAAAACCCCCTAAGAATGTGTGATTCTGATAGGGAAGAGGATGACTGCCTCAGAAGTTCTCTGAACTCTACATGCTACTGCTACTTCTTCAGCTAGCGTTCACATGCGGGCTGTAAGGGCGTAGGGCACATGTACACGCGTGGGGACATTATGCATGCCATGTGTACCTCTATGGGTCCTGAAAAACATATTCAAGAAAAAGACAGGGAAAGCTAGTATGGAAAACCAGACTCCCTGTTAGCTCAGACCTTACAAAAACTAAAAGAAAAAGAAAAAAAAGGCAAGAAAAACTAGTCTTTAAAACCACCCAAAAACTAAATAAAATTCCAGGAACCCTATAGATTCTCCCCAGTATGGTTGCCAATTCTGTTGTGGGGGGAATCTCCCTATGGACTAGAAAATAGAGTTCAGACTTTTCATGTAGATATGACCGAAGAAAAACTACTTTCTACCTTCATCTCTAGATTTAAATCCCCTTTTCTTAGTAAATGCATGGAAATATCAACCTACCTCATTCCCAACATTTTATGTCGATCCTCCGTTGTACTTGATTACTTGTTCGCAATACTCCTTCCAAAGATGACCTGCATACAAGACAAGAAACAACTACGCATGCATCCTACTTATATACTAACGGGTTAGAAATCCAAACATGTACTAATCAAACTATAAAAAGTTCATGAATTAGGACGGGAAAAGCATTTTCTTTATTACTTTGAATGAGTCAACTTACAAAAGTTGAGACTGGCCACTGCTTCGTGAACCTGATCCTGGGCTCCTCTTCTACTGTCCTCCAACTGCTTTTCTTTGTATCTCCTTTGGCATCAGGAAAATCTAAAGGGTTGGGACAATGAGAATACGCAAATGGGCAGAGTTTCTTTGCTATAATTTTTCTCTTCCAAATGGGACCCCTATCCCTTCTTTTATAGGCTAGAAGGATCTAGGTATTTGGATGAACCCTCGACCATGCATGGCCGGGAGTTTCAGTTAAATCACCCATAGATTTTGTGTTCCGTCGGCGACTTTCCTTTTTTCGTGCTTTTGTCGGTCCACATGGGCTGTTTTGGGTCAGACAGCGTGTACACTTGTGCAGTAATGGAGTAGGGCGTGTGGGCCTTTATAAAAGAGGATTTTCAAAGAGTTGTTCAGTAGTGCTTTGGTAAAGAAGGGATATGAGATGGATTGATGCCAGATAAGCATGTGTGGTGCAATTTAGGGTTATAACACCAATGCATTATGAACTTCTCGGGGTGTTTGATAAACTTACTGTCATATACTAGTACTAAATCACCTTGCTTGAATATCTTCTTCTTGATGTGTTTGTCGTGGTAGGCCTTTTCTTGTTCCTTTTGAATTTTCTAATGGAATCCTGCAATGAATATGTCTTCTTCTAGTTCGACCAATTGTGCTAGCCTCTCATGAACAATGCCAGTATCATCCATGAATGCAACAATTCTTAAGCTTGGTACCAATTACTCCATTGAGACAACAACTTCAAGACCATAAACCAACTGGAAAGGGGTCTGCATTGTTAATTTCTTACAAGTGGTTCTATAAGCCCAGAGTATTGCTGGTACTCTTAAATCCCAATCATCCCTATTCACACTTCAAATCTTTGTCAATGATGTCTCCAAGATCTTGTTGAATGTTTCAACTGTTCCATTTGCTTGTGGATGGTAAGGTGTACTCTTCTGATGGTGGACTGCAAACTCTTCAGTCAGGGCTTCAACTGTCTTATTGATGACATGTATACCTTGATCACTCATAAGGACCTTAGGGCATCCAAACCTGGTTATTATGTCATCAAATATAAAACGCATAGCTGTAGTTGGACTACAGTCCTTGACTACTCTTGCTTCGACCCATCTAGTCAGGTTTTCTGTCATAGTGATAATATACCTTTCTCCTGTGCGCTTTCCTGGTGGGTTTATAGGTCCCACGAAGTCAATGGCCAATTTTTCAAATTCCTGCAGGGCCATCTGTGGTGCTCATGGAATCTCATCTCTTTAGGATGGATTTCCAACTCACTGGCATACATCACATGCTATGGTATATTATTTAGCATCTCTGTGTAACGTAGGCCACCAAAGGCCAGCTCACAAAACCTTCTGCATAGTTTCTTTTCCTACATAATGTCTTCCTGCAATGCCTTCATGAGCTTCTTCGAGGATCATAGGGAACTCTGCCTCCATCACACATCTTCTTAGTATCTCGTCAGGTCCCATTTTATATAGTTGACCATCTATCAGTGAAAAATCTGCAGTGCACACCACTAGCTATTTCTTTTGAGGAATCGTGTACTCGCTTGGAGCCATTCCTGTTGACAGGAACTGGACTATGTCTGCGAATATGTCATGAATATTTATAATGGAAAGTAGCTATGCATCTGGTAGTGTATCCTCCAGACTGGTAGGTTCTTCTCCATGTTCCAACCTCGACAGGTGGTCTGGGCCTTTGTTCATTTTTCTTGGCTTAACTATGATCTCAAAATCATACTCCTGAAACATCAGAAGCGATCTACAGATTCACCCCCCCAACACTAGCTTGTTGACTAGGTAATTCAACAAAGAGTGATCAGTAAACATTTTAAAGTGTCTGTTTGCACCCAATTCGTCACTAGGTGAGAAAATTAAGAGTGCTTACATGCCCAGTTGGGCTCTGCTAGGCATAACAGCTGTGAAAGGAAAGGTTAGAAAGAGAAACAACAAAGCTATTAACAAGAATTAAACTAAAACTAATAAAAACTATGAGCATATAAAACAAATGAAAAATAGAGACAAATGGA
>JZKD02S1674906.1:503457-522886 GCA_000966675.3 Picea glauca
GACTTACGATGATCTTAAAACGTTTGATCCTAATATTATACAGCATTTCATCCCGATGAAGCCCCAAACCTTACCCTTCCAACAGAAACTAAGGAAAATGCATCCTAAACTAGAATCGACCATTCAAAAAGAATTGAATAAACTCCTAGGTGCTAAAATAATTTTTCCTATTAGACACACTCAATGGGTATCCAACCTTGTCCCGGTTCGGAAGAAAAATGGGTAAATTCGACTTTGTGTCGATTTCCGAAACCTCAACAAAGCGTCTGACAAAGAAAATTATCCTATCCCACCCATGGAATAGATCCTTCAAAAAGTATCTGGTTCTGAGAGGCTATCCTTATTGGATGGTTTCTCTGGATACAACCAAGTCTTGATGTCTCCGCCAGACCAACTAAAAACTACCTTTCGTACCCCGTGGGGCACTTATGCTTATCGCAAAATGCCCTTTGGATTGATTAATGCTGGTGCTACCTTTAAGAGAGAAATGGACATTGATTTTCGAGTCTTAATCAATCACTCCGTAGTAGTTTACTTAGATGATGTGACCATTTATTCTAAGGACAAAAACGACCATCTATCTCACTTACGAGCCATTCTTCTACGATGTCGTAAATACGACATCTCCTTGAACCCCAAGAAGTCCATATTTGCAGTAGAACAGGGTAAATTACTAGGATTCATTGTGTCTAGTGATGGGATGATTATTGACCCTGAAAGGACTCAAGTCATCGCTAAACTTCCCCCACCTACCTCCAAAAAATCCATGCAGTCTTTCCTAGGCCAGATTAATTTTGTGAGAATATTTGTCCCCAGTTTCTCTGAAATGGTTAGGCCTCTACAGATCCTGATTAAGAAAGACACCCAGTATCACTGGGGACCCACAGAAAACCAATCTTTCAATGCCATAAAGAAGGCCATAATAGACGCTCCGTCTCTCATGAGCCTCGACTTCTCTCAAGATTTTACACTCTATACTTTTGCCTCTGATCGTTCCTATGCCGCAGTCCTAACTCAGAAGAATTCTAAGAACAGCGAAGTACCCATCGCCTTTATGAGCTCTGCGTTCAAAGGTGTTGAACTTAACTACCCAGCGGTCGATCGACAAGCCTACATTGTTTTCAAAGCAGTTAAGCATTTCCAGTCCTATCTTTTGAAGTCAAGGACGAAGGTCATTGTCCCCTACCCTGCCGTAAGGAACTTGTTAGTGCAGAAGGAGTTAGGAGAGAAGACAGCCAACTGGGTCACCTCCTTGTAGGAGTATGACTTAGAGATCACCCCAGCGCATATCGTGAGAGGCCAAGGGTTGTGTAAATTGGTTGTTGATTCGGAAACAGGACAGCAAGAAGATAGTGATATGTCAAACCTAGAACTACAAAATCAAAGTTTGATTTGTTGCGCACAAAACCTCGTAAGTCCTTGGTACGACGATATTAGATTTTGTCTTGAACATGGATCAGCACCCCATCACCTTGACCCCGCGAAGAGAAGAGCGTTGAGACTAAAGTTTTCCTCCTTTCATCTAGTGAACAGTATACTGTTTCGTCAAAGTTTTGACGGCGTACTGATGCGCTACCTTGGAAAAGACGAAGCAGAAAAAGTCTTTCTTGAGTTGCATGCAGAAGAAGCTGGTGGTCACTTCGATGGCGACACCACTGCTCATAAGGTTCTAAGAGATGGTTACTATTGGCCCATACTTTTTAGGGATGCCCATGCCTTGTGTCGTAAATGTATCATCTGTCAAAAAGCATCAGGGCGGTTGCAAAAACCAGCCTTTCCCTTGCAACCCGTCTCAGTAGATTCTCCTTTCCAGCAATAGGGCCTTGATATCATAGGTCCTATTAACCCTCCATCCTCACAACAACACAAGTATATTGTGACAACCACAGATTACTTTACTCGATGTTCTGAAGCTTCTGCGCTAAAAACTGTTAACACAAGTCAGGTGATTTCTTTTCTAAACTTGAATATTATCACTCGTTTCGGTATCCCTGATTGTCTAGTCTTTGATAACGCTTCATACTTTTCTTCTCCTGAGATGAGTGAGTTCGCTTTGGAGAAAGGGATAAAGATAAATTATTCTGCTAGTTACTACCCCCAGGGTAACGACTTAGCAAAATCAACAAACAAGAACTTGATCAAAATTATCAAGAGAACCGTGGCTGAAAATCACAAGAATTGGCACAATGCACTACTGAACGCACTGTGGGCTGATAGGGTAACCCCCAAAGCCACTATAGGTAACTCCCCCTTTTTTCTCGTTTATGGAAGAGAAGTCATTCTGCCACCTCACATTCTTCTTCCTTCTCTTCAATTGTCACAAAAAGTTCAAGAAGAAGATTGTCCTCCACTAGAAAGCTGCATTAACACTTTGATGAAGTTGGAAGACGTAAGAACCCAAGCTAAGCGTAAATTAGATCAACATCAACAATTGATTAAAAGCTGGTTCGATTCTAATTCTGCTTCTGATAGGAATTTTGAAGTAGGCGATCTCGTCTTGAAGTGGGACAAACCACACGAAGAAAGGGTGAGCACACCAAGTTTCAAAACTTATGGCTCGGGCCATTTTTAATTGCTGAAAAGTTGGGTCCTAGTTACTTTCGATTACAGAATCTTGAAGGGAAGATTGACACCTATCCGGTGAATGGCCAAGCCCTGAAAAGATACTTTTCTTGATAACTACCCTTGTATATTATGTAATTATTTCGTTTTTTGCATTTTTTGTTTGCTTTCTGTTTTGATTTTGATTTGAATTGGTCAGTTTTGAAAAATATGCATACTTGTGCACTGAGCCATTCAGACAAAGATGACAGAAAAATTTCTTAGCTGAAATGACTTCTGAAAGTTTGTACAAACATCAGTGATGTATTGCTTAATTGATATCTAAGTTGGAAAAATTTTGTTGTTTGAAAGAAGTTATTGATTTCAATCTCTGAGCAAAGTTTGTCCTGATCATCTATTATCTTTTTATGCTGTCCCTTTTCGTAAAGGAATGACTCAAAAGATGTCTCCCTGTCATAGTAATTTCTTTTTATAAATAAAACATTTCTGGAGCTGAATAAAGGACAGTGTTAAATTTTTTTGATGAGGTCTAAAAAATATGTTAAATATCAAGATTATCAGCGTCACCCCACTCAGTTATATATCTACAAAAGAAAAACAAAATAAAATTATGAATAAGAGTTGTGGGAAGTGCTTGTAAACCCGTCGGGATACCGAACATGTACGCTGGCAGCGGGTAAATGCATGCATGGCACCAAGACAACTTCGTCGTGGTACTGAACAGGCCTGCTGGCAGCGAAGCAATGTCGGGTACATGAAAATCTATAAAAAAAAATATGAGAAACCTCTTTAATGTCCTTTACTCTGATCTAGAGATTCTTGACAGGATACAGATGTCAGAGTGGGTTAAATGGAAACCCTGTCGAGGCTATGGACGTCTGCTGGTAGCAGTGGCCATGCCAACAGTATTGAATATTTTATCTTTAATATCGTGACTTGCTGATCTTAAGACTGATATTAGTTTTCATATTTTAAAACACTGCTGGAAAATATGGTAAATGATGATGTTTGTACGATTTTCTGGTTGTTGTTTTTGAGTTGAAATTTTCTTTGCTGTACTAATCTGAATTTATTTCTTTTGACAGAGATAACTGCTTCTACCAATGTTTCACCATTGTTGGCAGCCAATTCAATTTTTTCAATTATCCTATAAGCTGCCTACACCTATGTCTTCCGAACTTCAAATTGTCGTCGCATTTTTCAAATAGACGATATTTTCGTTTCTTGCGACACTTACAAATTTGTTTCCCTTAAGTTTTCACGATTGTAAGAGTGAAAACTCCTCCATCGTTATTTGAACTGTCATGATCTTTTATCGATATTTTCTATGGCACTTACCTTTGGTTTATCGTTATGTGGCTGAAAAGATTTTCGAGCTATGCTTATTTGGACATTCTTATATTTGTATAACTTGATTTTATTAAACTTGTGAGGCATTGAGCATATAGACTTATATGTTTCGTGACTTGCCTAGTTATTGAATTGCATAAGGGTCATGGTTTATTTTTGTTTTTATATATATAATGTGATCCTTATGATAAACTTTTTATAGCTCTTGGCCCGTAAATTTTATGAATTCGATTGGCACAATGGTTTAAAACTTTTGATTAAACATTTATACAATGGCACATGGTTAACATTTGGGTTTGATTTCACGTTGAATGACATTGGTTTGAAAAACTATAGTTAATGGCGCGTTGGCATATCACTCACCATTTGATTTTTGGTTTCGAGCTATGTTATGATTGTTTGAACAGAGGTTGAACTTGGTGGTTGTACTTTACCATAACTATTGTGCATGGCGGTGAATAACTCCACCACCCTCGCATGCGTGCATTAATGTTTCCCCTTTGATCGTTCATTGCTGTTAGACCAAATGACTCTGCTCCTGTGCATTGGTAAATTCAAATCAAACCCTTACCATGTGCTCGCACCATGGCCCCAGTCATGAGGGCTGAACCTAATGGGAGCCAGGATCTGTTGATGTTCGACAGTGCCCGCAGTGACCTCGAGGAAAATGGGTGGCTTCCGTTTATACAAAAATTCGAGGGTTTTAACCTCTGCGTAGCTCGACAATTCGCCATGACCTTTGATGGCTGTCAAGCCAAGGTCGATGATGTTCAATTGCAAATTGACGAGCAGTTTATCAGTCTTGCTACGGGTTTTCCTGCCACTAGACAATGATGGTCCAAGAATTGCAAAGTAGAGGAGATCCCTTGGACACTGCTCTTCCAGTCGCGTAAATTTACCTCCTGTGATAAAGGTTTTCCAGTGACCATGCTTAAACAATGTTGGCATGATTTATTGATGATAATCAAATAGTTTATCACCTGTGAAGGTCGGTACAGGTTTGTTTTCTTACACCACCTTCATTTGCTTATGGTTTTTATGGGTTATCAGCTCAACATGCCCTATTATTTGCATAGAATCCTGTTTAAAATGTCTAAGAAATACAAAAGGAACCAGGATGATAGTATCCTTTTTCATTATGGGATGGTTAAGATTATTGTTGTCTGTCATTTGGGGTTACACAGAGATTGTTGAAGCAATTTCCTTGCTCGAAATGATTTTGAGGATTCGAACCCTCCACAGGTTAACAAACCTGTGGTGAGCGAGGACAAGACTGTACCCCCACTACGCTACAACATCCTGCTACTTAAACCCTTGACTGACTCACCTATCCACCTACCCCACACTGTGACTAAGAACGCTAAGACTATGAGCAAGAAGCCCAAAGACAAACCCACTGTAAATGCCAAAGGCAAAAATAATGCCCATTTAATTTCTCGGATGGCAAGAAATAGGCCAAAACCTCCTTTCGATCCAAACCCTATCATGTTGAGTGAGGACTCTGATTCAGAAGTGGAGCGTTTCTTGGCTAGCGAATACCCCTATTTGCAAGGTTTGTGTGCTGAACCCTCGTATGACTTTGTGACAAACCTATCCCCTTGACTACAGGACAACCCTAACTACCCAGGCATTAAGCTGCCTTGTGAAGCCCCCGGTCATTCATCCAAACCCTCTCATACTCTATCTAAACCTATAGTGCCACCCTGTGATTAATGTAGCTCGTGGTTAGAGAGATATTATCTTTATGTTCCGATTCTACAGTCAAGAATTCACTCTTTGGAGGACCAGGTTTCCCTGCTTACCAGTCAAAAGGCTAAGCTACAAGCCACTGATAAAAAACAAAGGACGACAGGCTCCATCTTGTTTAAAAATGTGGAATCAGCTACAATGGTCATGAATTCTAAGTTGGCATAATTTGAGCAGCCTCACACAGGTATGTTTTGATATTGCTTGTTTATATAATGAATTTGAATTCTTTTTGAATATCTCTGTTTACAGCATTGATTGGTTCTGTCACATTGTATGCATTCTATACATAGCTTTGTTTTGACTAAATGGAAGTTCATTTTCCCAGTTTAGCTTCGATTGGATTTTCATCGATTTTATTGATCTTGGTGTGGATTTGATTTGTTTAATTTAGTTTAAATGAATGCTCTGCTGTCAATTGAAGTCGTTTGTATCTATTCTAGACAGAAGTTGTTTCTCATATTTCAATTTTGAACACAATCACATTTCGATTCGATTTGGTTATAATGTATACGCTATGATTGGCAACGATTTTGATATGGTTAATTGTTATGGTTTTATGTTCCATATGACTTTCGACCAACAGGAATACAATTCGGATCATTTCCAATGTTACCCTGTACAAACACACCCAAATCGTGAATAGATTCAATTCATAACGGTTATACCCAGCCAGTTATTACACATTGGTTTACTGTTGGTTCCACCATGTTATCAGTTGGATTCATATTGCAATGAATATGTTGTTTGAATTTGATTTGTAGAACGAGATTGACTATATCCAGATTCACGATTTGTTTCCATATTAAACTCAGTCGTGATTTGTTTTGATTATTTTCCCAATTTGCAATTATAACTTCTGTTGATTCTATTAAGATTGCGTTTGTTGATTGTGTGAGGATTTATGATCAAAATCAATCACAAAATTGGTTGGGTTGATGCTGTTACGTATGATTTCGTTTACACATAATCGAAACAGTCTTTCTATATGTGTATTCGATTAAACGATATGAATTTTTTGTTATATCATTATAGCTATAACGAGTGGAAAATGGTTGTGTTGTATTAGATCATATCACATACGATATGACTCATTATCGATTTTAATTGGATATGAAACAATCTTGTTACTGTTTGACCCGATTTTATGGTAACAGTAAAACAGAGTATTCTTACCCCTGTTTTCCTTTGAATCACTTAGATTATGTTTAATGTTGAAAGATTCGTTTTAAATGATCATTGGAAGAAAATTGGTTTTAATTATTTTAAAAGATTTGATTTAGTTTCGATTCTGATCCTGTATGTTATTTTAGACTAGCTACAGAATCAGATGATTCTGTAGCTAAGTCTGTAGGATTAGATTTTTATTGTTTTGCTAATAAAATATCTTTCTAATTTGTTATTCTTGGTCTATTGCAGATGAATTCGAAATTGCAGTGGATTTGATGAGCAGTTAGGGGATATTTGAAATATTCTGATGTCATTTTAGTTTCCTAGTTTAGTTGATTTTGGGAATATCTTCCCAGATTATGTAAACAATTTGATACTATCCACAGGGAGGCTTTACCCTGTGGAAAAACTTATAAATACTTATTATTTTTTGTAATAATCATCGTCATTCCTAGGAGAACAAGGATATGGAATTTTAATACAGACTGAGACAGAATTTGGTGTTTTGTTACAGCTTTAACTTCTCATGATATCAATATTTTGTTTCATGTTATGTATATCAATTTGTATTTGGTTAATGACTACTTTAGCTATCTTAATCTTTTGAAAATGATATAATTTAATCACTATAATCCATATATGATTTCTTCCAAGTGTTTAAATAACATAACAATTGTTTGATTTAGTTTGTGAACGACAGATTTCTCTTCTTCATAAGTTGAATTATCAAGTATAAGTTTTTGCATAACAGGTTTCCCTTATTGCAAAGATTTATAAATCATATAATTGTTATGATTTTTTATGTCTTGTTTGTCCTGTAAATAACTCGAAGAGCAGCACAGCCTATCGTTTACGAGAAGCTTATTGATTAACCGGTGCAAGTTTCCTTCCTCTGACTAGCTTTGAAGTCATCATACACAAGACAAATTAGGAGCATTTCCAGGTCAGTTTGTCGTTTGTTTGTTAGTGTATTTGTTAGAATATAGTTAGATATATATGTAGAATTATTATATTAGATCATTTAATTTCAGTAAGTTTCATTTCTTATTCATAAAATCAAAAAATCAAAAAATATCTTTGGCTGTCTTAGGGCAGAAATCAAATGAGTTTTACAGGTTTTATTCAAATCTGCAAGTTGTAGATAATGTATATTTGTGAATAAGTTGTAATTCAATTAGTAATTAGATGATTAATTATAGGAGTTAGTGTAATAGTAATCAGTAGTTTGTATATAGAATAGTTAGAGTAGTTTATATTTAGTTTTAGTTTAATTTAGTAGTTTTTTTTAATTAGATTAGTGTATTAGTTTGCTTTTATTTATTTATTGTTAGTTAGTTTAGTTTGTTGTATTTAGTTTTAGTTAGTTTTATTTGTTTTAGATAGATTAGTTAGTTTAGATTAGTTTTCTCTTTGGTTTTCTTAGGACCTTAGAGCGGCCAACGGAGCCGTTAAACTCGTCAGGGTGGTTCATTCCAAACGGCTTGGGTTATTAGACAACCCCGGACCGGTTCCACTCTCTCAGTTGATGGACGGTCAATTTCGCCCGTCAACAAATCTGTAGGGTCTTTGCTTGACTATCTTCACATCTGGTTTCAAAGGTATTCTCATATCTTCCATAGGTCCTTTGATTCCCTTCATATCAGTGAACTTGGTCGAGAACAAGTCCTGATACTCGTGCAATAATTCTGTGATTTTTTCAGTGGTAGCAGTGTCCCAGTAATCTTCGATATTGGCAAGATTTGGTGTCTCCTCTGTCCCGATATTGACTTTATTTATCTTCATTGGTTTCCCAATGAATGGTATTTCAACTCCTGGTCCTTCCACATCTCTCTGACCTTCTGTTTCTGTGATATTCACCTTCCTTGGATCATCGTCTTCGTCGACATTAATGTTGTAGCAGATCTGGAGTTTCTAGAAGAGCGTAGTCCATTCATCCTCTTATTTCTCCAAAGGGAGGCCAGATGCCTCCTTAAATACTTTTTGTCTCACCATATGTAGTGCTTGATCTATTGAAGGAAATTCACTTTCAAACAAAAAGGTGGTTAGAAAATTCTGGATCATACCTTCCCATTCTGAAGTGACGAGGCACAAGTTTGCTTAAAGGTACCAGTTAATCGGGGTGGTATCCAACGTATTGACAAATCTGTGTACCCATTGTTCTCTAGGAATGTCACTCTAGGCCTCTTCGCAACTTCATACATGGTCCTTTGGGTAGCTTCGACCTATGTACCTTGCTTCGTAGTTTCCTACTTGTGCTGAAAACCGCACTGCCATCAAAGTTCGACATTGTGTCCAGTTTGTAACATTGCTTCTATGTGTCCCCCACTATCTTGCTGGTGTGGCTTTCATGGCCTCATCCATTTCCAATAGCCTCTGTTGTGTTGGTACACTTGTCTCAAATTTTGATAAAAATTTCTCTAAGGGGTTCAACCCATCAAATGTGGGTAGATTACTCACAGTTGTGCCAATCCAACGAACTTCTCTAGTTAGCCTAGCACATCTTCTTGTAGATACTTCATACATCTAGTTCTTCCAGTTCTCCAACGCTTCTTCTGAGTCGGATGAACATGTGTTGTCACTTTGCTAGCTCATATTCCCGTCAGTTGTAGGGTTGATATAATCCTGCTATTTGGCTGTTAATTTGTAGATGTTTTCTAGTTCAAATGAGTGGTCCTCTTCTATGATAGGTTCTGTATATCGTGGACCCTCATCTGGATCTAACGGTGCAATGAACCTAAGGCCAGTTTTCTCAAATGTTATGCATCTTTTCTTTAGATCAACGACAGTGGAATTGTCGAAGGCCCAATCAATTCCTAATAATGTAGGGTAAGGGAAACTATCATCAACAATTTCAATTACCTCACAATCTGCAAAGGTTCTTACTCCATCAATGTCCACTAGGACATGCTCTAATCGTCCAAATGGGTTGACATCTTGCTGATTAGCCATGCGAAGCTTGATAGGGGAATATATCAGCTTGGGTTTTCCCATCAGTGCCCAAGTCTGCTTCGTCATGACATTGACCTCTGACCCTAAGTCGAGGACCACATAGTCTATCTCATACTCTCCTATCTGAGCATTCAAGTGTAATTTTTTATTTTTCCTTCTCCTTTTTCCAATTTGGTGCACTGCCCTATTTAGTAAGGGGTCTATCTTTTCTAGCTCATACTGCTTGATTAAACCTTGTAATTCTTGTACAACGTCTTTATCTTGAATCAACTTAACACAAGTGTACAAAAATTCCATGAGTTTTCTTACCTCTTTCCCTTCTGTTGGCGATGCAGATGGATCAAATGCATGAGGCATGCCATATTCTTTGATTTCTGGTTGTCTATTTGATGAAGATCCTTGATCTCCTTTGAACTCTTTTCTTGCCTCCTCGAATATTTGTCTTTCTTTCTTAGCATCGAACGTTGGGGTCTTTTCTGTAGCTTTCCTAACTCCGTGGTCATTTTCAGTCTTTCCTTGGGCTTCTTTGTCTTATCCTGTAGCAACACCTCCTCGAGTGATAACAATGACTCTAGGATCTTCTTCGCGAGGTTCAACATATATCAATTGTACTTGTGGGTTCTGCTGAGGTCCTCGTCTTTCCTGAAGTTTATCCAACAACATAGGGAATTCCTCTATGACATGCTCGAAGGAGTTACAGTAACTATAGGTTGTGCAAGGATTCTAACAATCCCTTGCTAAATGTCTTGGTTGCATGCAGTTGTAACAGATTATTTGTCCTCGGCCTCGGCCCATACCTCCTCCTCTTCCTCATCCTTTGTAGCCACTATGAGGAGTGAAATTTCCCCTCCCCGGAGAGTTTTACTGCAGAGTGTTTCCTTCTCGTTGTACTTCGCCTTGAATCTTGTATATGTCTCTCGACCTTTCATGCATGAGATCATAAGATCTACAATCTCAATCATCATGCCCCACTAATTTACATAATGTACAATACAAGTTTGTGGGTGTCTGAACATACTTCTGCATGTAGTAGCACTCACCTGGGTGATGCCTATTTCTGCATACATCACACCAGAGTAGGTTAACTTTCTTTAAGGGGCTCGATGCCCCTGATGCCAAGTACTCATGAACTAAGGGACAGTGTTCCTTATCATGGCCTTCAGATATACATCTTACACACTAGATATCATCCCTTTTATCTTTTCCCTTATCTTTCTTCATATCCTGGCTCATGATCTGGCTAATGCCTAAGCTAGATTCTCCCATCGGTGTTGATTCAAGATTCATGGAAATCTCCAAATATTATGCCTGAGATGAAATCTTCTGCTACATCAAAGGAACTCTTATGTGTGGTAACAACACAACGATGAACCATTCTTTGTTTTGTTCATCTAGGATTTGAAAATTTAATTAGCCTGTCAGGTTCTTGAATCTCTGTTCGAACTCCCAAACAGGTTATGCTACCTTTTGTTTAATCTCTTTTAGTTCTGTAATACATTGTGACTCCGACTTAGGTTTCTTAAATTCTTTAATCAACGCATTCTTTATCTCCTTCAAGGGCTTAGGTTGTGCCAGTCCTTGGACAAATTTCATGTACCAACTCAGTGTGCGGTCCCTTAGCATAGTGCTGAACTGGGTTCTCTTGATGGCTTCATCAGTGATACTTTTAATATTCCATACGGCTTCACACAGAAACCAATGATGATCTGGATCTTCAGATCCATCTCCTCTAAAGATAGGGAGTCTCATTTCATCTGCCATAGAGATGACTAGGGTTATTGTTTGAGTAGATGTTGAGCTACTAGTAACAGTACTCTGAAGACTCTGGTGGTTCTGGCTATTCTGACTGCTAAGTATTGTTGGGACAACAAGAGGATTAGCATTACTTACTTCAGTAGTCCATGCAGATCCTGAAGTTTCTAGCTCGCTTTGGTGCAATTCTTTAGCTTCCCCTTCTTCTATTCTGGTGGGCTCTAGATGCTCTTCGTCGGTTAGATCTACCTCTTCTCCACTATAGAAACCATCTTCTTCGTAGTTTTTCTTAAACAAGTCTTCAAGGTGAACTCATAATACTTTCCCACTGCACGTA
Organism: Picea glauca; assembly: GCA_000966675.3. Classification (NCBI taxonomy): domain Eukaryota; kingdom Viridiplantae; phylum Streptophyta; class Pinopsida; order Pinales; family Pinaceae; genus Picea; species Picea glauca. The sequence continues at coordinate 515,324 of JZKD02S1674906.1, forward strand.
TGTTCTGCTTCTGTGTCACTGTCGTTGTCCGAGGTATTGAACATTAGCCTTTTCAGGTCCAACTAGTCTACTATATCTTCAAGATGTGGTTTTCATGCAAGAGAATCTTGATTCTTAGCTTTAGGAGGTGAAATTTTTTTCCTCTGGGTCCTTTGAAAAAGTATCTCTCGGCTTGGCTATATGATTATGTTCTATCAACAAAAAACTCGATGATATACCCTCCAATGGTACTATCAAACCAGTGATCTGTTGCCCTGCATACAACGTTGTTGACTCTCTTGAACTTCTGGATCAATCCTAGTGTCCAAACCATAGGAGGTCTAGATCTTATTTCAAACTGTGTGTCAGCTAACCTAGCCAACCACTCATGTAGCTCCTGATGGATTCCTCCAAGGAAGATCTCGTGAATGTCGGTGAAGATGTATATTTGTAGCCAATCTTCAGTAGTCAATTTAGAGTTCTTGTTCTGGTCTTCAGTGAATTCCTTCTCTTGATCCTCTATCCACTTCTGTATCTCTATGTTCTATGGGAACCACCTTGACATTCTCTTAAAAATATTCCAGTCCCGACAATGGAACTATTTGTTGGCACAGGGGCAGACCCAAGGTTCAACTCCAAGAGCGCACCAACAAGCCCTAGCTATTGTCCCTTTCGGCAACAACTACGAAGCAGCTATGAAGGGGTTACGGGATAGAGATGTCTACAACTAGGGGAATATCAAGTGGTTCTTATTACAACAACAACACAACATGCATCTATTATTCAACTAGCTAGATCTATCCTTCACAACTACAGATCTGATCTAATACAATAATGCAGATAACAATATAACAATGACATAGCTCAAAGCATCAATCTCACACACACAACAAAATATGTATGTGGTTCACCCTCTCTCTATGGATACATCCATAGAACTGTGCTTATGATATATTAAGATAAAGCTTACAGTTTGGATCTGCTCTCTTGGCCTGCAGATCCTCTCTCTCCTTCTCTCTTTGTCTCTTCCTCTCCCCCTTCCTGCGCACCCAGCTACAGGACTTGATCTTCGCACCCAAATGAAGACCTTACAATACCAGAAGGCTCTCTCTCTCAACACTTCTCTCACCCTTAATACAATATTCTCCTAATGAATCATAATCAGTAACAAGGCTCAACTACAATACTGACCTGACCTAGGTCCTTTCGACCTCTATTTATACATTACAATCCCTTACCGATAGCCTTAGGTCGAAACCTAGGTGTTAAGACCCTAATTACCAAAAACCTAGGTGTCTAAAACCCTAGGTCGACTTGACCCACGTTTTTTGGGCTTTGCCAGCCTATCTTTCCTTCTTCATCTCGCAGTGCTCCAAAGCATCCAATGTTGGATTTTTTTCACTTCCTGAGTCGTCCTCGGTCCATCTTCCTTGCTGATATGTCATCCTCGATATCCTCATCCAACGACTTGATTTTCCACACTTCGCTCCATCTTTTCTATTCTTTTGCTCACTTCGACCCAATGACAGTCACTGTGTCTCCCACGAAGCTCGCCTTTTACCTTTTCTTCCTTGTTCTTCGCTTCCTTCCATAACCCAGGGCCAACAACAAGTAATAATATGAAAGCATAAATTATGGGTCTTTGGGGAATCCTTTTTCTCTCTTCCTATCTTTTTATAAAAATACTGATGGTTGTTGGTGACTCCAAGGTCACTATTGATTGGATAAATGACAAATCCAACTTGAATCTAATTTATCTCAGCAACTGGAAAGAAAAAATCAGAAGATTAAGGATTGGATTTGAGATTATCAATTTTATGCACATACATAGGCAGTTCAACAAAGTAGCATACGACCTTTCAAAAAAGGCACTCAAAGACAATACAGGTTGGCTCTATTATGAAGAAATGGTTGATAAAACTACTATTAGCGCCGGAAAATTACACATTTTCTAGGTTGGAATTATACATATGTACCTTTTTTGTTAATTATGTATATGTCACTAGTTGGACATTATAATGATACTACATTGTATAATGTGAAGGAAGGAAAGACTATATGATCTTTTTTATCAATACTTTATAGAAACATATGTATTTGGAAGTTTCATTTGATTCTAATACAATAATAGTGAAACTATTTTTTTCACGTGAAAAAAAAGTAAGGGCTTGTATGGTGTATATACTACTCACCACAGTGTATATGCATACATTGACATTAATTCCTTGCCTCTTGAGTTCTTTTCATTAATGCCTTGGCTTTTGAGTGCTTGCTCACAATATAAGCTAAAGAGAATGATAATTAATATTAATCAATTTGGATTTCAATGCCTAGTTGTGAAACTTCAACAACATAGTTGGTGAATTTGTATTTTTCCAAATTACTCGCCTACCAAATTGACAAAACCGTGTATTTTTATTTCGTTGGATTACAGAAAATCTACTTAAACAAAGTGTGTTATCCGCAACTTAAACAAGGTCAAGGGCAACATGGCACAAAATACAAGACATTAAATCTCCAAGCAAATTATAAGTCAGGGCCACATGGTTGATTTTTTCATTTGATTTTCTTATGGGCGAAGTCACATGTGAGCTAAATGTGTAGCATGGGAAAGTAGAAATTACGTGTATTGGCATCAAATCCAAATTTGTGGGAAGTTTATTAGTGTGGAGCAATGATTATGAGTTTCATTATCTTTGCTCCATTATGAGTTTCACTATCTTAATAATATTTTGGAAAAAAAATAGTTTCATTTTATTTATTGGTTTAGTAGATCTTCTCAATCTTATGGGAAAATAAATTTTTTCATCATCAATAATATTTTAAATAAATTAAATTAAATTAACTGAAAAATATAATGTCGTATTAATGATGATGTTGGAGCCGCCCTTGTTTTTCACCTCACACAATTTTCAATTTTTGATACTTGAGATCTAAAGTTGCTTTTCTTCTCCTTCCGAAATCTTAAAACTCTGGAAATCTTGTCGCATGAACATAAATGTTTTTCCCTCTTTAAAAACAGAACCATTCTCGCAAATATGTTCGCTCTTTTGTTTTGTTTCGGGGTCTTGCAAGTCAGACACTTTAATTTTTGAATTCACAAGTCCCGAGTCGCGAAACTTCGAACTCGATTTTAATTTTCGCCCAAGGCATTAACTAGGGTGAAACCTTTAACCCATGATTAGACGTCATCGGGGTTTTTTTCCTCGGCATGCGTCAAACCCAATTTTTTGTTCTTACAGCCCCGATAGTTGAGAACACGATAACCCTGTAATAACCTTGGTCAGAAGTTAAAGATTAAAAAATTAACCATGGTTAAATTTAGTTCTCGGCGCTTCGCCACTCGGTACTTTCTATCATAAAGATAAGGCACCTAAAACCCCGACTCACGAGGTTGCGAGATGAATATAGAAAGATTAATTAATATCCTAATCTAAGATTTCCTTCCCGTAATTTGGGTCTTAATTATCGCCACATCGCGATGTCGCGATATCGCGACTCGGCATATCATTTTCCCAAAAGTCTGTATCCAAAGTTCCGAGTCGCGATATGGAAAATAAATTAATTATATAATTAAAGATTGCGCCAAATCACGGTTACGATTAATTAAGCTAAAATTGGCACTCGCAGTCTCGCGAGTCGAAGAGTCTAAATGTAAAAAGGAAATTCACGATGTAGCGAAAAGAGAAAAAATTATTTAAGTCGTTAAGATTTGTAATTTCAATTTAAATGAGATACGTCCTGCGCATAGAGGTTGGCACACTTCACGAGGTATTTACTTGCTCTCCATAACCCGATTTCCTGTCAAGCCACCGAACATTGATGACATTAATGAAGAATTAGGGTAAATCCACAAATAAATAAGATCGGATTTATATAATAAATTTAGTTTTATTTGCGATTTGACAGACTTATTTCAAAGGTACAGGATTTTCAAATATATACGAGAGTTTCATTCTTTTTAAACATTTCTCATAAGCGCACAAAGCTCATATTTTTCCGAGAGAACTCATTTTTGCATGTATACACAGATCTATTGCAGAAGAGCGAAAAAGCAAGCGTCAGCCATGGCTCCAAGGAGAGTAGCGAGAACGAATGTCGAGGTTGCAGCGCAGGGTCCAGAAAACATCTTAGATACTTCGCCTCGGACTGGCGGCTCAGTACCCACCTGGTCGTTCATTTCAGACATTCTACAATCCGAGTTGGTAAACTATTCAGACTCAGATGACGATGACAATGATATTGTAAAGGACGACCTGAACACTAAGTATAAGACAATTGTTCAGTTGGGAATGCACCTGGTTGCAACCATACCTCGGTTGCTCCCATACTATGACATGATCCAATGGGCATTGGATCACATCAACCTTCCCACCAGAACTATCATAAATGACCGACGGACCATGGTCGGGACTTTCAGACCAGAGCATATCCAATCTATGTATAAGCTCCCAGCGACTTCTGAATATATATATGGCAATGAATTCCTGGAGGAATTCAAAAAGAAGGAGTGTGAAGAATATGATAAAACCATGCCTGGTTTGATAAAAGATTGGGTTTCGTGCTCCGCGACATTTAGAGTGAATGACAAGGGCATGTATTCAATTTCTTCGCTGGAGCCACAGTATATGTATGTGGCGATGATGACATGTCGACTTTTCGGATGGGAGGATACCGTGCATTTTTACATCCAGTGGGTACCTCTCATCTTTCAGGTAGCAGAAGGTTGCTCATTTAATTGGGTGAAGATGCTCTCCGACAGTCTTTTCAACAGGGTCACAGAGTACTGGGAGAAAAAAGCAACCGGGAGACCATCCGGATTCTTCCTGTCCGCGTATATCATGGACGCAATATGCTCCATGACACATTTTCCTTTGATGAATTGGGATTGGAGTGAAACCCAAGAAAAAAATGTGCATGAGTACCACGACAAGCTGTGGGAAAATAATGAAAATAAGTTTATTTATGAGATTTTCAATTGGGTGATGGTGCCCCTGCACATCGCCATTTTTGGTCTTTCGCCACCCCGCATCTCGGATAGCATTGCTGCGAACCTAAGAAGTATCGCGGATTGGTACGTAGAAGAAGAATTCTCCTATTTTAGAGTTTTCGGAGCTGTTGTTCCTCCTCTGGTGCTACCGCTGTTCATCCCCGACAAGTTGGCCTGTTGTGAGATTGCTCGACAAATAGTGATTGGCAGAGTGAGTAAAGAGCTCAAAGCGTCATCAAAGAAGGTATGGCCGTTTTTCCTTGTTCGTCTTAATTCCTATTCCTTATTAGATTTCGGACATGCTAAGGCTGAGGCTGTAACCTTAGAACACTTGAGCCTAGTCTCTATTGAGTACAAAAAGCATGATCCTTAGAGAATTGTAAGCACCCATTTGGGAAATTGTGGATTAAAGAGGTTTGAACACAAGTGTTCACCGTCGGATGATGTTTTTCGAGGGGCGAGGTCCTATGCGGAAGTACAATTCTGAATCACATCTCTGGCACCCGAAGACAGGGATTCTGTTTTAAAATTTTAGGAGCATAGGAAAAGATGCCTCCCCGTTGTGCTGGGAGGTTTGGGACTTTCCAAGGATAAAGAAAAGGAAGCCAAAATTTTTGAGGGGAAAACTTATAATCCCAAAAAACGTCAAGAAGGGGAGCAGGAGAAGAATCCTGAACAGGAGAAGATTACCGAATAGGAGAAGAGTCCCGAATAGGGGAAGAGTCTCGAGCAGGAGAAGAATCCCGAGCAGGAAAAGAATCCCGAAACAGAAAAAGGGACAAGCGACCCACCCAAGGAACATGGTCCAGAGATGGAAGTGAAAAACACCGACCCGCCTGAAACTCAGAATCCAGAGACAGGGACAGAGACGAAGACCTCCGATCCTCCGAAAGAGCAGGACTCACTCGTCACACCAGGAAAGGCGGCGAAGTAGATAGGACAACCCATCACCTCTGTCACACCCTTGCAGTCGGCACAGGGAGACGTTAGTGAGGGATGGGTATTTGGTGAAGAACTAAGATCTATAAGGGCAGAGGAACTCCCCCCTAGTGAGTTCTTTTTTGACAGAAAGAGAAAAGCTGTAGTAAAGCGGGAATTTTATCAAGAGGGAGAGTCCACTGTTAAAAAATTCAAAGTAATGACAGATGGAAAAAACAAGAAGAGTGATGAATTCGCCAGAGAGATAGTAGGGATGCTAGGAGCGTATGCGTCAACAAACCAATTCTCGGTTGTGATGTTGAAAAATCAGCTCAAGAGAAAGAATCAACTGATCAAGACTCTTAAAGCCCGAGTAGCTTCGGCTGCGGAAGACGCTAAGAGTCAAGCGAGTGGAGCAATAGAGCTGGCCCAATTGGACGATAAGAAAGAAATTGAAGTCCTCAAAACCAAGCTGGAACAAGCAAATTCAGTGATCCGAGATGGTCGGGCACAGTCGGATCAATAGAGGGATACGATCACACAGTTACAGGCTCAGTTAAAGGTCGCAGAAAGAAAGGTGATCGACATCAAGATTGTTAAATCCCGAGCAATTGACATTCGGAGCAGGATCTCTTCTGCTCAACAGAGTCTACTAAACAAAATAGGGGAGTTTCGAAAAGATTGCTTGTTAATGCATCAGATTTTTGAGAATCTGATTGTCAAAGAAAGAAATGCAGAAGCTGCTCGGGTCGCCTTCCAAGAAGCAGTGATAGCTACCAACAATAGATTTTCAGCAGCCCCCCCCGGACTCACCATTGCCGAACAAACTAGGGGTAATATTTTGTTAAAGAATTGGGAACATGATATTACTTTAAGCAAGGAGCAGGCTCAAAAAGTGACGAATTCACTAGAAGAAACTTTCAAAGACATAAATGGTGAGATGTTAGGGATGGAGAGTGGAGGTGACACAGAGATGCTAAGGAAGATGAATATAGAGCGGGTCTCCCTCGACATGAAGGAGAAAAATGAGAGAAATTTGGCAGAAATCTCTAAGATGGAAAGGGTAGACATGGCTCAAATTGATGAACATTTGATTCAACCCAGCGCACAACTCGGTGCCCTTGATATTGTTGATGCACATATGGGGAATAAACTTCCACAATTATCCTGAGAGTGCTATTTTGCTGAAGCCGTTTGTCAAGCAGAGCCGTCACAGCTTGTATCCCAATTCATGGACAGATGTAAGATATGCACTGAGTCTATGCAAAGACAAGCACCTGGCCCTTTTTGAAAATAAAGTAGAAGAGATGGAGTTTTTTCGCTCCTCACAGCTGCCAAGCGGAACTTTCACATCTTGTATCCAGTTTATGGACATATGTAATAATATGCATTGAGTCACGTAAAGGTAGGCAGCTGGCACTTTTTTGAAGATAGAAGTAGGGAAGGGAAAATTTGTATAAATAGATCACCAAAAGAAGAACCAAGGGGATGGACTTTTTGGTAATGAATGTAATAGAGATTTTTGTATCTGAGAAGTTAATACAAGCAATTTGAAGATTCCCGATTCCGTCACGACTGTGTTACAAGTTTGTTTCGTTATGTTTTCTTGTTTCTTTTCATTTTGCTCTACATAATTGATGTGTATCACTATAACTTAGTACGACCACTACTATAGT
>JZKD02S1674906.1:536413-585654 GCA_000966675.3 Picea glauca
AAAGACAAGCACCTGGCCCTTTTTGAAAATAAAGTAGAAGAGATGGAGTGTTTTCGCTCCTCACAGCTGCCAAGCGGAACTTTCACAGCTTGTATCCAGTTTATGGACAGATGTAATAATATGCACTGAGTCACGTAAAGGCAGGCAGCTGGAACTTTTTTGAAGATAGAAGTAGGGAAGGGAAAATTTGTATAAATAGATCACCAAAAGAAGAACCAAGGGGCTGGACTTTTTGGTAATGAATGTAATAGAGATTTTTGTATCTAAGAAGTTAATACAAGCAATTTGAAGATTCCCGATTCTGTCACGACTGTGTTACAAGTTTGTTTCGTTATGTTTTCTTGTTTCTTTTCATTTTGCTCTACATAATTGATGTGTATCACTATAACTTAGTACGTCCACTACTATAGTGAAGGGATTTTATTTTTCTGTAATTGTTTCTTGTCTTTCCTCTGCACCAGCTATCAGCAGGTGTAAGACCAATTCGCATTTACAAAATTTTATATTTCTTTACACTATGTCAATTATTTCTATGTCAATTTCTTCTTCTGTGTATGTGTGAGTTTTCTACTGATAGGAACCTTACGTTACCCACAACTAAATGTTTTTCTCTCATTCCACATATTTACTAAAAAATAATACAGTTACAGGAAAGGGCCTTCAGTTTGCATTCCCATTTTTTTCTTCATGCAAAAATCCCTCTTAAAAAACCAAATTGAAACAACGTTAAAATCTCTTCCTAAATCGTTTCCATACTGGTAATGTTCCTTAAATGATTGTCCCTGCAGTAACTCAACCTAATCTTCAACCCAGACTCTCTAATCAAACTCATATTTCTTTAAATCTCTTTGATACAATTCTTAAAACTGCTAACACCCGGGAAGAATTAGAACGTTCATGGGCAGCCATTGAGCAAGATATTACCACCCAGGAACAGTTGGAAGCAAGAAAAAAAGAACGTAGAAACCCTCATTAGTTTCCATACCGAAGGTTAGTATAATCCTGTATCAACCTTTTTTATACTTTCGGATGCCTTGACACTGTACTTTAAATCCTTAGGTACAGACTCAGGAGCAACAGATGACATTGTGTATTTTCACATATTTCCTTTCTATCAAGAAATTTATCTTTATTACTCCTTACCTAAGTATGATTTTTGTAATCAAGTCACGGTCAATCATTATTGACTTTGGGCAATGAGGTATTGCTTGAAAAAACAAAATCCATAGTTTTCCAAAGTTTGGAATTTTGTTATTAATTATTTTTTTTTATAAAAATAAAAATTAAATAAAATCGATATTTTTAAAAAACCTATATCTATTTGTGATTAGTGGATTTTGGTCATGTGACTAGATAAACCCACTTATTTAGGGTAGTTAAAAATTTATAAATTTAAAAAAGAATTGCATGGCACGACCTATGGTAGTAGGGAAGGAACATGATGATGTACACTTAATGTCTCATTGGTCAAGGAGGCTCTCTCTTTTTGATTATTTGGTAGCTTCTTGTTGGTAGAATGAGTCTCTATTGGAAGGAGGATGGTCATTTACCTTGCAACTCTGTTCCATGGTAAAGTTTGGAATCATTACCTCTCCAGTGACATAACATCATTGTAGCTTTGTATTGGATCCTATGGTAACTATAGATATGTTTGGCTCTATATGGGCTTCTTAGTCTATGGTTGTGGTGTACAATTCACATTAGTTGTGTAGTTCATGTTTTGGAATTCTTTCATGCACATGCTCTGGTTATGGGTGTTGTAATTTTGCACTCATTTTTTCTGTATGGTTTCTCATGTTGGTTTGTTTCTTCCCTCATTAATAGAGGTTGTAGCAGCACACCTATATGAGCTCAAGTGGTGGTGACACGGGTTTGCATTGTACCTACCTTCCTCTTCTTAATTCATTGCCATCTCACTATTGGGAGGAGGAGGATATGTTATAGCTTTGTTTCCTGCCCATTGAGATAACAATATGTTCTACTCCTATGGGAGTTGCAAGTATTTTTGGATATATATGGACTCCTCAATTTGTGGTTTCAATGTCCATTTCAGACTAGTTGTGTGGTTCATGTTTTGTAATTCTTGGTGTTGGAGGTTGATATTTTGGGTGTCATGATTTTGGGTTCATCGGTTCTTTGTGGTTGGTCATGTTAATATGGCCCTTTCATTTGCATGGGTTGTTGTACAAAACTTGTATGATCTAGGATATTGATGGGGAAGGATGGTGTTGGGTATTTAATGTCCTGGTTAGATGGGGATGCCCCATTGAATGTAATGTTTACTCTTTTGTGTATCTTGTAGTTCTTGGTTCATATGTTACCTGCATCATTGTTGCACCATTCACATAGAGGTTTCTTATACATATCAAGGTTGTAGGTGTGTTTGGAATTGTGTTAGCTCCTCAGTCCATGGTTGGGATACCTATTTTATAGTGGTTGTGTGATTAATGAATTGGAATTATTATTGTTGCATGTTTTGATTCTAGGTTAATCAATCATTTTTTGTCACTAATGTTGTTTTGGCCCTTCCATCCTCCACTGGGGATGATGCAAATGAGGTCCTTTGGTGTTGCATATTATATTTCTAGGTGTTGTTGTTCTAGGTTCATCGATACTTTATGACTGGATATGCTAGCTTGGTCTTTTTGTCCTTCACATGATTATTGTAGGGAACATTCATTGCATAGTTTGCTTCTTGTTGGCATGTTTACAGGCAGAGTGTGCTTGTCATTGATGGAAAGAACAACAATGATGATGGCATGCCTACAAGAAAGAACATCAACAATGATGGGATGTCTACATGTAAGAAAAACAACAACGATGGCATGATTACTGATAGAGTGTGCAATCAAATCTCAGGAGGAATAGCGCAAAGTTGCACGTAGAATGCAAGTGTGCCCCAGGGCCGAGGCTAACTTCATTTCCAAAGATCAAGAGAGAAAGCAATTTTCAGAAATGAAGATGAGTCCCAAAGTCATAAGGACTCGCATAAGGATCAAAGGTCGAGGCCTTTGACACTTAGAAATTCTTCCAAGTCGGGAGGAAGTGTAAGCTTAGGAGGAGGAGCGACAGTGGTCGTTGGATCACCAATATTGAATACCTGATGTCCATTAGATCAGAGTCCAGTGGCCATAGGAAGGGTAGAGGAGAAGTACATATCTGATCCGTTAGATCTGAGCACCGAGGACCAACAATTGTCGGATCCAGTATAACTACGAAGAGGATAATGGTCGATATCCATCCTCCAACTCAGTGAAATGTGAAGTCACAATGAGATCTGAGTCATTAGATCCAGAGGACACGTGGCGAGAGATCAACATTTCACTGACTCATGAACTTCCTTCCCAACAATCCTAGTCGTTCATTTGGGAAGGACATGTGCAGCCGATAAAGCAGTTTCAAAAAATTGGAAGTCGAAATAAGGGAGGTGAGTAGTCCTCCAACTTCGCGAAATGCGAAGTCTCGATATGATCTGAGCCATCGGATCACCAAGGATTGTGGGCCATTGATCTAGAGCAGGTTTCATAAAATCAGAAGTCGGGAGAAGGGAGGTGAGTAGTCCTCCAACTTCATGAAACATGAAGTCCCGATAAGATTTAGACTGTTGGATCACAGAGGGCTGTGGGTCGTCGATCTGACACAGAGCGCTGAATAAGGAATAGAGAGTTGGAAGAATCAGGGTTGGCTCACATTCAAATGCTCGACATGTGAAGTCATAATTTTATCACAGTCGTCGATCAAAGGGAGAGCATGGAACATTGATCATGCACGACAAATTTCACAAGTTTGTGAAACGCGAAGCACCCTTTTTCTTGGCCCTTGGTCATAGCCAAGGTCACATCAATGAAAATTTAAGGGAGGAGATAGCATGTCACTAGGCTCCACTTCGAAGATCGTCGAGATTGTGAAGCACCCATTTGATTAGAGAGTGGTCACAACCAGTGGTCACATCATCAAAGGTTAAGGGAGGAACTAACACGTCACTAGGCTCCACATTGGAGATCGCAAGTTGGGATAATCGAGGAAACTCACAGTTGAATAGTCGATGTTCGAGATTGTGAAGTGCCTTGTGGTCAATCCTATGGTCACAGCTCGTGGTCACGTGAAAGGAAGGGGATTAGCTAGAAAATCGAGTTCCCAATGTGTATTTTTCTCAGAAAGGGAAAAGGCGCCAAAGGCATGACCGCCGAAGGTTCTCTAGGTAACTGCCAGAAACCACTGATTTTTTTTTCCAGAGAATTTGAAGAGGCTTCAGGGTGATTGTCAGAGAAGCTGAAGAGACTCAAAGTAACTATCAGTGGAATGAAGAGACAATTGATAGATTGAAAAGTGTCAAAGACTGTTATTGCTAGTGATGCCAAAATAATCTCAGGATGAATGACCATTCATGGTGAATAGACTGAGCATAACTTCTAGAGAATATGAAGAGTTTCCAGGATGATCTGGCAAAGGAATCGGTGTGTGAAAAACATGCAGAAAAAATAAGAGAGGCAATACTTTGTGTTTTCTTCATGTGGTAAGAAGGTGGTTGTGCAGAGGAACAAAAGAGTATATAAGAGGCGCAATGCATAGAATTAAGGTATGCAACAGAGTATGAAATGAAGCAAAAAATTTGAAAAAATAGGATGGTATGCATGGAGGAGAACAATGATGTAGGTAGAGCAGTGCAGTGTAGCAGAACAATGATGACACTGGTAAGCTATTGATAAATACTGTATCACTATAATAGATTCCAACAAGCAAAGATTTATATTTCAGGGTGGTAGGGTGGTGCTAGGGAGGACTTTTTTCCTTAGAGTTTCAAGTGGGTTCTTGAACACAGGGAGTTGTAGCTTCCATCTGGTTGAAGCCATAAAATCTAGGGTGGTAGGGTGGTGCAAGGGAGAACTATTGTTATCTGTTATGCAGGTTGGTGCCTGTGTGACTAGAATTTGGTGCTTCCATCCAGTTGGTGTTGGAACACTCAGGGAGTTGGTGCTTCCTTCTAGTGGGTGATAGAGAAAACAAAGAGTTGGTTCTCTCAGCAAGTTGCATCTTGTAAAATAGAGGTGGTAGCCTCACAATGAGTTGGTTCTCATAAGAATGATAATGTACAGAAAATAAAGACTACTTGTAATATCAAGAAGAAGATGTTTTCTCCCTTTATGGGTTTCCTCAGGAATATCTGTCTTTGTGTGCTTCATGTGTGCGATTGATGTTGAATACTCTATTGATTACTTCCCTGCATTATTTTGATCATCATTGAGTGTTCTGTAATGAGTTTAAAATGGTTATAATTGTTTAAGCACAGTAACAACTGATTCACCCCCCACTCTCATTTGTTTAACAATTGGTATCAAAGATGGTTCCTTTTATCTAAGGGTAGATCCTAGAGCTTAAACATGACTAGCCATGAAGGAACTTCAACCAATAAATCCCCCATGTTCAATGGAACAAACTTTTCCTTCTGGAAAGTTAGGATTAGAACCTACATAATGGCTTTAGGTGTAGATGTTTGGGATGTGGTAGAAACTGGTTATGTAAAGCCAATTGTTCTAATTAATAATGATGACAAGATAGAATTCAGCTTCAACGCTAAGTCTATGAATGTTATTATGAGTGGGCTTGTAGAAGAAAAATTTGTAAAAGTTATGCACTTAGAATCTGCTAAAGAAATGTGGGACAAACTCATTAGCAGTTATGAAGGTAATGAGAAGGTAAAGGATGCCAAACTTCAAACCTATAGATTACAGTTTGAACAACTAAAGATGAAAGAGGATGAAACTGTTGGGAAGTAATTTGTGAGAGTTGAAGAACTAGTAAATGCAATGAAAGGACTTGGTGAAAACATTGAGGAAACCTCATTAGTTCAGAAAATCTTGAGATCTCTCCTTGATAGGTTCAACCCAAAGGTCTCTTCTATAGAAGAAATTAATGATCTAAAATCTCTTCCTTTTGATCAACTTCTAGGAACGTTGACTGCATATGAAATGAGGATAGGTAAAGATAAATCCACCTATAGAGAAGCATCATTTAAAGAAGATAAGAATGAGGATTATGAACCTGATGAAATTGAAGAAAAATTTGTGACAATACTAAAGAGAGGATCATGCAAGTACCAAAGCAATTTTCCCTTTAAATGTTTTAACAGTGGAAAGATAGGTCACTTTTCATATAAATGTATACAAAAGAAAAAGGACCAAAACACTGAAGGTGAAGAGAAGTATAAATCCAAGAGATTTGGTAAAAACAAAAGTATATGTGTAAACAATGATGACTCTTCAGGAGACACAGATAGTGATTATGATTGTGAAGATAAGGTTAATGGCTTCATGCTTATGGACAAAGAGTATTATAATAATGAAAGCACATGAAGTGATGCTAATGAAGAAGAATCTATGGTTGATTTGGAAGGAGAACTGATCAGTTCCCTAAAAGAAATTGACAGACTTAGATTTAAGAAGAAAAAGAAAAAACAATTGTTGATACAGTTCGAGAAAGACAGGAAAAAACATGTTGAAGACCTTGCCTTGCTAAAAGTAGAATTAGAAGAGGTAAATAAAATAGAGGAAATTCTGAAAAAATAGTTATCAGAGAAGAAATCGATATGTGAAGCCTTGGAAGAAGAGGTAGTATCTCCAAAATATTCCAAGCATTAAAGCCTCAGAAGGATTAGCCATCATTCTGAATCAGCAAAGGAATCCAAATTTGAAAACTGGTTTGGGTTATGAAGAAGGATCAAGCAGTGGTCAGCCAAGCAACAAAGAATCCATCAAGTTTGTCAAATCTACATTCATTGACAACAACAAATATGGAGAAACAAAGGAAGATAATCAACCGCCAGGGAAGAGTGAAAGAAAAAGTACCAGAACTGAACCTGTAGATCAAAGAAATAATACACCCTCTGCTCAAAGAAATTATCAGCATGGAAGAAATCAACCTGCTCAAAGAAATTATCAGCATGGAAGAAATCAACCTGCTCAAAGAAATTATCAGCATGGAAGAAATCAACCTGCTCAAAGAAGACAACCATTTTCCAAGTACATAGGATGTTTCTATGGATATTGTTTTTTTTTTCTAACTTTGGTCACAAAGATGTAAATTGTTCTTTAAGATTTAGATATGAGCAATCAAAACACTCAAGGAATAGATATATGCCGCAACAAATAATGAGACAACCAAGTAACAAACAACCACAGACTGCAAATCATGTTATGGTTGGGAAAAATACATATGTTAAGCATAAAAATCGTTATGATCCTTTATTCAATGAACCAGAATGTCACACCTACCATAATTATGGACATAAAGCTGCAGACTGTCGCTTAAGAAACTATGAGCCAGATTTGAATCCCTCTACTGAAAATGTCAAGGTTTGGAAGAAGAAAGAAAATGACAAGTGTGGAGTAGTGTTGTCAGCTCAAAGGCAAAATAACCCCTGGTATATTGACAGTGGATGCTCCAAACATATGATAGGAGACAAAAGTAAGTTTTTGTCTCTAAGTGAAATCAAATCAAGAAATGTAACCTTTGGAAATGATGCTCCAAGTAAAATCAAGGGTAAAGGGATGGTGAGTTTAATTAATGGCAAAGGAAAATCCCAGGATGTTCTTCTTGTAGATGGGCTGAAACATGATTTTCTCAGTGTAATTCAAATGTGTGACAGAGGATGTGAAGTGGTGTTCACTTCCAAGGATTGCAAGATAAATTCTGTAAAATCAAGACAAGTGGTGGCTAAAGGCATAAGGAAATATAATAATGTATATTTGATTAAAGAAGATAGAGAAGAGTGTCATCTAAGAAAACATGATGAAATATGGTTATGGCATAGGATACTTGGACATCTAAACTTTGATCACTTAATCAAGCTTAAAAATCTTGAGGCAGTGAAATATTTTCCAAGAATATCAAAGCCACAAGATTCTGTGTGTAAACCCTGCCAAGTAGGAAAGCTAACCAGGACGCAGTTTAAATCCAAGAACTCTCCTTCAACAGAGAAACCACTCCAATTAGTTCATATGGATTTATGTGTACCATCAAGAAAATAAGGCACAGGGAAGGAAAACTACTTCATGTTGATCATTGATGATTACTCCAGACTCACTTGGGTTGATTTTCTCAAAAAACAAATCTGAAGCATTTAAGAAATTTAAAATATTTAAGGCTTTAACTGAGAATCAAATAGGAAACAGATTAAAGGTTGTAATATATAATAGAGGAGGATAATTTATTTGAAGTGATTTCAAGGAATTTTGTGATAAACATGGGATCAAGAAAGAATAAACCATCCCAAGAACTCCACAACAAAACGGAGTAGTTGAGAGGCAAAACATAACAGTTCAACAAATGGCCAGGTCAATGATGAATGAGAAGAACATTAGTCAAAACTACTGGGTAGAAGAAATACACACATCAGTCCATGTTCTTAACAAAGCCCACCTCGGACCACACAGTGACAAGACACCTTATGAACTGTGATATGGAAGACCTGCTTCAGTCAAACACTTCAAAGTCTTTGGGAGTAAGTGCTACATAAAAAATAATAATGAAAACCTTGGCAAGTATGATGACAGGGATGATGAAGGCATCTTATTAGGATGTTATACCAATAGTAAAGGATATAGATTCTTTAATAAAATATTGCATAAATTAGTTGATTGCATTTATTTAAAGGTTGATGAAGGAGTCCCAATAAGAGAGGTGAGAAATATCGAGTCTGCTACAAAGGAAACAACTGAAGCTGAATATGAATAGGTCCAAGAATCAGAAAAATAAGACTCTAAGTCAGATGAAGATACAAATACTCAGGCAGACTCAAATCAACAGACAACATCAAATACTTCCTCCAGAATTACTCAAAAGAATCATCCTGCAAGTCAAATAATTGGTGAGAAAGACAAAGGTGTAGAAACCAAGAGAAGGATAATCAAAGACACAGATAAATCACATATAGCCTTCATATCCATGGTGGAAACCAAGAAATTTAATGAAGATAGTAAAGATGTAAATTGGTTAAAATCAATGATTGAGGAACTGGACCGGATTGAAAAGAATGACACTTGGGAACTCATTCCTAGGCCAACAGATAAAAATGTAATAGGATCAAAATGGGTCTACAAAAATAAGATGAATGAGCAAGAAAATATTGTAATAAATAAGGCTAGATTGGTTTGCAAAGGATATGCTCAAATAGAAGGACTGGATTTTGATGAAACATTTGTGCTTGTAGCAAGATTAGAAGCTTAGAAGATTATGATGTTCCCTGGTTGTTGATTTTTCATCATGCTCACTCAACCCTCTTGCATATGACATATAATGTCAAAACCTGCAATGAACAGGGTATAGCAAGAAAAAAACATGTATTGTCAAACCTACAATATGTAGCTTGTAATGAAAGATAAACCGATAAAGAGTGGTTTGTTAAGTATATGTTCAATAATTTATAGCACACAGGAGTTAATAATAAAAAATAAAATGACTATCAATGTAATAACCTGTATCATAGAAATAATACAAAAATTCTTGCAAAGATCTACTTCTCTAGGCAATGATCATTTGCCAGCTCATGAACCCCTCCCCCACACCTAAGTATTGTGACACCTCAAAATCAAAAGTATTGTAAACCAGACAGTATCCCCCAATAGCCGAAGATTTATAGTATTTCAAGTGTAGAAATAAATTTCAGAGATTGGTCTGACGAAATGGTTAGAAGATGGCCCCACCTATAGGATACGAGATCCTATATATAGATAAGAAGAGATAGGAAAGAGAGTTTCAAGATAGTCTTAGAGTTATTCCCCAATGGAAAGTGTATGAGATTCATTAACCTTGGCTTAACCATACATATTTCATGTCATCTTTGTCTGCAAGTAATGTCGTACATCAGGACAAGTTTAAATTTATGATTTATTTTTATCATATTACCATCCTCACTAGGTAGAATGCCCCACTACCAGCAAGACTGTTCAGTACTCCGACGGGTTTACTTAGTCATACCATAGGCCAGTACCCGCTTCCAGTAGACCTATTCAGTAGCCTGGTGGGTTAGCCTCTTAAACCCTCAGAGACTGGCCCTCCATATTTTAAGATTTTAGTATAAGATATCTTTATGCAAGAAGATGGGGGAACAACTCCCCAAAAAAAATTTTCTTTCTCTTTTTTCAATTGGGATGGTATTTATGTTAGAGGATGAATTTCCGTTATATTACTTAGTGATTGTCCTGATGTAAGGGGTACTTAAGCGGATGTGGCCTATCTAAAGATATGATATAATCAAGCTATTTAGTGTGTAGTGGATGGTAGCATTGAGAAAGAACATAAAGGTATCTCTAGACTCAATTTAATTTCTTCCTTTGTAGTTATTGTGATGTTTCCATGACTAACTGCTAATTAGACCTCCTTGTTACTCTTTGAGAAAGACACTTGACTCACTTACTCAGGTTTCTTGGAAAAACTGTACGAGAGACCTCTAGGCTTGATAGTTATGGTATCACCTCCTTATACAGTGCTGAAGAGTATCAAGAGAAACTACTTTAGAATGCCTAAAATGAGAATTCTTGCAAAAATATGGCTAATTACAGTAAGTCAATATTCATTTGATGCTTTAGCAGAAACAAAATTCAAGTGTAACAATGTTTGAAGAAAGATCCTTGAAACTGTGTACTCCTGGTGAAATAAATACTTACAGAAATATCTAGAATTTCCTTATTAACAAAATTCAAAAACTATTTACATATATACAGTAGGAAATTCATAAAAAATTTCAAGAATAAGGGGGGACTTCCCCATCTACTATGGCCAATGCCTTGTAGGCTCACATGACATATAGAAAATCCTCTCTGGAAATGGGCTTATGATAAAATTTAATTCAGTTACCATTTACCACAAAGGAGACTTGTCCATCGTCAATTGTTTTAATTTTTACAACTCCATTTTCATATACAGTGTCTACCTCATAAGGTCCCAACCAATGGGTGGTAAGTTTTCCTTTGAAGGTTTTGAATCGGGAATCAAACAACAGGGCCCAATCACCAGGCTGGAAGTGCTTCTTCTTAATAAACTTGTCATGCCACTTGCTTCTCTGGTTTTGGACTAATATCGTCTGTTGGATGGAATCTTGCTTGATTTCATCCAATTAATTCAATTTTAGGGCTCGTTGCTTCTGAGCCTCATCCAGGTTCAATCCTAATTATACGAAAATACATAAGGTCCTTACTTGGAATTCTATAGGTAAAAGTACTTGTTTCCCGTACACTAGCTCATAAGGGTTATGCACAATGGTATTTCTCCAGGTAGTCCGGTATGCCCACAAAGCCTCTGGGAGCCTATCAGCCTAATATTGGTGATGTAACTAAACAATCTTGGTCAATATGGCTTCCAGAACTTTGTTTGTGGATTCTACCTGACCATTGGCTTGCGGGTGGTATGGAGATGATTTACAATGTTTAATCCCATATTTATCTGTTAGCTCTTTCATCAGCTTGGAAGTGAATTGAGTGCCTTGGTCGGTAACAATTTCATGAGGGACACCGAAGTGGGTAAATATGTCTTCATAGATAAATTCGACAACAGAATTCTCTGTAGCCCTGAATAGGGATTTTTCCTCTACCCATTTGGTGGCATAGTCCGTAAAAACCAAAATATAGTTATTCCTATGGGACATGGGTGAAATTGGTCCTACAAAGTCGAGGGCACATTTTTCGAAGGGTTCTATAATAACTTGGGCACACAAAGGCATTTATTCAGCTGACATAGGTCTTCCTATCCTTTGGCAACTATCACAACTTCTGACATATTTAGCAGCATCTTTGAAAATGATAGGCCAATAGTAACCCAAATGTAGCACCTTATATGTTGTACGTTTGTCAGAAAAATGCCCACCACATGGTCCATCATGATAGCTTCGTAGTATATCAGGTACCTCGTCCTCTCAGACACATATATAATAATCAAATCAGGACCTGTGCGAAAAATATCATGACCAACCCAAGAGTAATTAGAACTCTATGTAATAACTTTCCTCTTTTCATGAGGTGACAAACGAGACGGTAACTTCCTAGTGGCCAAATAATTTTCCATATAGATAAACCATGGGGTGTTGACAGAGAGGGAAAAAATATGCTCATCTAGAAAACTATCATCTACAGGGATATCATCATCCTCAGTTTTTATTCGGGAAATAAAGTCAGCTACTACATTATCCTTACCACGTTGGTCAAGCATGCTGATATTAAATTCTTGCAATAACAAAAGACACCTGGTCACTCGACCATTAGTTATAGGTTTGTTCATGAGGAATATAATGGCAGAATGATCGGTGTGTACAAATAATTCATAACCTATAATGTAATGACGAAACTTGTTAATAGCATGAACAACTGCCAAGAATTCCTTCTCAGTAACTGTGTAGTTTAACTTGGCAGGGGACAAGTTCTTGCTCAAAAAATAAATGGCATAGGAATGCTGGTCCTCTTTCTGTCCTAATACCCCTCCTATTGCGGTGTCAGAGGCATCAGTGGATATATGAAATGGGAGAGTCCAATTGGGCCCTCTAAGAACTGGTTCCACAGACAACTTAGCTTTCAGGGTTTCGAAAGCAGTTTGACACTGCTTAGTCCAAACAAAATCAACATCTTTTATCAATAATCCAAACATAGGTGCAACAATCTTTGTAAAATTTTCAATAAACCGCCGATAATATCCGAAATGTCCAAGAAATCTTCTTACCGCTTTCTGAGTCTTGGGGGGTGGAAGTATGACGATGAACTCAATCTTTGCAGGATCAAATTTTATCCCTTCAGATGAAACATGATGTGCTAGAACCACGCCTTCAGTTAACAACATTTTGCACTTTTCATGGCTTAGAGATAGGTTCATTTCCTAGCATTTGATGATGACCTTTTCTAAGTTGTCTAAGGCTTCCTAGTAAGTGTTTCCATAGACTGTGAATTTATCCATGTAGACTTCCACACAATCATGAATAAGATCAGAAAATATCCCTAATACTACTCGTTGAAATGTGGTAGGAGCATTACACAATCCAAATGCTAAGACCCTATAGGCATAGGTGCCCCAAGGACAAGTAAAGGTAGCCTTATCCTGGTCCTCAGGTGCTATAAGAATATGGTTGTACCCACTATACCCATCTAGAAAGGAGAAATACTTCTTTCCAGACAAGGTATCTAGAACTTGGTCAATTAAAGGGAGAGGAAAGTAATTTTCAGAGTGGCCTTGTTGAGCTCCCAGAAATCAACACAAATTCTCCATTTCCCGGTCACTTTCTTGGAACCACTACAAGCTGGGATACCCACTTACTGTCAGAGATGAGATAGATAAATCTGACATTTAACAATTTTTGAATCTCCTCCTTGACTATATCTTTAAGTGATGGGTTCATCCTTCTCTGGGGTTGCCTAATAGGTGTTACTTCCTCCTGGGTATATATGTGATGGATGCATGTGTCAGGGTGTATACCCTTCATGTCAGTGTATTCCCATGCAAATTCTCCTTATTGTTCTTTAAGGATATCTACTAATTATTTATGTTGGTCTGTATCCAACCCAGAGTTTATATGTAAAAAATTCCCTGGACTAATCTCGTAGGGCATAGTATAAGACATGGCAGACTCATATATATATCAAAAATAAAATATGTCAAAGACAAAATGGATAGGTCTAATTGTTCTTGAAATTTTTCCCAAACATGTATTGAAATTGGGGAAAGGACTGTGGAAAATCCACACATGTGATAGCATAAATGAACTGGTTTAACACAATTTTTGTTGTGTGCTCCTGAAGTGCCCATGCATGGTCACTTGGAAATACGGGTTCTTCCCAATATTCGTTCTCATATGGACATTCGAGCCACCATATATTCTCCATAATAGGTTCAGCTGGAGGGTAAATGGTGAGCTTCAAGATAGAGAGACCATTTGAGATGGTCATTTCTCCTTCTCTACAACCAATAAATGCATTGGCTGTGGCTAGACAAGGTCTTCCCAAAATGACGGGATGTCCCTTGGAAGGATCCTTTGAATGAATGACAAGAAAATCTACGGGGTACTCCCATGAGGCTAAAGTAACCATGACATCATCTAAAATTCCTTCAGGTATAACCCTAGTCTTATTTGCTAATTCCAAAATGGTTAGGGTAGGCTGAAGAAGAGGTTGTAACTGTAATTGTTCCAAGGTAGTAGCGGTCATAACATTGATGGCTGTCCCTAGATCTATGAGAGTGTTTCCAATGGAGACCTCATTAATGGTTATGGTAACTATAGGGTTTCCTGTATTCCCATATTTTTCTAGTTTTGGCTGCTTTGATATGTATTCGGAAAGTCCTCCTATAAAGTGTATTGTAGGGGGGTCCTTTTTCTTCCTACCTGGCTTCTTGATACACAATTCTTTGAATACCTTACTGAAGATTGGAATGTCTTTAATGGCCTGAAGTAGATGAATCTTGACACAAATATTTTTCAATTCATTCAAAATGTCAAATTCTAGTCGGGTGGTAGGTTTCTCGATTACCAATCGGTCTGGATAAGGAGGGACCTTCATAATTTGTGAAGGTTCATTTTGGGGAAGTTCTTGGTTCTTCTGGATAATAACATATTCCCACCTAGTGTCATCCGTGGGTTGTTTGGTGGTTTATTCTTCATCTTCTTCATGGATGACTACTGAAGGTCTCTAGCTCTCTAGAACTCTTCCTAATCTTAGTTTCATTTCGTGTAAGGGAACAAGAGTAATAACATACGTTGGGAAGTCCTGCATCTAAACATTGTTAAGAGGTTAAGGGGGCTTATTATTGGGATTCGGCACTGGCTGTGCTTGTAATAGTGTCGGTCTTGGGGAGCTTTCATTTTGATATTGTAGAGGTTGTTGTTGTGGAATAGGAGGTAAAGGTGGTGGAACACAACCTGTCAGAAGCTGTGGAGTGTTCGGTGGGAACTGAGGATAATGATGGCTGGACATAGGGATATGTGGAGCTTGAGGGTTTCCTCGGTTATGTCCTCCTCTCCATCCTTGAAAGAAAGGATGTTGGTACTAAGTAGACCGGTTTTTCCAACCTGAAGAGTTCCACTGTTGTTGTTGATAATAGGGTGGAAATTGAGACTGTAGATCCAGGTATGTGGGTTGATTCCTAGACTGCCATGGCCTCCTAGGTGCATAAGAAGACTCCCTAGGATCTCCAGTCCTATAGATGGCTAGTAAACCGAGAAATGATGGAAATTTTCCAGTCACATGGTCTTCTGTACAGAATCCATAAACTGAAATGTTATCTAATGGGAATTCCCTTGAGTAATGCTTCCTCCTACATCTTGGGCAATATATTCCCATTGTTGCATTCTCCTCCTCCTGTTTCTTTTTTATTTTTAGGGTGTCCAACTGGGAAGTTATTTTTCTTAATATATCTATCTTGAAGTTTTCTAAAAGGTTCCCTATATCTTCTCTTGTGATACCACCTGAACTAATTGGTTTTAAGATTCTATTGTAAGGGTCTCAAACATTCTTCATTGTTTTGGCTCTACTCCTTGTGCAATTTTTACACATTTCACATATTTTAGAAAATTGTTTATGAGAGATGTCACCTGATGCCATCAGGTTAAGAATCTCTATATATTCTTATGAAATCCCCTTAAGGAAAAGAGCCCTAATTGCATCCTCTTGGAGGTCATGGTATTTTGACTTCTGGGAGATATAACCAAATCTTTCCATATAATCTTCGAGGGCCTCGTCTTCTAATTGCTGGATTTTAAAGATGTCATTATGAGACCCTTTGGTCTTACAATAGTCTTGGTACTTCTTAAGAAAGATGTCTTTCATGGCTTCCCAAGACCTACTGGATTCTCCCAACCCCATGAACTATCTTAGTGCAGAGTCTTTGAGGGTGGCAGGAAAGAGTTTTAATTTATGGGCATCTTGTATGTAGTTGTAGCTCCTACACAATATGTCAAATTCAAACAGGAAGGTGTCTGGATCTTCACTATTTTTACCATAAAAGGTAGGCAATGCTGAGAGAGGAATATTATTCATGTTGACATTTGGAGTGGTGTCTAAAATAGGAAACCCGAAGGTAGTTTCAGTTTGGATTCCAGTTTCTTCTTCCTCCCCATGTCTTACATTGTTATGTTCTTCTTGATCATCCATATTGGCTTGATTTCCAAAAAGAGAGTACCTAGGTGGTTTTATATTTGAAGAAAACAAGGTTCCCCTTTCATGGAAAGGTATTCGTATGGATTGGATGTCTGGGAATTTACTCGAGCCGGTTGAGACTATTGGTGCCAATGTTTTTGTGTCAATTTGAGAGATGATTACATTGGCTGAACTAATAAACAAAAGATTCACCTGTTCAGGGTCTATGATGTCCTTAAAATTAGGGTCCCCTGGTGGTGGTGTAAATGCAAAGGTTGTATTGTTTGGTTCTGGAAGACTCGAGTGGTCTTGCCCCCTTTCCTAATATGAATGATGCTTCAATTTCTTGTTCTATAGTGCTCCCTGTGTTAGTCTCTTTAGAGACTATTTTAGCTCTTTGAGTTGAGCTAGCTTTAGTTTTTCGGTATCGGTCTGTGGATTTTATAAGTGGAACTTTCCTTCCCCAAAAGAGATCAAAAGGAACCTTGGTTGAAAGGTATGATTTGATTTAATGTATCTACCTTGTGGGTCTCTAGGTCTATTCATGAAAGAAAGAAAAAAACAAAAAGAAAAAGCTACCATTTGGTTTCTAGGTCTATTCATAAACAAGAACAAAAAAGAAAAAACTACTATTGGGTTTGGGGGATCCTGCTATAGCAGATGCGTAGGTTCTTACCTCTCATCTTAAATCTCCCCCGCCACCAATCTAATGCTAAGGTATAAGAATGATCTATTTCCTAACTACTTCTTATTTTGAGACAACTCCCCCGCAGCGGTGCCAAAAATGATGGGTGTTATATATGCACTAAAAACCCTCAATTAAATTGTCAATCTGAGGTAAGTAAACTTAGAGATGTAGAAAAATGTATGCCAAAGGTAGAAGGGTTGGTAGGAGCATAGTCTAACTAATGAAGGTAGTTATCTAATGCTAATCTACTGGAGCAAACTATCTAATGAGAAAACCCTACTAAGCAACTTGAAACTAGGTAACCTAAGCTCTTTTGGGCCAAGGATCGATGGATAGTTTTAAGAAAACAAGTAAAAACCGTACTTGAAGAAAACTAGTTCATAACAATAAGAAAAAACAACTATTTAAGCACAAATGACAAAAGAAAACTTCTTTAACTTGCCAACCTATATTCAATGAGTAACTACCCTATGAAAGCAAATAAATAAACAAGCAAGCAAAGACACCTAACTAACCTACTAAAGCAAGTAAACAAGTAAGCAAAGACAACTATCTAACCTACTAAAGCAATAGACAAGCAAGCAAAGACAACTAACTAACCTACTAAAGAAAGTAGACAAGTAAGCAAACACAACTAACTAACCTACTAAAGAAAATAGACAACTAACTACTGCAAGAAATCAAATAAAAACTTCTGATTGAACAACTATCTAGCCTAAGAGGCAAGTGAACTACATTCTTAATTCAAAACTATTTCTAATTCATGAAAGAATATCTATTTTATTGAAAGAAAGAAAGACTAGCAACTAACCTTTAATCTATGATAAGAAAACTATTCTCTAACCTATCAAAGAAAAAGACTATCTATCCTACAACAACAATAAAACTATTTTCTAATCTATGAAAGCAATAAACTATATCTTTTGAGCTATGAAAGCAGGAAAACTATCTATTTTAATCAATGAAAGCAAGAAAACTATTTCTTAATCTATGAAAATTCAAACATAATGTTGGTGGTTGTGTGAATGTCTTCGTTGTTGGATAATATCTCGGTGGCACTTGACAACAAAGAACAATTCAAGGAGTATAATCTCAATACTGATCTCAATATCAAAGTGAAAGGTATGGATTAAACAATCCAATGAGAATTTAGCCATGACATAAACAATCGTCAATTACCCTGCATATTCATTTATTCACCATCAATAATATAACAAGATAATCATTATACTTATATACTACATAAGCAAAACTAGATTCAACCATTAACTAACAAATATAATTGCAATTTAATTCTAGAAAGAAAATTACATAAATTGAAAACTATGCTATATCTACTCTAACAATTCAAACTGCAATAAGAAAATGATTAAGAACATAAATTAAAACATGACATTAAAAAAGTAAACTAACAACAACATTAATCAACAACTAGCTAAGCCAATTCTACATAAAAATGAAATGAGCAAGCTATGATTAAAAACTAAAATTGATGCTATCCATCCATCAAATCCTTGTCGAAGAAAGCTCAATTAAAAACTATGTTCTATTCTAATTAAAACTCTGTTTTAAACTTGATTCTAAAATCATAAATAAAGATGTAATCTAATATCTAATTACACATGGGGTTAGTCTAGGGGTCTGTAGATCCATTCCTAACTACAAGATTAATGCATTCTAAGTCAATTCATCATACTAACCTGCAAAAGAGAGTCAATACAATTAAATTATAACAAAAAACTGATTAACATAATAAAAATGCATGTACAGGGAAATAAAGAGAACAACTAAACTATGAAATGCATAAACAAACACAAAGACAGTTACCAGACTACTGGTGGGTCTCCCAACAAGTTGTGGTCACTTTCTAAAATCACACCACGCGCTCAGCAAGATGAATTCACCATAAAAACTCAAAAACGTAGTTCTTGTATAATCTGGCATTGTAAAATGGAAAAATAGAGTAAAAACATATTTCTACCTATCACACTAATGCTTCTGCTACTTAACTTATGTATGACCACCTCGGTGGTATTTATAATGTTTATAGACCAAGTGGTCGACCATAGGAGGGTCGAACCACTTCTAAATTTGACAATTTGCATTAAATGATGCCCTAACTGATAAAACAAAGCAAGCCAATAATCGCTCAGCTGAACAACCAAAACTGAGTTGTCGGGAGCTCAGTAGCTGGAGGGGGAAAGCGTGAAAAAAACCCATGTTCCTAATTCACCCATCATTGGCCTCCAATACTATAACCGCCAAGTCGCCCTCTGTTTTTCTGCAATACGCAGTGTTGGATCATGTATCAGAATGAGTGTTGGAAGGAGTGCCATAAACTGAAATGCAATGAATTTTCTCCCTGTAACATAAAAAAACGTGAATCGGATCCTTGGAAGTGTAAAAGCATGATGAATTATACTCGATACAATCATTAAACATGAATCATACGTACCTTATGTTGATCATACCGTTTTAACATAAAATTCTTCAAAAAGATCCTTCAAAATATGAAAAACACATATGTACATGCGGAAAAAGTGTATAATAACCGTCATAAAAGTTATCATCTCTTAGGCCCAACATTACCCCCACACTTACGATTTTGCAGGTCCCACTACAAACAAAAAGAAGTTACCCCTCGTGACTGGGCTTGCTGAGGAGGATCGGCTTTAGAAGCCTCTCCTTCTTGCTGTGAAGACTTTTCCTTGTGCCTCTTATATTGCTTCAGTTGTGCTCTGAGGCTGCGGTTGGATTTGGTCATCTCATCGACCAATCATTGAAGAGAGTTAACTTTTGTTTGAAGGACTGCATTGTCATGATGAAGGTGTGTATCTATTGTCTTCCTCTCCTCCAACTATTGGAGAAGCTGATGGTTTTCCTTTTGTAGCTCCTCTATGGTTGGGGAAGAATCGATGATCTCCAAGGAAGGCTTAGATCCTTCGAGGGATGTGGACAATCTATCAGTTTTAGGATCTAGAGTAGGCATGGGTGAAGTAGGAGTGATGGGGGTTTGGTAAGGAGAGGTAGGTTCTAATTTTATTTTCCTTAGTGGGTCTAATCCATATGCAGAAACTTCCCTAAGTTTCTTGTGAGGGCTCTCAAGGTCAGAGGACACTTGGATAGGGTCTGAAGCAGGTGGAGGTTTTTCATAAGGCTTGGTTCTTGTGCTCTAGGTACTTTTCTGAAAGGGTCCTTTACTAAATCGATTGGCTCCCCTCTTGTTTGTGGGAATGATGGGAAAGTCTTGTTGCATTACTTCTTGGAGATTTTTAGGTGTAGGACTAAGAGAGAGTGAAGGCATTGGGGGGTTAACAATAGGCTTCTTTTGGTCTTTGCTCTTGCTCTTTTTACTCGATGAAGAAGTAGGGATATCAACAATATTTTTGTATTGTTCCAGCAAAGAGAGGGTTTGTTCAAGGGGGTTTGGAGTTCTTGGAGAGCGAGGTTTGGATGCAGAGATAGTTTTTAGGCTAAGTGGATTTTTCCCGGTCTTAACTGTCAAGTGAGTGTTTTCAAATTGGTAGATAAAGGCATCCCAATTTTTCCCCTGTTTCTCTAGTTCGTCTAGAACGAGGAGTTTGATCAAGCCATGGTGGAAGAGAATATTTTGGGGGTTAGTCACATTCTTTCTCACTTGAGAGGACATCTTCTCCAAGATTTTTAGAAAATAGAAGGGGAAGTTCAAAGGTTTGTTGAACAGAAAATGAGCTAGCAATCTAAAATGACAATCTTTGAAGGTGGAGTATCTACCTTCACATGTAATTAACCTTGTGATGACGATGAGGGGGTTGGTAATTCCGCCTTTATCCACTCCTTAGAATACCCTTTTTCTCCTAAAATTCTCTCGAATTTGGGCTTAAACACCCTGTTATAACTTGAGCACGGAAATTGGTGGTTTTTGAACCATCTATCTCCCATTCTTGGGAGCTTTGTAGCTGAAGCAATGGACTCTTCTGAAACTTCAAAGGTAAGATACCCTACATGTGTTGTCTTCCCATCGAAACCAAGGGCAAATTGCATGGAGAGGTCGTCATTGTGTCCCTGCAATGTAGACAAGAATGGCCCCCAGCTTGCGCACAAAAACACTTCTCTGCATTGTGCAAATTCGGGAATGGAAAACAAGTCTGCATAGTAGGAGGGTTTATACCTCCTGGGCATTGTGACAGAGGTGAAATTCACCAAGAAAGGGTGTAATCAATCCAAACAGTGGCACGAATTGAGCACAGGACGAATGCATTTTGAATAGGGGATGAAATGGTAGAGGTTGGGCGCGATTTCTTAACGTAGGGGAGAGAAAATAGCAAGGGAAAATGGAGATAATGGTTGCCCAGCCCAATTTTGAATGCGCTTATGGTGGAGTATGTTTCACACATGTGCATGCAAGCTGCCATGTGTGGGAATTTCTAATTTGATGGCTCATTTTGGGGAAATGTAATGATGTGTGGTTAGATCAATGTCCAAGTCTTTTGACTTGGACATTTGATCATAAACATATGAAGCACCTTTAATCAATGCCTACAACCAATTCAATTGAATATAATTGAGTTCTGGTTACCTAGAATCTAGGAAAATTACTGGTGTGTAATTCACATGGAACTTCATTCGACACCTCATACGACATTTCATATGGCACCTCATATGGTACTTCATTTGGTACCTCTGTTTTAAATACATTTTCACTTCCTGTAATGAATAGCCTGCAAATATGTTTTGACAATCACAATGGTAAATGAGCAGAGGCAGAATGTTCCCTGGTTGTTGATTTTTTCGTCATGCTCACTCAACCCTCTTGCATATGACATATAATGTCATAACCTACAATGAACAGGGTATAGAAAGAAAAAAACATGTATTGTCAAACCTACAATATACAGCTTGTAATGAAAGATAAACTAATAAAGAGTGGTCGGTTAAGTATATGTTTAGTAATTTATAGCACACAAGAGTTAATCATAAAAAATAAAATTACTATCAATGTAATAACCTGTATCATAGAAATAATACAAAAATTCTTGCAAAGATCTACTTCTCTAGGCAATGATTATTTGTCAACTCATGAACCCATCCCCCACACCTAAGTATTGTGACACCTCACAATCAAAAGTATAGAAAACCAATCAGTATCCCACAATAGCCGAAGATTTATAGTATGTCAAGTGTAGAAATAAATTTCACAGATTGGTTTGACGAGACGGTTAGAAGATGGCCCCAACTATAGGATAAGAGATCCTATATATAGATAAGAAGAGATAGGAAAGAGAGTTTCAATATATTCTTAGAGTTATTCTCCAATGGAAAGTGTATGAGATTCATTAACCTTAGTTTAACCACACATATTTCATGTCATCTTTGTTTGCAAGTAATGTCGTACATCAGAACAAGTTTAAATTTATGATTTATTTTTGTCAGATTACCATCCTCGCTAGGTAGAATGCCCCGCTACCAGCAAGCATGTTCAGTACTCTGGCGGGTTTACCTACTCATACCACAGGCCGGTACCCGCTGCCAGCATACCTGTTCAATATCCCGACGGGTTAGCCTCTTAAACCCTCAGAGACTAGCCCTCCATCTATTAAGATTTTAGCATAAGATTTCTTTATGCAAGAAGATGGGGGAACAACTTCAATTGGGATGGTATTTATGTTAGAGTATGAATTTCCGCTATATTACTTAGTGATTTTCCTGATGTAAGGGGTACTTAAGCGGACATGGCCTATCTAAAGATATGATATAATCAAGCTATTTAGTGTGTAGTGGATGGTACCATTGAGAAAGAACATAAAGGTATCTCTAGGCTCAACTTACTTTCTTCCTTTGTAGTTATTGTGATGTTTCCATGACTAACCACTAATTAGACCTCCTTGTTACTCTTTGAGCAAGATACTTGACTCACTTACTCAGGTTTCTTGGAAAAACTATACGGGAGACCTCTAGGCTTGATAGTTATGGTATCACCTCCTTATACAGTGGTGAAGAGTTTCAATAGAAACTACTTTAGAATGACTAAAATGAGAATTCTTGCAAAAATATGGCTAATTACAGTAAGTCAATATTCATTTTATGCTTTAGTAGACACAAAATTCAAGTGTAACAATGTTTGAAGAAAGATCCTTGAAACTGTTTACTCCTGGTGAAATAAATACTTACAGAAATATCTAGAATTGCCTTATTAACAAAATTCAAAAACTATTTACATATATACAGTAGGAAATTCAGAAAAGTTTTCAAGAACAAGGGGGGACTTCCCCATCTACTAAGGCCAAGGCCTTGTCAGATGACATGGCCTGTAGAAAATCCTCTCTATAAATGGGCTTATGATAAAATTTAAGTCGGTGTCCATTTACCACAAAGGAGACTTGTCCATCGTTAATTGTTTTAATTTTAACAGCTCCATTGTCATATACAGTGTCTACCTCGTAAGGGCCCAACCAATGGCTGGTAAGTTTTCCTTTGAAGGTTTTGAATCGAGAATCAAACAACAGGGCCCAATCACCAGGCTGGAAGTGCTTCTTCTTAATAAACTTGTCATGCCACTTGCTTCTCTAGTTTTGGACTAATATTGTCTATTGGATGACATCTTGCCTTATTTCATCCAATTCATTCAATTGTAGGCTCATTGCTTCTGAGCCTCATCTAGGTTCAATCCTAATTCTGCAGAAATACGGAAGGTCCTTACTTGGAATTCTATAGGTAAAAGTACTTGTTTCCCATATGTTAGCTCCCAAAATGTACCCGTCCCTTTGGTCGCATTTTGGGAGCGGATAGCATGGTTATTGGTAGTTTTCTCAAATTTATTTTGAGTTTTTCTAGCTGCAAGGTTTAGGTTTTGATTTTGTTTTAGGAATAAAGATGACCCACAAAAGTCCCTTGTTCAAAATTTTCATAAATTGCTTTCAACAGCTAACGTGTGTTTAGAAGATGAGTGTTAGCTACTGAAAATGACGACTTCTAACAACTAAGGAGCATCTATCATAGGTCTGTGCGCTGGTGAAAGTGTTGATTTTCAAAACATCTAAAGAAACATTGTCGCGGGTCGTGCGCTGGTGAAAGTGAAGACTTTCAATAGCTAAGGATAAATTCTCACGGGGTGGCGTGCTGGTGAAAGTGAAGACTTTCAACAGCTAAGGATAAATTCTCACGGGGTGGCACGTTGGTGAAAGTGAAGAATTTCAACATCTAAGGAGCAGCTCTTGCGGAATCATGCGTTGATGAAAGCGGTTAGTTTCTACAGCTGAGGGGCATTTTCCACGGGCTGTTGGTTGGAGAAAGCAAGAATCACGTGCATTATCCACGTTTCAAAATCAAATCATGATGTGATCAACTCACGTCATGCGATCAGAAGGATGTGCTGGTGAAAGTGGGTAATCATTTAAACTCGAGTTCCACGTCCCAGTCGAATTACATCTCGGATCCGGCTCAGAAACTCACGTTCCACAATCATGGCATCATGGATGGAAAGTTCAAATTCAGTGGTGCAGGTACAAAAGCTATACCGCCGGGTTGACAACACAAAATCATATTATTGCTTCCATATCACGTATCGCTCACGAATGTTTGATAAGTTTCTAATGCTAAAAACCAGATCTGACTCCCGAGTGCTTCCAACAACGCAAGACCTCGGCCCAAATATCAGTTTCCTGAGTCGTGTATGCAAAATCGTTTGGGATTGTTGGGTGACAGAATGGCGAGGAGACGCAGTGGTTCTCTACTCAGAAAAGAGATGGACAACCTATCTTTTCTACAAACACATCCAGAAGTCCAGAAACATTTCTCAGATGCAGGGTGTATTGAATTCATTGAGAGGTTGAAAAATGGTTTCCACTAGTCGACAGCAAAAGATTTTGCCAAAATTTTTGATGGGAATAAGGCTCATGTTGGGTCCTTGGAAATCATAGTAGATGAGGCTTCCATTGCTGCAGCAACCAGCTTACCAAGAACGGCCCAGATTTGGTTCAAAACCACTGCCCCTAAAAATTTGAATTTCAGAGCTTATTTGAAAGAAGAGTTCAGGCACAACGCATGGAAAAAGGGCATGCCAGTTTCCTATATAGAAGAAGAGTGGCAGGAGTTGTTCAAGGGAATCCAAATCTACATTACCTCGGAGGGAATGTATGAAAAACTCATGATGTATCACTTCAAGCTCCTGGACCATTTCATAGGCAAGACTCTCCTCAATTTACCTTTTTTCCTACATAAGAGTTTAACCAAGGTTTGCAAGAAGATCAGGGCTCAACCCTTGAGCATGAAGAATACTCTGTGCCACTTTGGTCTTATCAAATTGATCATTCTGGAGGAATTAAAACAACAGGAAATGAGTTGGAAACATTTTCTATTCTGGGAGGGTTTTGAAACACAGACTCAGCCAGTAAATGAACAGGGGAAAGGTTCAAAGAAATAGTCGTCTCCTCAAAGCAGTTCAACAAAAAGAAGGACCCTTCCAGGACCTCCAGAAGATAGAATCTCTGAAGTCAAGCCTCACAGGTCAAAGAAAAGGTTAAGCTTTGAGACCACTACAGAACACCCCACAGAGCAACCTACAAAGAAGAGAACCAATATATTAAACTTTCCCTATACAGACTCAAAATCAGAGCAACAAGATCAATGCCCTGTTAGTAAGAGTCCTGAATAGTCAACTGAGTGTGCACAAAACTATGAGACTTTCACTCATATAGAGGAAGGAGAAATATCAAAAGTTCTAAGTCAAAGAAGTCTCAGAAAATCAAGCATCTGAAAGAGGTAATCGCTTAGCAAGAGGTTTTGGAATGAGTAATCAAAGAAAGATATAAGAAGTTGTCTAATAACTTTGCTAAAACCAATGTTGTGTTTGAGAGATTGGCTCGGGAAAGTGTTAAAGAGAAGAAAAGAAAGCAAAAACTCACCAAAGATTACAATAGTCTATGGTGGCTTGCCAAACGCCTTAAAAGGCAGATAAGAAGATTGAAACAAAAACAAAGACAAAAATCCCATCCTGATCTGAAGGTACTTGCTCAAAGTCGTTGTTAATATGCAAGGTGAGAAATCGAGGACACACTGATTTTTTATGGAATCACAATTTTGAAGGTGAAAAATCGTTTTGGGCGTAGTCAGGTCTTTCACCAGCGCAAAGCGATATTTTATGACCCGTTAGCTGGTGAAAGGCAGCGCTTTCACCAGCTAACCAATGAAATATAAAACGAGTTAGCTGTTGAAAGATGAAAAAGCAATTTTTGAAGCCAAGAACAGAACAGGTCATTTCTCACAGGTTATGAAGGAGATCCAGAGTATCAAGGGACTTTCAGATCGCATGTAAAGGATTCAGCACCAGAGGTTTGAGAGAATTTTGGGAATCACATGCAAAACAACTTCCTCAGAAATCGACCATGAACGTTGGAGAAATCCATATGTCAAGACAGATGTACTGCCATGTTTCATTACATCGAAGATCCCAGAAGCTGAAGGATATAGATGGCAAATTTTTGAGATTGGAAACAATCCGAATGATAGTTTAGTTGTTGAACTTTTATTATCAAGTTGTTTAGATACATTTGAATTGCTTTTATTTAATACAGATCCATGTTTTTAGGATCTGTAAAACAGATTGTAAGAGGCTATAAATGCCTATTTTTGATATGAGATAAGGGTTCAAATTGGGAGATATTTTATGCCATTGTATAGACTCTTTTTGCAGAAATAAAGTTCAGTTTCCTTTCGTTTGCAATATCAAAATTGTCCATCTTTCATTTTCTGTACTTTGCTTTCAGTTTATTTTAGTTCATAAAGACTGTTATCTCTTTATTGAGCTCATAGACTTGAAATTAAAGGATTCCTTGTTGTCTTGTATTAATCCCTACTTTCACTTGTATTGGCAAATCAAGAATAGTATTCTCCATTCTCTGTTTCAATTATTTGATCTGATTATTGTTTACTGAAAGCACTGTATCTTTAGATGTGTGATGAGTTGTTTCTTATACAAATAATTAGAGACCCCATTGTCCCAAACACATAAAAACCATTATTTCTAAGTTACCAAGCATCCTTAGCCTACAACCCTAAGGAGTTTCTTGGAGTGATAACAAATTGGCGTCGTTGCCGGGGAGACGGAATTCAAGCTCTGCTTTCCTGGGATACGACACAAAGCTGATATTTGATGATAGACAAAGATTATACACTTTCAGTTGGTTGTAATCATCTATCTGGTGACTCCATCAGTTCATCCTGGATCCTATGAGGATCAGTACTAGGGAGAATCCTCAAGAATCACCAATCACACCAGTGTCCAATCCAGAATCAATTCTCAGGAAGGGAAAGATGATTCAAGGTCAAACTTCAAATAAAAAAGGTAATCCTCTCTCCAGTTCTGGAAAATCTACTACAGAAAAATTTGAGTTCTTTTCAGAGAACACTGATGAAAAAATAGTTGTAAACATTGTAGAAGAACAAACTCTTTTTGATCAACAGAAAAATCCTAGTGACGATAAATTGATAGACTATAATTTGATTGAAAAAACATCTAGGACTTTAGAAAGAAGCCACAGTTCTTCTTCCCTTGAGTCTTTCCACTGTAATCAACAAGAAGATCATTTGAACATTTATACTAGCCTCCTTGTTGTTGAACATCTCATCCAAGAGCTATCTGCTAAGGGTGAAGAAAATTTAGCTGGGCAGCTTGCAAATTTTTACAGAGCCTCTTATCAGACCTCTTTTCCTTTAGAAGATTCACCTCTTTCGCATTCCTCCAGTGTTGAATACTTGAAGAAGAAACTAT
Organism: Picea glauca; assembly: GCA_000966675.3. Taxonomy (NCBI): domain Eukaryota; kingdom Viridiplantae; phylum Streptophyta; class Pinopsida; order Pinales; family Pinaceae; genus Picea; species Picea glauca. The sequence continues at coordinate 563,955 of JZKD02S1674906.1, forward strand.
CATTTTCCCCACCTCTGATAGTCATGGATGCACCACCTCCTTTGACTAAGATGTAACAAATCCTAGCTTCTAGGTATGCACCACTCATATTGTCAAACCTAGTAACAGCCATGCCAACGGGAGACTATCAGAAATATATGCCTAAATTCATAGGTGAAGGCGATGTGTCTGCTGAAGAACATATTGAGGCTTTTTACATTTATGAAGAGAACCTTAATATTGAACAAGAAGATGTGTGGACATGAGTCTTTGTCCAAAGCCTAGATGGCCATGCTAGAAAATGGTTCAAAGAACTCCCTACTGGTTCCATTGCCGGAATCGAGCAGTTGGATGAGACTTTTCTGAAACATTGGGGTGACAGAAGAGATTTTGTTTACTACATCACAAAATTTGGAAACTTGAGGAAACAAAGTAGTGAGTCAGTCTCTAACTTCACTAAGAGGTTTAACCGGATGTATGGAAAAATACTAGCTAAGATAAAACCGTCAGATGCTTCTACCAAAATCACCTATTTTGATGCTTTTGATTCAGATTTATGTTTGTTGTTGAGAGAAAGGAGGTCACCAACATTATCTCTCATGCAAGATACTGCCCTTGAGGTGGAATCTAATATTCTAGCCACCCAGAAGCGGAAAGGAGATTCTGATAGGAGAAGACCAAAGAATGAGGCCTCATCTTCATCAAATGTTGATCCAAAACTTGATAAAATGGACAAGATGCTAGAGTCTCTAACCTCTGAGATATCTAAGCTCAAGATCGAAAATAAACAACCTATGAAGGGAAGAAGCACTTATGACTCTGCAGGCAGAAATCCGAACCAAAATCCAAATAACTTCAGAAGGAATAATCAGCCAACTCATATCCTGCAAAGAGAAAAGAATTCTAATGAATATCAGAGGATAAAGGTCCCTCTACAAAATGTTGTGATGGATGAAGACAATGGTGAAGATCAATAAAATGGAGAAGGTGACATTCATTGTGTTGGAGAAGAGACAGGGAAGTCTTATCTAACACAACAAGATTATGAGGAATCATTAATGACTGAACAGATAGAGGATGATCTTCTTGGTGATGGCATTTTCACAGCAGAAGATAATAATAGATATAATCTCCGATCTAAATATAATGTTTCTCAACAAGATGCATCAGCCTCTCCTGAAAAGACTGTTGTCCCTGTTAAGAAAAAAAATCAGACATCAGAAGATTAGCCAGCAAATCCTTCAAAGGTGAAAGCATCAGCTCCTCCCAAGAAGACTGTTGCTCCTGTCAACCATCAAACTCTAGAAATCTAGCCTCCTGTCGAACAATAAAGAAATCAAGAATCCTCTTCAAATCAGGTAAAGGTTTCTGATAAAGTTGCTGATAAGGTTCCATATTCTTTTAATTTTGAGGCTGAAATACAAAAGATTAAGATTCCTATTCCTCTAGTTGACCTGATGAAAAATGAAATGTTTAAAACGGATATCCTCAAAACTCTAGATCCCCAATCTGTATCCCTTTCTGTTGATATCCTCAACATTTATGATGATAACCCAACCATCACTCTGGGCCAAATGATAGAAGACAGAGATGATAGTTGTCCTCCCTTTTACATCTCTTTAAATATTCATGAGAAAAAACTGCATAATTGTTTGTTGGACTCCGGTGCTTTGCACAATTTGATGCCAAAGGCTGTCATGGATGAGCTTGGGATGGAGATCACCAAGTCTTATCATGACCTTTTCTCCTTTGATTCTCGAAAGGTCAAATGTCTTGGGATGATTAAGGATTTGGCTGTAACCTTGACCCAAGCATCAATGAAGACAATGGTGATGGATATAGTGGTGGCTGACATACCTCCTAAATTTGGATGTCTACTATCAAGATCGTGGATGAAGAGACTAGGTGGCACTCTTCAAATGGATCTCTCCTACACTACTATCCCATTTTCGGAGGGGTGAACAGAATAATTTACAGGGAATCTCAGTTGGCATATGTAATCAGTGACGAGAAAAAATCCATCCAATCATCCTATCTATTCGGTTGACACAGGTATGGGATCTTGTATTTTGCAAATTGATGATTCACTGCCTGATACATTGCCGCTCAAAAAGCCTATAGATCAAATCACAGTTCAGCCCACAAAAACAACAGAAGAAGACCTTTGGACCATGTTCTTTGACGGTGCTTGCATTAAGGAGTTGGATGGAGCAGGAGTGGTATTCATTTCTCCTTCTAAGAAAACTTCTCATTTGTCCTTTAAACTCGATTTTAAAGTGACTAATAACATTGTTGAGTATGAGGCACTACTTTTGGGGTTGAATGCAGCCAAAGAGAGGGGCATTAAAAATTTGCAGGTGTTTGGAGATGAAGATTTGATTATTTAGCAGGTGAATAAGTCCTTTCAAGCCAAGCATGTCAGATTGAAGGCATACAGAGATGAAGTGTTGAAGGCAATTCAAAATTTTTCATATTTTAAAATTGAATTTGTACCTAGACCAATGAATGAATTGGCTGATTCATTGGCTGTGTCTGCTTGTGCATTCATACTCCCTTTGCCTCACAAATTAACTTACAAAATTCAAGTTAAATATAGGCCCTCTCTCCCTGATAATGTAAAATTTTGGAAGGTTTTTGAAGACGATGTTGAACTCACTAGATTCCTTGCAGTGATAGATGAGTTTGCAGATCTACAAATTGATCAGGAGAATGAACATGACCATGAAGTCGAGGAGCCAAAGTTCAAAAGCAAAATCGCAGCACATGAGATAGTCCAGCTGTCTACCAACAGAATTCCTAAAGGTTTGGTCCCGTTGGAAAGGTTGTTCGATAACAATGATGTGGCTGTCAAATTGCAAAGTGGGGAAAAAGATTCAGATGTTTTGCAGTATAATGTGGCTAGTGAGCAAGATCCTAAAACTGTCAACTTGGACTCACATTTGACTGAAAAACAAAGGGCTGATTATGGAGAATTGCTAAAGGAATTTGCAGACATCTTTTCTTGGCAGTATGATGACTTGAAGACTTTTGACACGGAAGTGATTCAACATAAGATTCCCTTGAATAAAGACACCAAACCATTCAGGAAGAATCTTAGATCCTTCAACCCTTTGTTGCTACCTATAATGGAGAGGGAAATTAAGAAACTGTTGGATGCCCGCATTATCATTCCTCTCATGTATTCAGAATGGATTGCAAATCTTGTGCTGGTTAGGAAGAAGAATGGGGAAATCAGACTCTGCGTCGACTTCAAAAATTTGAATAAGTGCTCTAGGAAAGACAATTACCCTCTGCCTAAAATGGAGCATATTCTACAGAAGGTGTCAAGATCAAAGGTGATGTCTTTTATTGATGGGTTTTCCGGAGACAACCAGATTGTTGTCCATCTGGAAGACAAGGAAAAGACTTCTTTTACCACTCCATGGGGTACGTTTATGTACGAGAATATGCCCTTTGGATTGATGAATGCAGGAGAGACATTCAAAGGGAAATGGACATTGCTTTTGTTGAAAAGAAAGATAAATTTGTCCTGATTTATCTTGATGATATCACTGTTTTCTCAAGCAGCCACGAACTTCATTTGCAACACTTAAGAAGGACATTTCTGAAATGTCGAAGGTATGGCATCTCTCTTAATCCGAAAAAATCAATTTTTTCACTTAAGGAGGGAAAATTACTTGGGCATATTGTTTCAGCTGATGGGGTTAAGATTGACCCAAAGAGGGTAGAAGCAATTAAAAATCTGTCTCTTCCTAGATCAAAGAAGGGCATTCAGTCTTTCCTTGGGACTATTAACTTCGTTAGAAGGTTTATAGTGAATTTTGCTGAACTCACAAAGAATATCACTACTACGTTGAGGAAGGAATCTGAGGTAAAATGGATTGAAGCAGCTAGACATTCGTTCAATGCCATCAAGGAAGCCATCACACTAGCCCCTGTTTTGATCAGCCCCGATTTCTCCAAGTTATTTTACATTTTTTCATTTGCTTCCAGTGATACAATTGCAGCGGTACTCTTGCAGAAGAATGTTGATGATCAGGAGCAGTCGGTTGCTTCTTCAGTAAGGGCTTGAGGGACGCAGAGGTAAAGTATGAATTGTTGGAGAAACAAGCATATGCACTTGTCAAGTCATTGAAATCTTTCAGGGTCTACATTCTTCAGGAAAAGGTAATAGCTTTTGTTCCCTCCAATTCAGTTAAAGATGTTCTTGTCCAACCTGACGTCAATGGAAAAAGGAGTAAGTGGATAGCAAGGTTGATCGAATTCGATGTTGAAATCAAACCAGCAAAATTAGTGAAGGGTCAGGGCCTTGCCAAACTTCTGGTAGAAGAAAATTGCAGACTGCTTGAAATAAATCTGATGAGTATTAATGCAGAAAATATTCAGTCTTCAGAGAACAAAGAAGGTCAGGAAATGTAGGATTCATATCACTTAGATTATTGCAAATGGTATAGCCATATTATTCAGTTTCTGCAAACTTTATCAGTCCCATCAAATTTGACAAAGACTCAAAGAAGGTCCTTGAAGCTCAAAGCTATAAACTTCTGCATCAATGACAACTTGTTGTTCTGGAAAAATCCCATAGGTTTATTGTTGAGGTGTGTAAACCAAGATGAGGTAGATAAGGTCATGATTGAATTTCATAATAGTGAATGCGGGGACATCACTATTGGAAAACTACTGCACACAAAATCTTAAGATCTGGTTACTACTGGCCATCCTTATTTTCAGATGTGTATGAGTTTGTGAAAACATGTGACAAATGTCATAGATTTGAAGGTAAACAACAACTGAAGTCTCTTCCCCACAAACCTATAGTGGTCACAGGGCCTTTCCAATAGTGGGGCCTGGACTTCATAGGTGAAATTCATCCGCTTTCCAGTGGTCAGCACTGGTGGATCCTGGTTGCCACCGATTACTTTACAAAGTGGATTGAGGCTATTCCCACCCGGAACGCCAATCATACTGTCATCATAAATTTTCTGTAAGAAAACATATTTTCTAGATTTGGCTGTCCCAAGAGGTTGGTCACTGATAATGATGTTGCATTCAAAGATAAACACTTGATGAAATTGTGTGAAGAACTGGAAATTCAGCTGGTACATTCCACAACTTACTATCCGCAAGGGAATGGCTTAGCTGAGTCATCCAACAAGAGTTTAGTCAGAATCATAAAGAAGATGCTTGAAAAAAATGCCAGAAGTTGGGATTCCAAACTGAAGTTTTCCTTGTGGGATTCAATTGGTACATATTTCAAGTTGGTATATGGTATTGAGGCCATATTTCATGTTCAACTTGCATTGCCGGTTGCAAAATTATTACAAGAAACTGATTCTGAACCAAGTGATTTGACTAGGAGAATTCATAACTTGGTAGAACTATAGCAAGAAAGAGAGCAGCTCTTGGAAAAAACAGAATTGCATCAAGAAAGAATCAAAGAAACTTTCGACAAGAAAGTCAAATCAGATGTCTTCAAAACAGGGGATTTAGTCTTAAAGTGGGATGCAGYAAGGCAGGAGAAGGGGAAACATGGAAAATTTGAGGCTCTCTGGACAGGTCCTTTTGTCATAACAGCGGTGCAGCAGAACAACACCTTTGTTCTCCAAACTCTTTCAGGCGAGGCAGTAGCAGCTGGCCCTTTCAACGGGCGCTTCCTGAAGATCTATTTCTCATAAGGATTCCTTTGAAGCCTTGTTCTACTTGTACATATTTTCTTTTCCAGTTTTGTTTTCTTTATTTCAGTCATTCAAATAACTCCATGCCCAATGGTACTAGCAAACTGTTTTTCAAATTTCTGTTTCAAGTTGTAATAAGGCTACTGAGTCTGGCTAGGTTCTTGGTCACCTCACAGGGAGATGCTCATCCCAGTTGGAGCCAAATGTTAGCTCCCAAAATGTACCCGTCCCTTTGGTCGCATTTTGGGAGTGGATAACATGGCTATTGGTAGTTTTCTCAAATTTATTTTGAGTTTTTCTAGCTGCAAGGTTTAGGTTTTGATTCTGTTTTAGGAATAAAGATGACCCACAAAAGTCCCCTATTCAAATTTTTCATAAATTTCTTTCAAAAACTAACATGTGTTTAGAATATGAGTGTTAGCTGCTGAAAGTGGCGACTTCTAACAGCTAAGGAGCATCTATCATAGGTCCGTGCGCTGGTGAAAGTGCTGATTTTCAAAACATCCAAAGAAACATTATCGCGGGTCGTGCGCTGGTGAAAGTGAAGACTTTCAACAGCTAAGGATAAATTCTCACGGGGTGGCGCGCTGGTGAAAGTGAAGACTTTCAACAGCTAAGGATAAATTCTCATGGGGTGGCGCACTGGTGAAAGTGAAGACTTTCAACAGCTAAGGAGAAGTTCTTGCGGAATCATGCGCTGATGAAAGCGGTTAGTTTCTACAGTTGAGGGGCGTTTTCCATGGGCCGTTGGTTGGAGAAAGAGGGAATCACGTGTGTTTATCCACATTTCAAAATCAAATCATGATGTGATCAAATCATGCCATGCGATCAGAAGGACGTGCTGGTGAAAGTGGGTAATCATTTAAACTCGAGTTCCACGTGCCAGTCGGATTACATCTCGGATCCGACTCAGAAACTCACGCTCCACAATCATGGCATCAGGGATGGCAAGTTCAAATTCAGTGGCGTAGGTACAGAAGATGTACTGCCAGGATGACAACACCAAATCAGATTATTTCTTCCATATCACGCATCGCTCACAAATGTTTGATAAGTTTCTAATGCTAAAAAATAGAGCTGACTCCCGAGTGCTTCCAACAGCGCAAGACCTCGGCCCGAATATCAGTTTCCTGAGTCGTGTATGAAAAATCGTTTGGGATTGTTGGGTGACAGAATGGCGAGGAGACACAGTGGTTCTCTACTAAGAAAAGAGATGGATAGCCTATCTTTTCTACAAACACATCCAGAAGTCCAGAAACATTTCTCAGATGCAGGGTGTATTGAATTCGTTGAGAGGTTGCAAAATGGTTGCCACCAGTCGACAACAAAAGCTTTTTCCAAAAGTTTTGATGGGAATAAGGCTCATGTTGGGTCCTTGGAAATCATAGTAGGTGAGGATACCATTGCTGCAGCAACCAACTTACCAAGAAAGGGCCAGAGTTGGTTCAAAACCACTGCCCCTAAAAATTTGAATTTCAGAGCTTATTTGAAAGAAGAGTTCAGGCAAAACGCATGGAAAAAGGGCATGCCGGTTTCCTATCTAGAAGAAGAGTGGCAAGATTTGTTCAAGGGCATCCAAATATACATTACCTAGGAGGGTAGGTATGAAAAACTCATGATGTATCACTTCAAGCTCCTGGACCATTTCACAGGCAAGACTCTCCTCAATTTACATTTTTTCCTACATAAGAGTTTAACCAAGGTTTGCAAGAAGATCAGGGCTCAACCCTTGAGCATAAAGAATACTCTGTGCCACTTTGGTCTTATCAAATTGATCATTCTGAAGGAATTAAAACAACATGAAAGGAGCTAGAAGCATTTTCTATTCTGGGAGGGTTTTGAAACACAGACTCAGCCAGTAAATGAACAGGGGAAAGGTTCAAAGAAAAATTCATCTCCTCAAAGAAGTTCAAGAAAAAGAAGAACCCTGCCAGGACCTCCAGAAGATAGAATCTCTGGAGTCAAGCCTCACAGGTCGAAGAAAATGTTAATCTTTGAGACCACTACAGAACACCCCATAGAGAAACCTACAGAGAAGAGAACCAATATATTAAACTTGTCCTATACAGACTCAGAATCAGAGAAACAAGATCAATGCCCTGTTACTAAAAGTCCTGAACAGTCAACTGAGTGTGCACAAAACTATGAGACTTTCACTCATACAGAGGAAGGAGAAACATCAAAAGTTCTAAGTCAAAGAAGTCTCAGAAAATCAAGCATCTGAAAGAGGTAATCACTCAGCAAGAGGTTTTGGAACGGGTAATCAAAGAAAGATATAAGAAGTTGTCTGATAACTTCGCTAAAACCAATGTTGCATTTGAGAGATTGGCTCAGGAAAGTGTTAAAGAGAAGAAAAGAAAGAAAAAACTCACCAAAGATTACAATAGTCTATGGTGGCTTGCCAAACGCCTTAAAAGGCAGATAAGAAGATTGAAACAAAAACAAAGACAAAAATCCCATCCTGATCTGAAGGTACTTTCTCAAAGTCGTTGTTAATATGCAAGGTGAGAAATCAGGGACACACTGATTTTTGATGGAATCACAATTTTGAAGGTGAAAACTCATTTTGGGCGCAGTCAGGGATTTCACCAGCACAAAGCGATATTTTATGACCCGTTAGCTAGTGAAAGGCAACGCTTTCACCAGCTAACCAGCGAAATATAAAACGAGTTAGTTGTTGAAAGCTGAAAAAGCAATTTTTGAAGCCAAGAACAGAACAGGTCATTTCTCACAGGTTATGAAGGAGTTCCAGAGTATCAAGGGACTATCAGATCACATGTAAAGGACTCAGCACCAGAGGTTCGAGAGAATTTTGGGAATCACATGCAAAACAACTTCCTCAAAAATCGACCATGAACGTTGGATAAATCCAGATGTCAAGACAGATGTACTACCATGTTTCATTACATCGCAGATCCCAGAAGCTGAAGGATATAGATGGAAAATTTTTGAGATTGGGAACAATCCGAATGATAGTTTAGTTGTTGAACTTTTATTGTCAAGTTGTTTAGATACATTTGAATTGATTTTATTTAATACAGATCCATGTTTTTAGGATCTGTAAAACAAATTGTAAGAGGCTATAAATGCCTATTTTTGATATGAGATAAGGGTTCAAATTGGGAGATATTTTATGCCATTGTATAGACTCTTTTTTCAGAAATAAAGTTCAGTTTCCTTTCATTTGCAATATCATAATTGTCCATCTTTCATTTTCTATACTTTTCTTTTAGTTTATTTTAGTTCATAAAGACTGTTATCTCTTTATTGAGCTCATAGACTTGAAATTAAAGGATTCCTTGTTGTCTTGTATTAAGCCCTACTTTCACTTGTATTGGCAAATCAAGAATAGTATTCTCCATCCTCTCTTTCAATTATTTGATCTGATTATTGTTTACTGAAAGCACTGTATCTTTAGATGTGTGATGAGTTGTTTCTTATACAAATCATTAGAGACCCCATTGTCCCAAACACATAAAAACCATTATTTCTAACTTACCAAGCATCCTTAGCCTACAACCCTAAGGAGTTTCTTGGAGTGATAACACCATACACTATCTCATAAGGGATATGTCCAGTGGTATTTATCCAGGTAGTTCGGTATGCCCACAAATCCTCTGGGAGCCTATCATCCCAATCTTGGTGATGTAACTGAACATTCTTGGTCAAGATGCATTCCAGAACTTTGTTTGTGGATTCTACCTGACCATTGTCTTGCGGGTGGTATGGAGAATATTTACAATGTTTAATCCCATATTTATCTGTTAGCTCTTTCATCAGCTTGGAAGTGAATTGAGTGCCTTGGTCGATAACAATTTCATAAGAGACACTGAATAGGGTAAATATGTCTTCATAGATAATTAGAAAATAGACTTCTCTGTAGCCCTGAGTAGGGATTTTTCCTCTACCCATTTGGTGACATAGTCCGTACAAACCAAAATATAGTTCTTCCTATGAGACATGGGTGAAATTGGTCCTACAAAGTTGAGGGCCCATTTTTCAAAGGGTTCTATCATAACTTGGGCACGCAAAAGCATTTTGTTAGCTGATGTAGATCTTCCTATCCTTTGGAAACTATCACAACTTCTCACATATTTAGCAGCATCTTTGAAAATGCTAGGCCAATAGTAACTCAAATGTAGCACCTTATATGTTGTACGTTTATCAGAAAAATGGCCACCACATGGTCCATCATGACAACTTTGTAGTATATCAGGTACCTTGTCCTCTCAGACACATCTACAAATAATCAAATCAGGACCTGTGAGAAAAAGATCATGACCAACCCAAGAGTAATTAGCACTATGTGTAATAATTTTCCTCTTTTCATGAGGTGACAAATGAGACGGTAACTTCCTAGTGGCCAGATAGTTTTCCATATCTGCAAACCATGGGGTGTTGACAGAGAGGGAAAAAAGATGCTCATCTGGAAAACTATCGTCTAAAAGGATATCATCATCCTCATTTTTTATTCAAGAAATAAAGTTCGCTACTACATTATCCTTACCAGGTCGGTCAAGCACACTGATATTAAATTATTGCAATAACAAAAGCCACTTGGTCACTTGGTCATTAGTTATAGGTTTTTTCATGAGGAATCTAATGGCAGAATGATCGGTGTGTACAAATACTTCATAACCTATAATGTAATGACGAAAATTGTTAATAGCATGAACAACTGCCAAGAATTCCTTCTCGGTAACTGTGTAGCTTATCTCGGCAGGGGACAAGTTCTTACTCACAAAATAAATGGCATAGAATTGTTGGTCCTCTTTCTTCCCTAATACCCCTCCTATTGCGGTGTCGGAGGCATCAGTGGATATATGAAATGGGAGAGTCCAATTGGGCCCTCTAAGAACTGGTGCCACAGACAACTTAGCTTTCAGGGTTTCGAAGGCAGTTTGACACTACTCAGTCCAAACAAAATCAACATCTTTTATCAATAATCCAAACATAGGTGCAACAATTTTTGTAAAATTTTCAATAAACCGCCGGTAATATCCGGCATGTACAAGAAATATTCTTACCTCTTTCTGAGTCTTGGCGGGTGGAAGTCTGACGATGACCTCAATCTTTGCAGGATAAACTTTTATCCCTTCATATGAAACATGATGTCCTAGAAGCAGTCCTTCAGTTAACAACATTTTTCACTTTTTATGGCTTAGAGACAGGTTCATTTCCTGGCATCTAATGAGGACCTTTTCTAAGATGTCTAAGGATTCCTGGTAATTGTTTCCATAGACTGTGAAGTCATCCATGTAGACTTCCACACAATCATGAATAAGATCGAAAAATATCCCTAATATTGCTCATTGAAATGTGGCAGGAGCATTACACAATCCAAATGGTAAGACCCTATATGCATAGGTGCCCCAAGGACAAGTAAAGGTAGTCTTATCCTGGTCCTTGGGTGCTATAAGAATCTGGTTGTACCCACTATACCCATATAGAAAGGAGAAATACTTTTTTCCAGACAAGGTATCTAGAACTTGGTCAATGAAAGGGAGAGGAAAGTAGTCTTTTCAAGTGGTCTTGTTGAGATCCCAGAAATCAACACAAATTTTCCATTTCACGGTCACTTTCTTTGGAACCACTACAAGCAGGGATACCCACTTAATATCAAATATGGGATAGATAAATCTGACATTTAACAACTTTTGAATCTCCTCCTTGACTATATCTTTAAGTGTTGGTTTCATCCTTCTCTGGGGTTTCCTAACAGGTGTTACTTCCCCCTGGGTATATATGTGATGGACGCATGTGTCAGGGTGTATACCCTTCATGTCAGTGTATTCCTAGGAAAATGCTCCTAATTGTTCTTTAAGGATATCTACTAACTGTTTCTGTTGGTTTGTATCTAGCCCGGTGTTTATATGTAAACATTTCCCCGGACTAATCTAGTAGGTCATATTATAAGACATGGTAGACTCATCTATCTCTAAAATAAAAGATTTTGAAGACAAAATGGATGGGTCTAATTGTTCATGAAATTATTCTCCAAACATGTATTGAAATTGGGGAAAGGACTGTGGAAAATCCACACATGTGATAGCAGAAATGAACTTCTTTAGCACATTTTTTGTTGTGTGCTCCTGAAGTGCCCATGCATGGTCACTTGGAAATACGGTTTCTTCCCAATCTTCGTTCTCATATGGAAATTCAAGAAACCATAGATTGTCCATAATAGGTTGAGATGGAGGGTAAACGGTGAGCTTCTGGATAGAGAGACCATTTGAGATGTCATTTCTCCTTCTCTACAGCCAATAAATGCATTGGTTGTGGCTAGACAAGGTCTTCCCAAAATGAGGGGATGGCCCTTGGCAGGATCCTTTGAATGAATGAAAATAAAATCTACGGGGTACTCCCATGAGGCTAAATTAACCATGACATCATCTAAAATTCCTTCAGGTATAACCCTAGTCTTATCTGCTAATTCCAAAATGATTGGGGTAGGCTGAAGAAGAGGTTGTAACTGTAATTGTTCCAAGGTAGTAGCGGTCATAACATTGATGGTTTCCCCTAGGTCTATGAGAGTGTTTCCAATGAAGACCTCATTAATGGTTATGGTCACTACAGGGTTTCCTAGATTCCCATATTTTTCTAGATTTGGCTGCTCTGATATGTATTCATAAAGTCCTCCTATCAAGTGTATTGTAGGGGGATCCTTTTTCTTCCTACCTGGCTTCTTGATACACAATTATTTGACTACCTTACTATAGATTGGAATTCCTTTAATGGATTGAAGCAGAGGAATCTTGACACAAATATTTTTCAATTCATTCAAAATGTCAAATTCTGGTCGGGTTGTAGGTTTCTTGATTACCGATCAGTCTGGATAAGGAGGGACCTTCATAATTTGTGAAGGTTCATTTTGGGGAAGCTTGGGTTCGTGGTTCTTTGAGATAATAACATCTTCCCACCTAGTGTCATTTGTGAGTTTTTTGGTGGTTTCTTCTTCTTCTTCTTTCTGGATGACTATTGAAAGTCTCTGCTTCTCTAGAACTTTTCCCGATCTTAGTTGAATTTCCTGTAAGGGAACAAGATTAATAACATACGTCGGGAAGGTCTGCATCTCAACATTGTGAAGAGGTTGAGGGGGCTTATTATTGGGATTCGGCACTGGCTGTGCCGGTAATAGTGTCGGTCTTAGAGAGCTTGCATTTTGATATTGTAATGGTTCATGTTGTGGAATAGGAGGTAAAGGTGGTGGAACAAAACCTGGCTGAAGTTGTGGAGTGTTTGGTGGGAACCGAGGATAATGATTGTTGGACATAGGGATAGGTGGAGCTTGAGGGTTTCCTTGGTTATTTCCTCCTCTCCATCCTTGAAAGTAAGGATGTTGGTACTGAGTAGACCAATGTTTCCAACCTGCATAGTTCCACTATTGTTGTTGATAATAGGGTGGAACTTGAGATTGTAGATCCGAGTATTTGGTTTGATTCCTAGGCTGCCATGGCCTCCTAGGTGCATAAGAAGACTCCCCAAGATCTCCACTCCTATAGATGGCTAGTAAACTGGGCAATTATGGACATTTTTCAGTCACATGGTCTTTTGTACAGAAGCCACAAAATGAAATGTTATCTAATGGGAATTCCCTTGAGGAATGCTTCTTCCTGCATCTTGGGAAATATATGCTCATTGCTGCATTCTCCTCTTCCTGTTTCTTTTTTATTTTTAGGGTGTCCAACTTGGAACCTATTGTGCTTAAGATATCTGTCTTGAAGTTCTATAAAAGGTTCCCTATCTCTTCTCTTGTGATACCACCTGAACTAATTGGTTTTAAGCTTCTATTGTAAGGGTCTCGAACATTATTTCATGTTTTGGCTCTACTCCTTGAGTAATTTTTACACATTTCACATATTGTAGAAAATAGTTTATGAGAGATGTCACCTGATGCCATCAGGTTAAGCATCTCTAGATATTCTTCTGAAATACCCTTAAGGAAAAGATCCCTAATTGCATCCTTTGGGAGGTCATGGTATTTTGACTTCTAGGAGATATAACCAAATCTTTCCATATAATCTTCGAGGGTCTCATCTTATAATTGTTGGATTTTAAAGATGTCATTACGAGACTCTTTGGTCTTGCAGTAGTCTTGGCACTTCTTAAGAAAGATGTCTTTCATGGCTTCCCAAGACCTAATACTGGATTCTCCCAACCCCATGAACCATCTTAGTGTAGAGTCTTTGAGGGTGGCAGGAAAGACTTTTAATTTCTGGGCATATTGTATGTAGTTGTAGCTCCTACACAAGATGTCAAATTCAAATAGGAAGGTGTCTGGATATTAACTATTTTTACCATAAAAGGTAGGAAGTGTTGAGAGAGGAATATTCTTCATGTTGACATTTGGAGTGGTGTCTAAAATTAGAAACCCAAAGGTAGTTTTGGTTTGGTTTCCAATTTCTTCTTCCTCCCCATGTCTTACATTTTTATGGTCTTCCTGATCATCCATATTTGCTTGATTTCCAAAAAGAGAGTACCTAGGTGGTTTTATATTTGAAGAAAACAAGGTTTCCCTTTGATGGAAAGGTATTCCTATGGATTGGATGTCTAGGACTCTACTCGAGCTGGTTGAGACTATTGGTGCCAAAGTTTCTATGTCAATTTGAGAGATGATTACATTGGCTGAACTACCAAATAAAAGATTCACCTGTTCAGGGTCTATGATGTCCTTCAAATTAGGGTCCCCTAGTGGTGGTGTAAAAGAAAAGGTTGTATTTTTTGGTTCTATGGAAGACTTGAGTGGTCTTGCCTCCTTTCCTAATATGATTGATGCTTCAATTTCTTGTTCTATAGATCTCCTTGTGTTAGTCTCTCGAGAGACTATTTTAGCTCTTTGAGTTGAGCTAGCTTATGTTTTTTGGTATCGGTCTGCGGATTTTATAAGCGGAACGTTCCTTCCCCCAAAGAGATCGGAAGGAACCTTGGTTGAAAGGTATGCTTTTTATTTAATGTATCTACCTTGTGGGTCTCTAGGCCTATTCATGAAAGAAAGAAAAAACAAAAAGAAAAAGCTACCATTTGGTTTCTAGGTCTATTCATAAACAAGAACAAAAAAGAAAAAACTACTATTGGGTTTGGGGGAACCTGCTATAGTAGATGCACAGGTTCTTACCTCTCGTCTTAAAGCTCCCTCACCACCAATCTAATGCTAAGGTCTAAGAATGATCTATTTCCTAACTACTTCTTACCTTGAGACAACTCCCCGGCAGCAACGCCAAAAATGATGGGTGTTATATATGCACTAAAAACACACTAAAAACCCTCAATTAAATTTTCAATCAGGGGTAAGTAAACTTAGAGTTGTAGCAAAATATATGCTAAAGGTAGAAGGGTTGGTAGGAGCATAGACTAACTAATGAAGGTAGCTATCTAAGGCTAATCTACTCGAGCAAAACTATCTAATGAGAAAACCCTACTAATCAACTTGAAACTAGGTAACCTAAGTACTTTTGGGCCAAGGATAGATGGATAGTTTTAAGAAAACACATAAAAACCCTACTTGAAGCAAACTAGTTCATAACAATAAGCAAAAGAAACTATTTAAGCATAAATGACAAAAGAAAACTTCTTTAACTTTCCAACCTATATTCAATGAGTAACCACCCTATGAAATCAAATAAATAAACAAGCAAGCAAAGGAACCTAACTAACCTACTAAAGCAAGTAAACAAGTAAGAAAATACAACTATCTAACCTACTAAAGCAATAGACAAGCAAGCAAAGACAACTAACTAAACTACTAAAGCAAATAGAGAAGTAAGCAAACAAAACTAACTAAGCTACTAAAGAAAATAGACAACTAACCACTACAAGAAATCAAATAAAAACTTCTCATTGAACAACTATCTAGCCTAAGAGGCAAGTGAACTAGATTCTTAATTCAAAACTATTTCTAATTCATGAAAGGAAATCTATTTTATTGAAAGCAAGAAGACTAGCAACTAACCTTTAATCTATGATAAGAAAACTGTTCTCTAACCTATCAAAGAAAAATACTTTCTATCCTACAGCAGCAATAAAACTATTTCCTAATCTATGAAAGCAAGAAACTATATCTTTTGAGCTATGAAAGCAGGAAAACTATCTCTTTTAATCTATGAAAGAAAGAAAACTATTTCTTAATCTATGAAAACTCAAACATAATGTTGGTTTTTGTGTGAATGTCTTCAGTGTCGGATAATATCTCGGTGGCACTTGATAACAAAGGATAATTCAAGCGGTATAAGCTCAATACTGATCTCAATAGCAAAGTTAAAGGTATGGATTAAACAATCCAATGAGAATTTAGACATGACATAAACACTCGTCAATTACCCTACATATTCATTTATTAACCATCAACAATGTAACAAGATCATCATTATACTTCTATACTACATAAACAAAACTAGATTCAACCATTAACTAACAAATATAATTGCAATTTAATTCTATAAAGAAAATTACATAAATTGAAAACTATGCTATATCTACTCTAACAATTCAAACTGCAATAAGAAAATTCTTAAGAATAGAAATTAAAACATGACATTAAAAAATTAAACTAATAACTACATTAATTAACAACTAGTTAAGCCAATTCTACATAAAAATAAAATGATCAAGCTATGATTAAAAACTAAAATTGATCCTATCCATCCATCAAATCCTTGTCGAAGAAAGCTCAAATAAAAACTATGTTCTATTCTAATTAAAACTTTGTTTTAAACTTGATTCTAAAATCATAAATAAAGATGTAATCTAATATCTAATTACACATGGGGTTAGTCGAGGGATCTGTAGATCCTTTCCTAACTACAAGATTAACGCATGCTAACTCAATTCATCATACTAACCTGCAAAAGAGAGTCAAAGCAATTAAATTATAACAACAAACTAATTAACATAATAAAAATGCATGTACAAGAAAATAAAGAGAACAACTAAACTATGAAATGCATAAACAAACACAAAGACAGTTACCAGACTACTGGTGGGCCCCCCAACAAGTCATGGTCACTTTTTAAAAGCACACCACGCGCTCAGCAAGATGAATTCACCATAAAAACTCAAAAATGCAGTTCTTGTATAATCTGGCAATGTAAAATGGCAAAACATAGTAAAAATGTATTTCTACCTATCACACTAATTCTTCTGCTACTTAACTTATGTCTAACCACCTCGGTGGTATTTATAATGTTTACATACCAAGTGGTTGACCACAGAAGGGTTGAACCACTTCTAAATTCGTCAATTTGCATTAAATGATGCCCTAACTGATAAAACAGAGCGAGGCAATAATCGCTTAGTTGAACAACCAAAACTGAGTTGTTGGGAGCTTAGTAGTTGAAGGGGGAAAGCATGAACACAACCCAAATTCCTGATTCGCCCATAACTGGCCACCAATACCATAACCGCCAAGTCACCCTCCGTTTTTGTGAAATACGCAGTGCTGGACAGAGTGCCATATCGGGTACCGAAACGAGTGCTGGAAGGAGTGTCAGACTGAGTGCCAGAAACATAAACGTAGTGCATTTTAGCCCTATAACATCAAAAAATGTGAATCAGATCCTTGGAAGTGTAAAAACATGATGAATTGTACTCAATACAATCATTAAACATGAATCATCTATACCTTATGTCAATCATACCGTTTTAACATAAAATTCTTCAAAAATCTCCTTCAAAAGATGTAAAACACATATGTACATGCAGGAAAAGTGTATAATAACTGTCATAAAAGTGATCATATCTCGGGCCCAACAATAATATTTGAAAGCACCAATCTTCTTGAGTCACCAATCCCCTCACCTGAGCACCAAATCAACAAGATATGTGTAGAAACCAATACAATATCTTCATACACATAACACTTCTGACTTCACATGCATGCTTCATTCCATAGGAAATCCTTCAAAACCTAGTCACATGTAGCCTTCATCCCTTAGCGATCCTCATAACATCATTCCTAGAATATGATCCCAGACTACAACATCACAACCTGAAGATAACACAAATTGCAACA
This sequence comes from Picea glauca, assembly GCA_000966675.3. NCBI lineage: Eukaryota > Viridiplantae > Streptophyta > Pinopsida > Pinales > Pinaceae > Picea > Picea glauca. The sequence goes on from JZKD02S1674906.1 coordinate 581,616, forward strand.
TCACAACCTCAAAATAGTGCACATTGCATCACAACCCTTTAATCATTCATAGTGCACCTTAAGAATAAGAAAATTCCAAGAAAACTCCTCAAATTTCTCTTGCACACCTTTAGATCCAAAAAAGACACCCTAACTCCTTTAGTGCACCTTAGATCACTTCTACGCACCTCAAAATTGATATCTTTCTTTGTTTCACTACAATTGCGCACATCTATCCTGTATTTATAGTATTTATATTCTCACATTCAAGGCCAACCTATAAAGACTGACTGAGTCAACCTAATTTTTTTGGTTGGGTTTTGGACGAAAACATTCATATCTCCTCATTCCTAAGGAGTTGGAGGGAATGACATACACTGTTGGAAAGGTCTCGGAATAAATCTTTCAACCATATAAACTATGATCTCATTTGAGCTAGGTATATAGGGTAAAAATTCCTTCAAATATAGGGTATCCAAACTGAGCATCAATAATCCAAAAACAATTTTTCCAACAATATCCATCTTGCAATATTTATCTTGGACATTTGTAGTTTCCCCATGTATTTGACATCAATGAAAAAAACATTTCCAACAGGTGGTAGCTTCAGACCCTTTGTATTTGGTCATGGTCCATCCCATTACTCCCCATTTTAGGATAGTCCTTTCTCTTATGGCCTAGATGACTACCCTTTGGTGGTCATTTATGGTCGGGGTAGGTACGTGAGGTTCTTGGGATGGATCTACTAGGACACATGACTTAGGTAACCTCAGGGATTTTTTCACTTCATTCTATGTAAACGTGTTTCTCATGTTGTAAAGATTTTTATACCTATGGGAGAACAGTTATCTTATGCCTAAGCATGGATCCCCTTTATGTATTTGTCACACTTTCACCATGGAATCTTGGAGATGACTCTACAGTTTCTCATGTAGAGACATGGTTCCTGAAGCAATTTCATTGATCTCAAGGTACTTCACAGATCCCTAAGCACTGATCACATCATCTAAGGAACTTTGGGGCTATTTCTGCATGCACAAGTCCCCTCTTGACATGCAATATCCTATATCTTTGTGTGCTCTCTTCATTCATCCATTTGGAGGATTTTTTCACTTGATTTGACTGTTGAGCCCCTTGGAGGACCACTCTACTAACCATTTGATGATTTTTTGGCACACATGGACATATTTTGACTTGGGTGGAGTCCTTCCATGACTTTAGGGGAATGCGTGCATGATTTGAGGATGATTTTCCACCTTGGAGACCTCTCATGTAATCATTGGATCCTATTTGGAGGAGCTACCCTCTCTTTTGGACCTCATTTACCCAACATGTATGAATGTTCCACTCATTGAGGCTAGATTTTGGAATCGTGTTTGAATTTTGATCCAGGTGGATATCGGTGGCCACCCACCTTTTCCAAATGGCTCAAAAAAGTTTTCTGGCAATTTTGGCAATTTACTATTTTTAGCAGGTTTTAACTTCCGGGGCCATTTTGAGGGTCCAAATGAAGGTTTTTCAAGATAGAGGTTCTCAATGATAGTCGAAGGCATGATTGAGCCCCCAAAATGAATCTCCTCGATGATACCTTCCCGACGACCTATCACACGCCTAAAACGGAGATCGTATGCAAAAGTTACGACCCCTGGAAGTTGATGTACTCACTTACCCAAATGGGGCCCACATGACTTTTGACACTTCATCTCCTAGGGTTAGGTTTTTGGATGTCTATGACTTTTGGCATTCTCGTTTATTGTAAAAATGCCTTCAACGCGTAATTGTAATCATCTTCTTGCAAATGCAAGTAGTCGTCACATCTCTTCTCAGAGATAAGCTACCACCATTCTAGCGAGTCTTTCACTCTGTATTTTTACAGTCTCTGTACAATATTTCATTAATAGAAATCGTGTATTACTTTATATCTATGTTAGGGTTGCATCTCTGATACATTCTTGTTATATTATTGAACATCTGCGATATCTTTGTGCATTTCTTTATTATATCTCCGATTTCATTTCGTGCCGAAAATAATCCAGATCAGTGGTATCAGAGCAGGTTTCTCTTGATCGTTTTTCAGTGCATGTCCTCGACGAGGTACGAGTATAGAAAGTTGGGTCTCGAGCTTGTCTCTCTTGAATACAATCGCTCTCGCACACCCAAGAAACCCTCAATGGCAGAAGAAAAGAAAAACGATGGAGCAAACGATCCTATCAATCTGTTGCTTGAGCAAGCTCTCACGCGACAAAGGGACGAAATGATGGAGAATTTTTCCCATATCCTTCAACACCTATCGATAGCATTAGGCGCATCTTCATCAAGAGGCCACTTTGTAGGAACCTCGCCTTTCAAGGTACAAGTTAATTTTGATATTCCTGTATTTGAAGGAAAGATAGATGCAGAAGCCCTAGAAAAATGGTTAACTCTACTGGAAGGTTATTTCTCTGTTCACAATTTTTCTGACAAAGAAAAGATCACCTTTGCACTCCTTAAAGATCTCCCTCATGTCAAACATTGGTGGGAAAATTACTGGGAGAAAATTTCCACAGAGGAGTCTGGAATATATGGGGCCGATCCCACTTGGGATTTTTTTGTGGATGCGGTAAAAGAATAGTATTACCCTGTTGGAAACTATGAGGACCAGTACATGAGATGGACCACACTACGGCAAGAGAGGGGCCAAGTAGTTTCAGAGTTCACCAATACCTTCCATACCTTGCGCACAAAGCTGGGTATCAAAGACTCTGAGCGACATTTGGTTCTGAAATATTGTGGGGTTCTACACAGATACATCCAAACTGAAATGGATTTTCTGGACATCTCATCAGTCGGTGCTGCTTATCGATATGTTGTTAAAATCGAGCAGAAATTTAAGCACCAGAACAAACGAGATTTTGGTTCTGCAAATCCACAACAACCAAAGTATGAAAAAGAAGCCCCTAACAAACAGTCTCCCGAAAATCCACATGAAAAGAAGGGTCACGAGAAGACAAAGAAGGACACTGGAAAATGGTGCGATTTCCACAAAATCCCCTGGCACAACACCGATGAATGTCGCTCAAAATAGTCATTGGTGGCCGAGATCAAAGACAAAGAGCCGAACCCTGATTCTAAATATGATTCTGAAAATAATGGTAAAGGACAGATCATTGACGCAGACCCCACTACTATTGTCACGACCGCAACAATTCAACCAGAAGAACCAATAGATCCTGAAGATGGAAAGTGCCTTTTTCATTCACAAATGTGGGTGAAGGGGACTCCGCTGCATTTTATTGTTGATAGCAAAAGCCAGAAGAATCTCATCTCAGCAGAGGTTGTCAAACAGTTGGGATTGTCGACAACACCACACCCGCAGCCATACAACATCGGGTGGCTTCGACAAGGACAAGATCTCCGTGTCAACCAACAGTGTCGATTGTCATATGGCATCCAACCCTTCAAGGATGAGGTATTATGTGATGTTGCCCCACTAGATGTCTGTGATGTTCTATTGGGCCAACCATATATGTGGAAGCACCACGTTGTTTATGAGTCTCGACCTCACAGTGTCATTGTTTCTCTAGGGGTCCATCTCTACAGAATACCAGAGGTATTTCTGACTACTGTTCCACCTAAAAAGTGTCGCAAGGTAGTATCTCATACTGCAAAATTCAGCTTCTTCACAGTCTGTTCAAAAGGGGAACAAAAGAACACTGCAGACTTGCCCCAAGCACCTTCTATCCAATAGAAGCAGGTCGACAAGGTTGTAGAAAAGTACAAAGATTCATTCTGCACATTGTCCTCTCATGTATACCGACTTGTTGAACGGCCTCAGCCTCAACAGGTTCATGACAAACTTCCACAAACTGAGTAGCGCGATGTCTCCAGCAAGCCAAGCAACTCAATAAGATGCAGATTCAACAAATGTTTTTCCCTCTCCCCTGGGAACTCAACGCAATGGATACCATTGCTTCCTAAGGATGGAGGATTGATCCAGGTGGATATCGGTGGCCACCCACCTTTTCCAAATGGCTCAAAACAGTTTTCTGGCAATTTTGGCAATTTACTATTTTTAGCAGGT
>JZKD02S1674906.1:585704-660287 GCA_000966675.3 Picea glauca
AAAAGGCCTTCAATGCCTGATTGTAATCATCTTCTTGCGATGCAAGTAGCCGTCACATCTCTTCTCAGAGATAAGCTGCTACCATTCTAGCGAGTCTTTCACTCTGTATTTTTACAGTCTCTGTACATTCTTTCATTAATAGAAATTGTGTATTACTGTATATCTGTGTTAGGGTTGCATATCTGATACATTCTTGTTATATTATTTAACATCTGTGATATCTTTGTGCATTTCTTTATTATATCTCCGATTTCATTTCGTGCCGAAAATAATCCGGATTAACTTTTCTTCATTGAAGGAGCATCTTGACATATTTTGAGGGTCTCCCCTTTCTTTTGGGCGAGAAGTTGAGCCTATTGGACCCTAGTGTGACATTACTTGTTGGATGACCTCCTCTCTTGGAGGAACTATTGTACATGTGACACATATTTATTGTATTTTGACTTGCTCTATTTTAGTTAATTGGAAAACAAATCAACTTTGTAGTTCTGTTAGGCTAGATCTAAGGAGATAGAAAATAATATTGAATGAGAAGAATGATGAAGCCTCCTTTACAAATAGAGGCTCATCCTTCGATTCTAATTTGTTTTTGTTGTTGGCTACTTCTTTGAGATTGCTATTTTGTTGAATATCTTCCTATTGAGGTATTGGTGTCAATTCTTGGAGCTCTTCTCTCTTGGTTTATTTTGGTGCATTAAAGACTCGTTATTTTTTCTCAAGACTACTACAAGCTTTCAAGATAGATTCATTTGAAGGGTAATAATACCACTTGGAGGGAAGACGTTTTAGGGTAAATCCCTTCCTTCTTCCTTTGTTAGTTCGATATTTTCTCAATTCCTTGCTTTGTTTTTCCTTTGGATCCCTAGCAAGGGAATTTAGTATTTTTATCAAGCTATAGTTGATAATGTTGGTGAAGGTACTTTCTTTGGGAGCCCCTTTTTGTGGGGCCTTGGTATTCATACATTATATTGATTAGATAGGAGACTCATTTCCCCCTAGGGTTCTAGTCTTTTAGCCCTAATCCATTAAGATAATATAGACCAATTCTAAGAGGGGCATACTTCTTGACCCCATAATCCCTAGTTGTAATAAGGCACTTGTATTCTCCCAAAAACCAACCAAAAAACCCCAAAATTCAAATATATTATTTTTGTTTAGAAGGAAAGATAACGGAAAATCAAAGAAAAAATGTAATTTGGATTTCTTTCCTAGTCTAGTGCAAAGTTCATTGTTCATTTTATTTCCTAGACTAGTTTATCAAGCGTTTGTGCTTATTTTCTTATCTTTAAATGATAAAGAATAAAATTGACCCAATGATATCATTCTTCAAGGATTTATTTATCTTGTTTTGGGTTGATTTCAAGCTTCTCTCAAATATAGAAATTGTATAACATAAATAAAAATGAATTGAGGAAACCCTATAACTAGGTTTTATGCTCAAAATATTATTCACATTTAAACCTATCTTTTATTTCATTAACTAGAATACTACTACATTTTTATCTTGCATTTCTAATGGTGAATTTAATCTCCAAATTACTTCTAATTTCATATCACTCATTTGGAGATTGTTTGGGTGAATTCTAGTGCTAACGTTGGATAACCTAAGGGGGTGGATTCACTCTTTTCTTTCATGTTCTCTTTTATTACATTGATATATCTATTTTGAATTGATTCTAACATATTTAGGTTGTTTATTTGTTGCATATCTCAAGCCCTGGATAAAACATCTAATATGTCTTTCATATAAGTGGAAAATCTCTCTCTCTTGGATGGTTTATTTTTCACTCTAAATATAGAATTATGCATTTATTCATCATTAAAAGAGATTTGTAAATTTGGAACAACCTTGAGCTAGTCCTTATTTCATTATATGGTTGATTGGCACTCAAATCACACATTGCACCATGAATTTATGCTAGCTGATTTCATTCTTAGTGCTCAGAAGTAGCTTAAAGTGGTTTCTTGCAAGTAGCATATTCTAAGTTTTATTTATTGGAATGAGATTCATCTAAATGGAAATATGAAGTTGTCCTTTTTAGTCATATTTAAATCAAATTTGGCACACACATCCACTAGATCCTAACTCTATTCTCTTAAGTGGATAGTTTGTGGTTTATGTTATTTATCTTGGATTATTATTTTAATGCATTTAATTACTTGTTGGAATCTTTGTACCTTACATTGTCATACACATTGTGGATTCATTGAAGTAAATCATAAGCTTTCATGGTCTTTATTAATTGTTTTAAATCATATTTGGTACACACATCCACTAGATCCTAACTCTTTTCTCTTAAGTGGATAGTTTGTGGTTTATGTTATTGACCTTGGATTGTTGTCTTAAGGAATTTAATCACTTGTTGGAATCTTTGTACTTTACATTGTCATACACATTGTATATTCATTGAAGTAAATCATAAGCTTGAATGGTCTTTATTAACTAAAGAGATTTACTCATAGATATATCATTGGTAGATACGGATACCCCCCTTGGCCTTTGGAGTTGGCTTAAAGTTAAGGGGTGATCCAGATTTTATGAGAATAACGAAATGACTACAAATTATTAACAGGTTCTTCACACAAAATAACAGAGATACAATAAAATTGGTTTTCTATTCAATAAGGAAATAAGCTGAAACTGTAAAATGCAGCGAAAACAAGCTTACTGGAATGGTGGTAGCGTATCTCTAAGAAGAGATGTGAAGAAAGTGCTCATTCACAAGAAGATGATTACAATGAGGCTCTGAAGGCCTTTTTGCAGTAAACAGGAATGTCAAAAATCCTATATATCCAAAAACCTAACCCTAGGAGATGAAGCACCAAAAGTCATGTGGGCCCAATTTGGGTAAATTAGTAAATCAACTTCTCAGGGTCGTAACTTTTTCATACGATCTTCGTTTTAGGCGTATGATAGCCCGTTGGAAAGGTATCATCGAGGAGATTCATTTTGGGGGCTCAATAATTCCTTTGGATTTCATTGAGAATATTTATCCCGAAAAACCTTCATTTAGGCCCTCAAAATGGCCCTAGAAGTTAAAATTGCTAAAAATGATAAATTGCCAAAATTGTCAGAGAATTGTTTTGAGCCAGTTGGAAGAGGTGGGTGGCCACCGATATCCACCTGGATCAATCATCCCTCCTTAGGAAGAAATGGTCTCCATTGCGTTGAGTTCCCCCATCAAATGAGGAAATTTCTGCTGAATTTGGCCCCGGGTGAACCACTTGCCTTGGTGCAAGAGCTGCCCTGCTTTGACGACTCGATAAAGCTGGATCCTTTGTTGTTGAGTGCCATTGTTCTATGTGTCCACAATATGATCATTGGATTCTTGTTTTATGCAGTCGAGGTTGAACTTTTTTGGTGTCAGTTGCTCTGCTATGTCAAAGGTGTCCAATGATGGTGGGAAATAAGGGTGAAGGAGATCCATGTTGAACACTGGGTGCAAGCCAAGGAAAGGAGGAATGTTTAGCTCAAAATCATTATCCCCCACGGCCTTGGTGATGGTGTACAACCCATAACAGAGTGGGTGAAGCTTTCGATGGGGTCTTGTAAGGCGTTTTTTCTGTAAGTGCAACCAAAATTTTTCGCCCACCTGAAACTTATGTGGCACCCGATGTTGATCATGGCGCTGCTTGTACTTGTCATTGGAATTCTGTAGGATATCTTAAACCTGTTGGTGGATGTGCTAGATCCGCTCAATGAACTGGGTGTCTTTTCCAGCTTCAGTTGGAGCATGATATGAGTCAGTTGAGTTGACTGCAAGGGGAAGTGCAACATCTATGGGACCCAATGGTTGGAATCCCAACCCCACCTAAAAGGGGTTGTGGTTGGTTGAGCTATGCAGAGATTGGTTGTAGCTATGTTGGACATAGGGAAGGCTCTCATCCCATGTGTGAGGATTCTTTGAATTATACATGAGAAGTATATGCATAATCATTCGATTGACGAACTCAGTTTGGCCATCTGTCTGGGGGTGGAAGGTTGTGGATTTGGTGAGATTGGTGTCTAGAAGTGACCAGAGGCTCTACCAAAATGTGTTGAGAAATCGACTTTCCTGATCTGAGAAAATGGTTTGTGGGATTCCAAAATGTACTCAGACTCATTCAAAGAATAGCTTGGCAGTGGCCTTTGCTGTGATGTTCTTCTTGCAGGCAACCAAAATCGCCATCTTAGAAAAGTGATCAACAACCACAAAAAGATAGTCATTTCCCCGCTTGGTGGATGGGAGGCCCGACATTTATTCCAATGAGATGGATTCCCATGGCCTGTCAAGAGTAGGAAGAGGGGTGTACAAGTCATGTTTCTTAGTGGTCGGTTTGGAAATAACACAGGTAGTACAGGACCTGATATACTTGTTGACCTCCTATCAAAGTTTCGACCAGTAGAAATGTTTATGTAGCATCACCACTGTCTTTTCTATGTCGAAGTGTCTTGCCACCCGACTGTAGTGGGATTCCCAGATTAGCTTTTCTCACTCACTTTATGGAACAAAAATATGGCCCAGATGACACAACAACCCATCCTGAAGATGGAAATTATCAACAAATGTGTTTGCACCCAAAATTTGGTAGATGGTGGAGAAGTACAGGTCTATCTCATAGATTTGGGGCCATCCATAGGTCTCATGGCTACAAGATTCTAGCACCGTGGTGAGTGTCACAAGCGGTATATCGAGGCAATCAGTGACATGATTGGTTCTTCCTATTTTATACTTGATGTTGAGGTGGAATTTCTAGAAGTATGTGGACCACTTTTGATGGCGATCATTCTGCAATTTTCCTTGTGTCTAGATGAACTGCAATGGCTTATGATCAGTGTGGATGATTGTCTCCTTCCCAAGAATGTAATGTCTCCATTGGCAGCAGGCTTGCACAATGGAGTACATTTCTTTGTCGTAAGTAGGGTTCTTACGGACAACATCTGATAATGTCTCACTATGATAGGCCACGGGGTGGTCGTGCTGAGTGAGAATGGTGCCCACCACATAGTCGAAAGCTTATGTCTCAATCTCAAAGGGTTGTTGTGGGTCTAGTAGTGAAAGTACTAGGGCTGAGCACAAGTGTTGCTTCAAATAATCGAACGCTTGTTGTTGGGACCGTCCCCACGCAAATTTCACCTTACCACCACCCCTAGTTATTTGGCTAAGGGCCCATGCAATATGGGAGAATCCCAACATGAACCTGCGGTAGAAATTGGCAAGGCCCAAGAAGATCCAAAGCTTAGTGAGTGTGGTTGGGGCTGGCTAGTCATGAATGACTTGGATCTTGGCTGGATCCACATGCATGCCATGTTGTTCAATTATGTAGCCCAGGTAATGGATCATATCCATGCCGAAGGATCATTTTTCCAAGTTGGAATATAGCTTGTGTTGCTGCAGGGTGTGCAAAACCTGCAGAATATGCTGCAAATGTTTGGCCCAAGTCTTTCTATAAATGAGAATGTCATCCAGATACACCACTACAAAAGTATTGGTGAATGGTCGCAGGATATCGTCCATCATCCTCATGAAAGTGGTTACAGCATTTGTCAAACCAAAGGGCATGGCCAACCATTCAAAAATCCCTTCCTTTGACTTGAAGGCAGTTTTCCATACATTTGTTTGTTCTATCGGGACCTGGTGGTAGCCAGACTTCAAATCAATCTTACTGAAGTATTTGACCTCGTGAGTTGATCAAGGAGGTCATTGATTCGGGGAATCAGGTACCGATTTCTGACTGTGATTTTATTCAAAGCTCAGTTATCAATGCAGAGTCACCAAGTTCCATCTTTCTTTTGTACCATCACGATTGGGCTCCCACGAGGTGATGAGCTAGGCCTGATGTGCCCCTTGTGGAGTAGTTCTTGGATCTGTCGCTTGATCTCTTCATTATCTAACAGAGAACAGTGATAGACTGTCCCATTGGGAAGTGGTGCATCGGGGGTCAGATCGATGGGGTACTTGACCTGGTAGTGAAAAGGTACCCTGGTAGGTGAGGAGAAGATATCTGAGTATTCTTCCACGAGCTTATCTACTTGCTTCTGTTGTATGGAGAGGTCAGTCCCAAAGACCATGGATGTGGCTGTGATATTTCTCATATTCTGAGAGCGAAACATGAAGAATACAAACTTCCCTGTCTGAGAGATGACCTTCCTGCATTTCTTAGCACAAATCAAGGAAATAGCACTAGGTGGGACTGCCTCGGGTATACTGTACAATTTCCTATTCAAAGTAATAATAACACTACGAGGCCTAGACTCATATACAACATGACATTTCCATAAATAAGGTTGGCCCAAAATAACATCACAAAATTCGAGAGGAGAAACATCACACAATACCTCGTCCTTGAAGGGCTTGATGTCGTACGATAGTCAGCACTGTTGGCTGAGGTGGAGATCGCTTCCTTGGCGAAGCCATCCAATGGTGTAGAATTATGGGTGCAGTGTTGTTAGCAGGGCCAACCACTTGACGACCTCTACTGAGATGAGGTTCTTCTGGCTACCGCTATCCACGATAAAGTGCAGTGGGGTTCCTTTTACCCACATCTGTGAATGGAAGATGCGTTCTCCATCTTCTGGCTCTCCTGGTTCACCAGGCTGGAGCTTGGTGGTAGAAACAATGGCAATAGGTTCCACATCAATGATCTATCCTCCCCTTTCTAGTTCTGGCTCAGAGTCTGAACCCACATCTAATTAAGAGGCTTTCACTTTAGCCACCAGTGACTTCTTTGAGCAGCAGTCAATAGTGTTATGCCAAGGGCTCTTATAGAAGTCACACCACTTCCTATTATCATTCTTTGTCTTTTCGGTGTCCTTTTCTTGCGGCTTGGACTGGTTGTCCTAATACTGTCCATATTTTTTGTGTCCTTTGTTCTATGGGTTGGGGCCGCCCTTTCCTGGCTTTTGTTGTGAGGGGTTCCTAGGCCCAAATTACCATGCCTTTTGTTTGAGCTTCTGCTCGATTTTGACGGCATATCGGTAGGTCGCGCCCAAGGATGAGATGTCCAAAAATTCCATTTCTTTCTAGATGTATCTATGCAGAGCACCATGATACTTGATCACCAGATGTCTCTTTGAATCTTTGATACCCAGCTTGGTGTGCAAGGTATTAAAGATATTTTTGAAATCTGGCACTGCTTGGTGTCTTTCTTGCCGCAGTGTGATCCATTTGGTATACAAGTCGTCATAACTTCCGATAGGGTAGTATTGTTCCTGAATAGAATCCCTGAAGGAATCCCAGGTGGCCATGACTATAAGGAATCCTAGGTGGCCATGACTATAAATAGTGAGGGTTCCTCTATTTTTTTTTGCTCACAGAAAGTTTCCCACCAATCTTTGATGCGTGGAATGGCTTTGAGAAGCGCAAAAGTAATATTTTCTCTATTCGAAAAGTTATGGATAGAAAAATACCCTTCTAGTATATTCAACCACTTGTCTACAACATATGTGTCTATATGACCTTCAAATATAGGAATATAGAAGTTTATTTGTACCTTGAATGGGGTGGCGCCTTCGCTCTAAGAAGATGTGTCGCCTGTTGGTAGTCATCGAAGGATTTGTGCAAAACTATCCATCATCTCGTTCCTTTGTTGCATGAGGGCTTCCTAAATCAACAGTTTGAAAGGATATCCTATCCCGTCATCTTTATTTTATCCTTCCATGAGAGGTCGCTTGGGTGTGTGAGAGCTTTTGTCCTCAAGAGAAACAAGCTCGAGACCCAACTCTTTGTACTCCAACCTCGTTGGGGACATGCATTAATACGACAAGGAGTAGACCGCTATGATACCACTGATCCAGATTTTATGAGCAGAAAGAAATGACTACAGATTATTAATAGGTTCTTAAAAAAAAATAATAGAGATACAGTAAAATGGTTTTCTATTCAATAAGGAAATAAGCTGAAACTATAAAATGCAGCGAAAACAAGCTTGCTGGAATGGTGGTGGCTTATCTCTGAGAAGATATGTGACAACAGCGCTCAATCACAAGAATATGATTACAATGAGGATATGAAGGAATTTTTACAATAAAAATGAATGCCAAAAACCCTAGACATCCAAAAATCTAACCCTAGGAGATGAAGCGCCAAAAGTCATGTGGGCCCCTTTTGGGTAAGTTAGTACATCAACTTCCTAGGGTCGTAACTTTTGCATACGATCTCCGTTTTAGGCCTATGATATCCCGTTGGAAAGGTATCATTGAGGAGATTCATTTTGGGGAATAAATAATTCCTTTGTCTATGATAGAGAATCTCATTCCTGAAAAACCTTCATTTAGGCCCTCAAAATGGCCCCGGAAGTTAAAACTGCTAAAAATGGTAAATTGCCAAAATTGTCATAAAACTATTTTGAGCCAGTTGGAAGAGGTGGGTGGCCACCGATATCCACCTGGATCAATCCTCTCTCCTTAGGAATCGATGGTCTCCATTTCATTGAGTTCCCCCATCATATGAGGAAATTTATGTTGAAGTTGGCCTCGGGTGAGCCACTTGCCTTGGTGCAGGAGTTGCCCTACTTTGACGACTCGATAAAGCTCGATCATTTGTTGTAGAGTGCCCTTGTTCTATGTGTCCACAATTTTATCATTGGATGCCTATTGTATGCAGTTGGGGTTGAACTCTGTTGGTGTCAGCTTCTCTGCTACGTCTGAGGTGTCCAATAATGGTGGGAAATAAGGGCGAAGGAGATCCACGTTGAACATTGGGTGCAAGCCAAGGAAATGAGGAATGTTGAGCTCAAAAGAATTATCCCCCATGGCCTTGGGGATGGTTTACATCCCATAATGGAGTGGGTGAAGCTTTCGATGGGGTCCTGTAAGACGTTCTTTCTGCAAGTGCAACCAAACTTTGTCGCCCAATTGAAACTTATGTGGCACCCGATGTTGATCATGGCGCTGCTTGTACTTGTAATTGGACTTTTGTAGGATATCTTGAACCTGTTGGTGGATGTGATGGATCCACTCAATGAAATAGGTGGCTTTGTTAGATTTAGTTGGAGTAGGATATGAGTCAGTCGAGGTGACCGCAAGGGGAAGTGCAACATCTATGGGACCCAATGGTTGGAATCCCAACCCCACCTGAAAGGGGTTGTTGCCTATTGCGCTATGCAAGGCTTGGATGTATCTATGTTGGACATAGGGAAGGCTCTCACCCATGTGCGAGGGTGATTTTAATTATACACGTGAAGGATATGCAAAATCATTCGATTGACAACCTTGGTTTGGCCATCTGGCTGGGGGTGGAAGGTTGTGAATTTGGTGAGCTTAGTGTCCAGTAGTGACCAGAGGCTCAACTAGAATGTGCTAAGAAATCGTCTGTCTCGATCTGATACAATGTTTTGTGGGATTCCAAAATGTACCCAGACTCATTCAAAGAATACCTTGGCAATGGCCTCTACTATGATGTTCTTCTTGCAGGCAACCATAATTGCCATCTTAGAAAAGAGACCAACAACCACAAAAACACAGTCATTTCCCCGCATGGTTGATGAGAGGCCCAAAATGTAGTCCATTGAGATGGAAACCCATGGCCTATCAAGAGTAGGAAGAGGGGTGTACAGGCATGACACTTCAGTGTCCAGGACCTAATATACTTTTTGACCTCCTGTCGAAGTTTCGACGAGTAGAAATGTTTCTATATCATCGCCACTATCTTTTCAATGTCGAAGTGTCCTGCCACTTGAATATAGTGGGCTTCCTAGATCATCTTCGCGCGCTTACTTGACGGAACAAAAATATGTCCCAGACGACACAACAACCCATATTGAAGATGGAAATTATCGACAACTGTGTTTTCACCCAACATTTGGTAGGTGGTGGAGAAGTCCAGGTCTATCTCATAGAGCTGGGGCCATCCAAAGGTCTCATGGCCACAGGAGTCTAGCACCGTGGTGAGTGCTGCGACTGGCAGTTTGTTGAGGCAATCAACGATGCGATTGGTGCTTCATGTTTTATACTTGATATTGAGGTGGAATTGCTACAATTATGTGGACCACTTTTTATGGTGATCATTCCACAATTTTCCTTTTGTCTGTATGAACTACAGTGGCTTATGATCAGTGTGGATGATTGTCTCCTTCCCAAGAATGTAATGTCTCCATTGGTGGCAGGCTTACACAATGGAGTACATTTCTTTGTCGCAAGTAGGGTACTTATAGACAACATCTGATAATGTCTCACTATGATAGGCCACGGGTGGCCGTGATGAGTGAGAATGGTTCCCACCACATAGTCGGAAGCATCTGTATTGATCTCAAAGGGTTGTTTCAGGTCTAGTAGTGAAAGTATTGGGCCTGAGCACAAGCGTTGCTTCAAATTGTCGAATGCTTGTTGTTGGGACCTGCCCCACACAAATTTCTCCTTACCACCACCCCTAGTTATTTGGCTAAGGGCCCATGCAATATGGGGGAATCCCAACACAAACCTGTGGTAGAAATTGGCAAGGCCCAAGAAACTCCGAAGCTCAGTGAGTGTGGTTGGGGCTGGCCAGTCACGGATGACTGGGATCTTGGATGGATCCACATGTATTCCATGTTGATGAATTATGTATCCCAGGTAATGGATCCTGTCCATTCTAAAGGATCATTTTTCCAAGTTGGAATATAGCTTGTGTTGTCGTAGGGCATGCAGAACCTGCTGAATATGTTGCAAATGTTCGGCCCAAGTCTTGCTATAAATGAGAATGTCATCGAGATACACCACTACAAAAGTATTGGTTAATGGTCGTAGGATATCATCCATCATCCTCATGAAAGTGGCTGGAGCATTTGTCAAACCAAAGGGCATGACCAACCATTCAAAAAGGCCTTCATTTGACTTAAAGGTGGTTTTCCATACATCTGTTTGTTCTATTGGGACCTGGTGGTAGACAGACTTCAAATCAATATTACTAAAGTATTTTCCCCCCATGAGTTGATCAAGGAGGTCATCGATTCAGGGATTTGGGTACCGGTTTCTGACTATGATTTTATTCAGAGCTCGGTAATCAATGAAAAGTCACCATGTTCCATCTTTCTTTTGTACCAGCACGATTGGGCTCCCACAAGGTGATGAGCTGGGATAGATGTGCCCCTTGTGGAGTAGTTCTTAGATTCGTTGCTTGATCTACTCATTCTATAACAGAGAGCGATGATAGACTATCCCATTTGGCAATGGTGCATCGGGGGTCAGATCAATGGGGTGCTTGACCTGGCAGTGCAAAGGTACCCCGGTAGGTGAGGAGAATATATCTGAGTATTCTTCCACGAAATTATCTACTTGCTTCTGTTGTGTGGAGAGGTCGATCACTGAGACCCTAGATGTCATTGTGATCTTTCACTTATTTTGAGAGTGAAACGTGAAGAAGACAAACTTCCTCGTTTGATAGATAACCTTCTTGCATTGCTTAGCAGAGATCAAGAAAATAGCACTAGGTGGGACTACCTCGGGTATCCTGTACAATTTCCTTTTCAAAGTAATAATAACACTACAAGGCCTAGACTCATATACAACATGACATTTCCATAAATAAGGTTGTCCCAAATGAACATCAAAAAATTCAAGCAGAGCAACATCACATAATACCTCATCTTTGAATGACTTGATGTCGTACGATAGTCGACACTGTTGGCTGACATAGAGATCGCTTCCTTGGCAGAGCCATCCAATGGTGTAGGATTTTGGGTGTAGTGTTTTCGACAGGTCCGACTGTTTGACGACCTCTACTAAGAAGAGGTTCTTATGGCTACTGCTAACCCCGATGAAGTGCAGCGGGGTGCCTTTGACCCACATCTATGAATGGAAGAGGTGTTCTCCTTCTTTTGGCTCGTCTGGTTCACCAGGATGGAGCTTGGTGGTAGAAACGGTGGCACTGGGTTCTGCATCAATGATTCATCATCCCCTTTCTAGTTCTAGCTTAGAGTCTAAACTCACATCTGATTTAGAGGATTTCACTTCGGCCACCAGTGACTGCTTTGAACAACAGTCAGCATTGTTATGCCAAGGGCTCTTATGGAAGTCACGCCACTTTCTGGTATCTTTCTTTGTCTTTCCGGTGTCCTTCTTTGCTTGGGGCTTGGACTGGTTGTCCTAATACTATCCATCTTTTCTCTATCCTTTGTTCTATGGGTTGGGGCCGACCTTTCCTAGCTTTTGTTGTGAGGGGTACCCAGGCCCAAATTGCCGCATCTTTTGTTTGAGCTTCTGCTCGATTTTTATGGCATATCGGTAGGCCTCGCCCAAGGATGAGATGTCCAAAAATTCCATTTCATTGTGGATGTATCTATGTAGAGCATCGTGATACTTGAGCACCGGATGTCACTCTGAATCTTTGATACCCATCTTGGTGCACAAGGTATGAAATATATTCGTGAAATCTGGAACTGCTTCGCCTCTTTCTTACTGCAGTGTGGTCCATTTGGTATACAAGTCATCATCACTTACGATAGGGTAGTATTGTTCCTTAATATCATCCCTGAACAAATCCCAGGTGGTCATGACTGTAAATAATGAGGTTTCCTTTGTTTCCTTTTGCTCACAGAAAGTTTCCCACCAATATTTGACATGGGGAACAACTTTGAGGAGCCCGATAATCAATGTAGAGTCACCATGTTCCATATTTCTTTGTACCAACCTGATTGGGCTCCCACAAGTCGATGCGCTGGGACAGATGTGCCCCTTGTGGAGTAGTTATTGGATCTATTCCTTGATCTCCTCATTCTATAACAGAGAGAGATGATAGATTGTCCCATTGGGAAACAATGCATTGGGGGTTAGATTGATGGGGTGCTTGACCTGGCAGTGCAGAGGTACCCTGGTAAGTGAGGAGAAGATATCTAAGTATTCTTCCACGACCTTATCTACCTTCTTCTACTGTGTGGAGAGGTCGGTCGGAGAGACCCTGGACGTGGCTGTGATCTTTCGTTGTTATTCTGAGAGTGAATCATGAAGAAGACAAACTTCCCCATCTGAGAGATGACCTTCCTGCATTTCTTAGCAGAGATCAAGGAAGTAGCACTAGGTGGGACTGCCTCGGGTATCCTGTACAATTTCTTGTTCAAAGTAATAATAACGCTACGAGGCCTAGAATCATATACATAATGACATTTCCATAAGTACAGTTGTCCAAAAATAACATCAAAAACTTCGAGCAGAGAAAAATCACACAATACCTCGTCTTTGAAGAGATTGATGTTGTACGACAGTCGACACTGTTGGCTGACGCGGAGATCACTTCCTTGGCGGAGCCATCCAATGGTGTAGCATTGTGGGTGCAATGTTGTCAGTAGGGCTAGCTACTTGATTTCCTCTGCTGATATGAGATTCTTCTGGTTATTGCTATCCACGATGAAGTGCAGCGAGGTGCCTTTTACTCACATCTGTGAATGGAAGAGGCATTCTCCTTCTTCTGGCTCGTCTGGTTCACCAAGATGGAGCTTGGTTGTAGCAACGATGGCACTTGTCTCTGCATCAATGATCCTTCCTACCCTTTTTGGTTCTAGTTCAAAGTCTGAACCCACATCTGATTCAGAGGCTTTCACTTCGGCCACCAGTGACTGCTTTGAGTGGCATTCAGCAGTGTTATGCCAAGGGCTCTTATGGAAATCGCACCACTTCTTGGTATCTTTCTTTGTTTTTATGATGTCCTTCTTTTCTTGCAGTTTGTTCTAGTTGTCCTGATACTATCCATATTTTCTCTGTCCTTTGTTCTATGGGTTGGGGCCACCCTTTCCTGGATTTTTTTGTGAGGGGTTCCCAGGCCCAAATTGTTGCGTCTTTTGTTTGAGCTTCTACTCGATTTTGATGACATATTGGTAGGCCGTTCCCAAGGATGAGATGTCCAAAAATTCCATTTTGATATGGATGTATATATGTTGAGCATTGCTATACTTGAGCACCATATGTCTCTCTTAATATTTGATACCCAGATTGGTGTGCAAGGTATGAAAGATATTCGTGAAATCTGCCACTACTTGGTCTCTTTCTTGCCGCAGTGTGGTCCATCTGGTATACAAGTCATCATAACTTCAGACACGGTAGTATTGTTCCTTAATAGAATACCTAAAGGAATCCTAGGTGGTTGTGACTGTAAGTAGTGAGGGTTCCTCTATTTCCTTTTGCTCACAGAAAGTTTCCCACCAATCTTTGACATGGGGAATGGCTTTGAGGAGCGCAAAAGTAATATTTTCTCTATTCGAAAATTTATGGACAAAAAAAAAACCTTCTAGTAGATTCAACCACTTGTGTACAACATCTGTGTCTATATAACCTTCAAATATAGGAATATCGAAGTTTATCTGTACCTTGAAGGGGCTGGCGCCTCTGCTCGAAGAAGATGCATCGCATGTTGGTAGTCGTCGAAGGATTTGCGCAAAACTATCCATCATCTCGTTCCTTTGTTGTGTGAGGGATTCCTCAATCAACAGTTTGAAAGGATATCTTATATTGTCATATTTATTTTCCCCTTCCATGATAGGTCGCTTGGGTGTGCGAGATCTTTTGTCCTCAAGAGAAACAAGCTCGAGACCCAACTCTTTGTACTCTGACCTCGTTGGGGACATGCATTAAGACGACAAGGAGTACACCGCTCTGATACCACTGATCTGAATTTTATGAGAAGAATGAAATGAATACATATTATTAATAGGTTCTTAACACAAAATAACAGAGATATAGTAAAAATGGTTTTCTATTCAATAAGGAAATAAGTTGAAACTGTAAAATGCAGTGGAAACAAGCTTGCTGGAATGGTGGTGGCTTATCTCTGAGAAGCACTCATTCACAAGAAGATGATTAAAATGAGGCTATGAAGGCCTTTTTACAATAAACAGGAATGCAAAAAACCCTAGACATCCAAAAACCTAACCCTAGGATATGAAGCATCAAAAGTCATGTGGGCCCTGTTTAGGTAAGTTAGTACATCAACTTCCCGGGGTCGTAACTTTTGTATACAATCTCGGTTTTAGGCGTATGATAGCCTGTTGGAAAGGTATCATAGAGGAGATTCATTTTGGGGGTTCAATAATGTTTTTATCTATTATTGAGAAGCTCAATCCCAAAAATGCTTGATTTAGGCCCTCAAAATGGCCCCAGAAGTTAAAACTACTAAAACTGGTAAATTTCCAAAATTGTTAGAAAATTGTTCTGAGACAGTTGGAAGAGGTGGGTGGCCACCGATATCCACCTTTATCAATACTCCCTCCTTAGGAAGAAATATTCTCCATTGCATTGAGTTCCCCCATCAGATGATGAAATTTCTGGTGAATTTGGCCCCGAGTGAGCCACTTGCCTTGGTGCAGGAGCTGCCCTGCTTTGACGACTCGATAAAGATGGATCCTTTACTATTGAGTGCTCTTGATCTGTGTGTCCATAATCAGATCATTGGATGCCTGTTGTATGCAGTCGAGGTTGAGCTCTGTTGGTGTCAACTACTCTGCTACATCTAAGGTGTCCAATAATGGTGGGAAATAAGGGTGAAGGAGATCCACGTTGAACACTGGGTGTAGGCCAAGGAGAGGAGGAATGTTGAGCTCAAAAGAATTATCCCTTAGAGCCTTGGTTATGGTGTACAACCCATAACAGAGTGGGTGAAGCTTTTTATGGGGTCATGTAAGGTGTTCTTTCTGCAATTGCAACCAAACTTTGTCGCCCACCTGAAACTTATGTGGCAGTCGATGTTGATCATGGAACTGCTTGTACTTGTCAATGGACTTC
The DNA here is from genome assembly GCA_000966675.3 of Picea glauca. Classification (NCBI taxonomy): domain Eukaryota; kingdom Viridiplantae; phylum Streptophyta; class Pinopsida; order Pinales; family Pinaceae; genus Picea; species Picea glauca. The sequence goes on from JZKD02S1674906.1 coordinate 601,372, forward strand.
TGTAGGATATATTGAACCTGTTGGCGGATGTGTTGGATCCGCTCAATGAACCGGGTGGCTTTATCAGCTTTAGTTGGAGCATGAGATGAGTCGGTTGAGGTGACCGCAAGGGGAAGTGCAACATATATGGGACCCAATGGTTGGAATCCCAACCCCACCTAAAAGGGGCTGTGGTCGGTTGAGATATGAATGGCTTGGTTGTAGATATGTCGGAAATAGATAAGGATCTCATCCCATATGCGAGGGTGATTTGAATTATACATGTGAAGGATATGCACAATCATTCGATTGACGACCTCAGTTTGACCATCTGTTTGGGGGTGGAAGGTCGTGGATTTGGTGAGCTTGGTGTCCAATAGTGACCAGAGGCTCGACCAAAATGTGCTGAGAAATCGACTGTCCTGATTTGAGACAATGGTTTGTGGGATTCCAAAATGTAACCAGGCTCGTTCAAAGAAGAGCTTGGAAGTGGCCTCTGTTGTGATGTTCTTCTTGCAGGTAACCATAATCGCCATCTTAGAAAAGCGATCAACAAACACAAAAACAAAGTCATTTCCCTGCTTGGTGGACAAGAGGCCCGACATGTAGTCCATTGATATGGATTCCCATGGCCTGTCAAGAGTAGGAAGAGGGGTGTACAGGCCCTGTTTCTTAGTGGTCGGTTTGGAAATAGCACAAGAAGTGCAGGACCTAATATACTTGCTGACCTCCTGTCGAAGTTTCATCCAGTAGTAATGTTTCTGTAGAATCGCCAATGTATTTTTGATGTTGAAGTGTCCTACCACTCGACTGTAGTGGGATACCCATATCAGCTTCACTCACTCTCTTGATGGAAGACAAATATGGCCTAGACGACACAACAACCCATCTTGAAGATGGAAATTATCGACAACGTCACTTGCACCCAACATTTGGTAGGTGGTGGAGAATTATGGGTCTGTGTAATAGAGTTGGGGCCATCTAGAGGTCTCATGGTCGTAGGAGTCTAGCACTGTAGTGAGTGTTGCGACTGGTGGTTTGCTAAGGCAATCAACGATGTGATTGGTGCTTCCTATTTTATATTTTATGTTGAGGTCAAATTGCTGCAAGTATGTGGACCACTTTTTATGGTGATCATTCTTCAATTTTCCTTGTGTTTGCATGAACTGCAGTGGCTTATGATCAGTGTGGATGATTGTCTCCTTCCCAAGAATCTAATGTCTCCACTGGCAACAGGCTTGCACAATGGAGTACATTTATTTGTCATAAGTAGGGTACTTACTGACAACATCTGATAATGTATCACTATGATAGGCCACGAGGTGGCAGTGTTGAGTGAGAACGACATCCACCGCATAGTCAGAAGCATATGTCTTGATCTCAAAGGGATGTTGCAGGTCTGGTAGTGAAAGTACTAGGGATAAGCAATGGCGTTGCTTCAAATCGTTGAACGCTTGTTGTTGGGAACGTCCCCACACAAATTTTTCCTTACCACCACCCCTGGTTATTTGGCTAAGGGCCCATGCAATATGGGGGAATACCAACACGAACCTGTGGTAGAAATTGGAAAGGCCCAAGAATCTTCGAAGATCGGTGAGTGTGGTTGGGGTTGGCCAGTCACGAATGACTTGGATCTTGGTTGGATCCACATATATGCCATGTTGATCAATTATGTATCCCAGGTAATGGATCATGTCCATGTCGAAGGAGCATTTTTCCAAGTTGGCATATATCTTGGGTTGTCGCAGGGTGTGCAGAACCTGTTGAATATGCTGCAAATGTTCGCCCCAAGTCTTGCTATAAATGAGAATGTCATCCAGATACACCACTACAAAAGTATTATTGAATGGTCACAGGATATCATCCATCACCCTCATGAAAGTGGTTGGATCATTTTTCAAACCAAAGGGCATGACCAACCATTCAAAAAGGCCTTCCTTTGAATTGAAGGTGGTTTTGTATTCATCTGTCTGTTCTATCGGGACCTAGTGGTAGCCAAAGTCCAGATCAATATTACTGAAGTATTTCCCCCCCATGAGTTGATCAAGGAGATCATTGATTCGGGGAATCAGGTACCAATTTTTGACTGTGATTTTATTCAGAGCCCGGTAGTCAATGCAGAGTCGCTAGGTTCCATATTTCTTCTATACCATCATGATTAGGCTCCCACAAGGTGATGAGCTGGGATGGATGTGCCCCTTTTGGAGCAGTTCTCGGATCTATCGCTTGATCTCCTCATTATCTAACAGAGAGCGACAATAGACTGGCCCATTGGGAAGTGGTGCATCGAGGGTCAGATCGATGGGGTGATTGACCTAGTAGTGCAAAGCTACCCCATTAGGTGAGGAGAAGATATTTGAGTATTCTTCCACAACCTTATCTACTTGCTTCTGCTGTGTGGAGAGGTTGGTCACAGATATCGAGCATGTGGTTGTGATCTTTCACTTATTCTGAAAGCGAATCACGAAGAAGACAAACTTCCCCATCTGAGAGATTATCTTCTTTCATTTCTTAGCAGAGATCAAGGAAATAGCACTAGGTTGGACTACATCGGGTATCCTGTACAATTTTCTATTCAAAGTAATAATAACACTACGAGGCCTAGAGTCATATACAACATGACATTTCCATAAATAAGGTTGGCCAAAAACAACATCACAAACTTTGAGCAGAGAAACATCACACAATACCTCATCTTTGAAGGGCTTGATTTCATACGACAGTCGACACTGTTGGTTGACGCGGAGATCGCTTCCTTGGCGGATTCATCCAATGGGGTAAGGTTGTGGGTGCGGTTTTGTTGGCAAGGCAAGCCTCTTACCAACCTCTACTAAGATGAGGTTCTTCTGGCTACTACTATCCATGATGAAGTGCAATGGGGTGCCTTTTACCCACATATTTGAATGGAAGAGGCATTCTCCTTCTTCTGGCTCATCTGGTTCACCAAGCTAGAGCTTGGTGGTAGCAACGGTGGCACTGGGTTCCACATCAATGATCCATCCTCCCCTTTCTGGTTCTATCTCATATTCTAAACCAACATTTGATTCAGAGGCTTTCACTTCATCCACCAGTGACTGCTTTGAGAAACATTCAATAGTGTTATGCCAAGGGATCTTATCGAAGTCACATCACTTCCCGTTATATTTCTTTGTCTTTCCATTGTCCTTCTTTTCTTATGGCTTGGACTGGTTGTCCTGATACTTTCCATAATTTCTCTGTCTTTTTTTTCTATGGGTTGGGGCCGCCCTTTCCTGGCTTTTGTTGTGAGGGGTTCCCAGGCCCAAATTGTCGCATCTTTTGTTTGAGCTTCTGCTTGATTTTGACGGCATATAGGTAGGTCGCGCCCAAGGATGAGATGTCCAAAAATTCCATTTTGGTATGGATGTCTCTATGTAGAGTGTCGGGATACTTGAGCACCAGAAGTCACTCTGAATCTTTGATACCCAACTTAGTGCGGAAGGTATGAAAGATATTCGTGAAATCTGGCACTGCTTGGTCTCTTTCTTGTCGCAATCTGATCCATTTGGTATATAAGTCGTCATAACTTCAAACGGGGTAGTATTGTTCCTTAATATCATCCCTGAAGGAATCCTAAGTGTCCGTGACTATAAATAGTGAGGGTTCCTATAATCCCTTTTGCTCATAGAAATTTTCCCACCAATCTTTGACATGGGGAATGGCTTTGAGGAGCGCAAAAGTAATATTTTCTCTATTCAAAAAGTTATGGATAGAAAAATACCCTTCTACTAGAATCAACCACTTGTCTATAGCATCTACATCTATCCAACCTTCAAATATAGGAATATCAAATTTTATTTTTACCTTGAAGGGGGTGGTGCCTCCTCTCGAACAAGACGTGTTGGTTGTTGGTAGTTGTTGACGGATTTGCAAGAAACTATCCATCATCTTGTTCCTTTGTTGCATGAGGGATTCCTTAATCAACAGTTTTAAAGGATATCCTATCCTATCATCTTTATTTTCTCTTGCCATGAGAGGTCGCTTTGGTGTGCGAGATATTTTTTCCTCAAGAGAAACAAGCTCGAGACCCAACTCTTTGTACTCCGACCTCCTTGGGGACTTGAATTAAGACGACAAGGAGTAGACCGCTCTGATACCACTGATCTGGATTTTATGAGAAAAATGAAATGACTACAAATTATTAACAGGTTATTAAAAAAAAATAATAGAGATATAGTAAAACTGGTTTTCTATTCAATAAGGAAGTAAGTTGAAACTGTAAAATGCAGCAGAAACAAGCTTGCTTGAATGGTGGTGGCTTATCTCTAAGAAGAGATGTGACGACAATGATCATTTGCAAGAAGATGGTTACAATCAGGCTCTGAAGGCCTTTTTACAATAAACAGGAATTCCAAAAACCCTAGACATCCAAAAACCTAACCCTAGGAGATGAAGTGCCAAAAGTCATGTGGGCCTCGTTTGGGTAAGTTAGTACATCAAATTCCTGGGGTCGTAACTTTTGCATATGATATCGGTTTTAGGTGTATGATAGCCCATTGGAAAGGTATCGTTGAGGAGATTAATTTTGGGGGATAAATCATTCCTTTCACTATAATTGAGAATATTGATCCCAAAAAACCTTCATTTAGGCCCTCAAAATGGCCCCATAAGTTAAAACTGCTAAAAATGGTAAATTGCCAAAATTGTCAGAAAAATGTTTTGAGCTAGTTGGAAGAGGTGGGTGGCCACCGATATCCACCTGGATCAATCATCCCTCCTTAGGAAGCAATGGTCTCCATTTCATTGAGTTCCCCCATTAGATGAGGAAATTTCTGTTGAATTTGGCCCCGAGTGAGCCACTTGCCTTGTTGCAGGAGTTGCCTTGCTTTGATGACTCGATAAAGATGGATCCTTTGTTGTCGAGTGCCCTTGATATGTGTGTCCACAATCTGATCATTGGATGCTTGTTGTATGTAGTCGGGGTTGAGCTCTATTGGTGTCAGCTGCTCTGCTATGTCTGAGGTGTCTAATAATGGTGGGAAATAAGGGCGAAGGAGATCCACGTTGAACACTGGGTGCATGCCAAGGAAAGGAGGAATGTTGATCTCACAAGAATTATCCCCCACGGCCTTGGTGATGGTGTACGACCCATACTGGAGTGGGAGAATCTTTCGATGGGGTCCTGTAAGGCATTCTTTCTGCAAGCGCAACCAAACTTTGTCGCCCACTTGAAACTTATGTGGCACCCAATGTTGATCATGGCGCTACTTGTACTTGTCATTGGAATTTTGTAGGATATACTGAACCTGTTGGTGGATGTGCTAGATCCTCTCAATGAACCGAGTGGATTTTTCAACTTCAGTTGGAGAAACAAATGAGTCGGTCGAGGTGATCGTAAGGGGAAGTGCAACATATATGGCACCCGATGGTTGGAATCCCAACCCCACCTGAAAGGGGTTGTGGTCGGTTGAGCTATGCAGGGCTCAATTGTAGCTATATTGGCCATAGAGAAGGCTCTCATCCCATGTGTGAGGGTTCTTTGAATTATACATGCGAAGGATATGCACAATCATTCGATTTCCAACCTCAGTTTGGCCATCTATCTAAGGGTGGAAGGCCATGTATTTGGTGAGCTTGGTGTCCAACAGTGACCAGAGGATCGACTAGAATGTGCTGAGAAATTGACTATCCTGATCTGAGACAATGGTTTATGGGATTCCAAAAAATGTACCCAGACTCGTTCAAAGAAGAGCTTGGTAGTGGCCTCTGTTGTTATGTTCTTCTTGCAGGGAACCAGAATCTCCATCTTAGAAAAGCAATCAACAACCACAAAAACACAGTCATTTCCCCGCTTGGTGGACAGGAGGCCCGATGATGCAGGAGAATCACTCCCAAGCTAGCCCACTCAGCGCACACATTCAATGAGGAAGAGAGGCGCAACCCTCTCATATTCAAATTTTGAATTTGAATCAAGCACATTTAATTTTTTTAAGTATGTTAGAGCCAAAAGGACGTGCCTATACGCAGGCTTTAGATGTAGATAGCCTTTAATGGTTGTAAGGATGAATCTAGCTCCAATCTGGACTAGACAACCCATTCAATGTAATTCAATGTAATTGAATAGAGTAGGTAGCTTGGATGGAAGAGCTTGAAGAGCCCCCTCATGTAAAATATCTTTGATCTTGTTTTGGATGGGTAGCAAGAGTTAGAGAAGAGAGCAAAGAGAAGGAGCTGAGATTCTATCAAAGTCTGAGCTTAGGAGCACATTGTAATAGAGGCATTTTACATTAATACAAAAAGCAGTTTTTCCTGCATGTTATTTTGTGTATGATGAATGTCTTCATGTGTGTACTGATGATATGTTCTAGAAGTATGTTAGGTACGCATTTGTAGGAACAGATAGATTTTGTTATCCGTGGGTTCTTTGATTTCAGGTTTGGGGATCTTTGAGGCTTCATGCCAAGAGGACGTGACAGAACACTGCGGCTTCTGATAGTTAGTGCTTAGATAGCACTTCCAATTCTACGGAATTTGGACAAGGATGTGCTAGGAGGGCACACCAACTGAAATCATTGACTCAGAGGAAGACCTCAAGGTTGATGAATACCTTGGAGGTGAGATTGTGTAGAGGAGGACACAGTAGAAGACAAAATCTCTGAGGAGTTCTGTAGAGCTCTGCCAAGAGGGCATTGAGTAGGTGCATAGAGTGCACAGAGGAACTTTGTTAAGTTCAGAAGGAGATAGAATCACTGAGGATTCTATAGAGCTCTTCTAGGAGGGCTTTTAGAACAGGCACAGAGTGCAGAGGATAACTCCATTGTGGGTTCAAGGAGAAATTAGAATCACTGAGGATTCTGGAAGCTCTTCCAGGAGGGCCTTAAGCAGGTGCTAGAGTGCACAGAGAACTCTTAGAGTTCTGAGGAAGAAGAAGTGTTACAGGAGGACCTTCACAGGGTTGTTGAATACCCTGTAAGCATAGAAAGGAGTGCTTGAGCAGGAAGTTTCCAGAGGGTATTTCCATCCTTTCAAGGAGAGGAAGGAACAAAGACTTAGGGGTATGAGCAACAGAGAAGATCAGGATAGACAACACCTTCGTGTGTGTAGGGACCCTGTAAGAATCACAAAGGTCGAGGAATCCTTTCAAGGTTCTAGAATAAATATTAGGAGGTAGAGTGCTTTCATGCACAGGCCATAGCCAAGAGATCGTAGAGGCCGAAAGAGGGAAGTCTTTGGAGAGTTTAAAAATCCTGAAAGCTCAAGAGGGACAGCGTCTTCAAATACACAGTCGAGACCTTTTAAAGGGTTATAGAGCTCACAGAGGAAAGAAGTAGAGGTCGAGGCCTTTAGAATTTGGTAAATATTCCAAAGTTAGGGAAGAAATTGCATGCTCAACAAGAGGAGCACAGTTGTCGTCGGATCAGCCGAGAAGATCTGGACCGTGGATTCATGTCCAGGCAACGTAGGAAGGGTGCAGTGGAAGAACAGGTCTGAGTCGTCATATCTGGGGTACATGGACTGATAGCCGTTGGATCTGTGGAAAGTTGTATGAGGTTTAAATCCTCACGCACAGAGCAAAGAATCTGAAAAGTCCCAACAGGGTAGAGGTATCGGGATTTTAGACTTCGGGAATCCAGAGGTTCATAGGATGAAGGACCAGAGATTAGGACTCACGGGTCTCGAAGTCCTGAAGGTATGTGATTCATCCATCTAAGAAGGACATGTGTCATGAGATCCTCACATATTAGGGATTCAGACATAGAAGGGGTGAACGTAGAGGAGTCTTTCGGCTTTGTGACTTGTGAAGTCCCAAAGCGATCAACTTCATCCATCTGTGGAGGACACGTGGTGATGATCGGGGAACTACCGGGAAATTGGACACTGGGAGTTCGAAGGACCAGTGATTAGTGCATTGGGCTCTCAAAGTCCCAAAACACCGACATAATCGGGACCGTCCAACAGAAGGACAAGTGGCAACGATCAAGGCATCGAGGGAAAATCCCTAAAAGGACTATTTCGGTACTTCGGGTACCAGAAACTAAAAGGAGTAGAGGGTTTGCAACAGGGGTCGCGAAGTCCCAAAAATGAAAAACCCTGAAACACTAAAGGAACATAGAGGACATCGGTATTTCAGATACCGAAAAGTCTAAGGAGCAAGGACCAACAGTCTTGCATTGGGAAAACCCGAAACACAAAAACCCAAAAACTGTGGAGGAAAGCATGGGACGCGGAGAATTGGTGTACTCGCTCAAGTTTCGGAGTTCAAAACTTCAAGATTTCTGAGGACAAGGGTTCAGGAACTTCGGCAATTAAAACTCCAAAATCATGAAACATGAAGAGCCGGGGAAAGTAATCCTTGGAGGAGGAAGACGGGGATCGGCATTTCGGGATACCGGGATTCGACATTTCAGGAATTTCGAAGACCAAGAGTTGGGGCTCACAGAGTCGAAAGTTTCAAAGAAAGACTATGGTCATGTGAATGAGTGGTCACATGGACCAAAGATATGGCCTAGGGGGCTAATCATCTTTGAGTTCCATTTCGACATTTCAACATTCCGGATATCGGGAGATCGAAGAGTCAAGGGTTGTCGACATCAGGACTTGCGAAGTCCCGAAACCCAAAATTACTTTTCGGGAAAAGACTGAAGGTCATATTTGGTGACCGTGGGAAGGAAAAACTCGCACCTGATGCATGTTTGGGCAGGTGAGGTTTTCAAGGAAGGGCCTGTGGATTGAATTTGTTAAGGGTTTCTGAGTAAGAGCCCGAAGAGCTAATTCATCTCAGTGAAGGAAGAACGATCCTGTAGTGGAATCTGGCCCGAGTGTCAGGCGGGTCTGCGTCAAGTGTGGCATCAGTGCAGAAAATCTATTTGTATATTTCATGCAGAGGAAGCGAGAGGAGAAAGAATACTCTGATATACAACAAAGTGATATTAAAGGCAGCTTAAAGAGATAGGCAAAGGAAGACAGAGTGCTAAAGATGCTCTGTGGTGATTATTGCAGGTAGGCAGTGGTCAAAGGAACCAGTCAGGATGACTGAAAAGGAAGGCTGGAAGCACTCGGTGTTGATGAGTGACAAAAGATCTGTCAGTAGGGCAGATAGACAACAGGCAGAATGGCTACTGAAGGTCATGCACGCGGTGGGAAGAAGAACCACCAGTAGCAGGAGAACACTGCAAGGGATAAAGAACTTGCTGAGATCAGAGCGAGATTGGAGGAGCTTGCACTGCAGTTGCAACAGGATACAAAGTCGATATGGGTGTATGAATGGCCCATGAGGATGAAATAAAAATGGCCAGTCAGGGAATTGGTGGCCAAAAGACAGCAGAGGCTGATAAAAGGATGGTTGAGGCATGTTGAAAACCTCAATGAACCAGAAGATGATATGGTTCAGGTATGTGAACCAGAGGCTGGGAAATATCTCAGTGATGTTGAGGATGAACTGAGGTCAAAGGGTGATATCAAGGATTTCCAAGAGGGAATAATAGAAATTCCCAATTTCCAAGAGGGCAATTAGATGAGATCGATGCGGGATCACATAGAGTGTCAAGAGGACAGCCAGAGAATTTCATATTGCCAAGAGGGAAATGCGATGAGATCACTGCAGGATCTCATAGACTGCCAGGTAGGTAGCATAGAACTCCCATAATTCCAGGAGGGAAAGGGAGAGAAGATGAGCTCAGAGATGAGTTCATATCAGCAAGGACAGTTGACAGAGAAGGAGGATTAGAGGAATCTTATGATGATTGGAGGAATTAAGATATTGCTACCATTGAGCCCAGTTGAGGCAAGAGTCTGTGTTGTAGAAGCAGCAATAGAAGACCCACAGCCAAAAAATACTGTCATGGAGGAAGAAGGGGAGAAGAAACTAATGTCTATCCCAGTAGAATAAGGAGATGAGAATTCCGAGGAATGGCTCAAAATTTTCATCCAGGAAGCTGAAATGACTGTAGCACTGGAGCTTGCAGCAGAAGAAGCCGAAGAGGAGGCAGATAGCATAGAATTTTCTGATCTGTGTGAACAGTCAGAATCTATGGAGAGAAGGGTGATGGTGTAGAGCATGCACATCCAATAGATGAGGTTGGAAACTGATGGAGGATATTTCGAGGTTGAGGAGTAGCTGGAAGGAGCTGGAGACATACCAGCAAAAGGAATAGAAACAACAACACTGTCAGAGATGATGGTTGAACAACATATTAGTCAAGAGGGGACTGGAGAGGATCCTACAGCAGAGTGGACACTTAGTGACACACAGGGATATATGACAGTCAAACTGTCAGATAAAGAGGCTGAGCAGTAGCTCAGTAATGATATTGCTGAAGAGAAATCCGCAATAGGGTGGCAAGTTAAGGCCACAAGAGATGGCATGGGAGATCATGGTGATCTGCCCATTTGCAAAAAAAAATTGCAGCAGAGGAGACTGCATGAACAGAGCCAGCTAGGACAACAGTTGGATGAAGTGATAGAACAAATCAGGAAGTTGATGATCAAGTCGGCACAAGAGACTGCTAGCAAGGAGAAGATGAGCAGAAGGGAGACTTCCAGAGCAGTAGTAAAGCAGCAATAGCAATAGCAACAAAGAGATGGAGCAGGGAGATATCTCCAAAGAGTTGTTTGGGATCCAAGAGGATTTCAACAACCAGGGTGGAGAAATCATGAGCAGGAGCTCATGAATTTTTGTAGCAGAGGAGTATGATGCATGAGCATCGCTCACAAGCCAGCCATGCGCCAGCGAGCCAGCCCACTCAGCGCACGCATTCAATGAGGAAGATAGGCACAACTCTCTCATATTCAAATTTTGAATTTGAATCAAGCACATTTAATGTTTGTAAGGATGTTAGAGCCAAAAGGTTGTGCCTATACGCAGGCATTAGATGTAGATAGCCTTTAATGGTTGTAAGGCTAAATCTAGCTCCGATCTGGACTAGACAACCCATTCAATGTAATTTAATGTAATTGAATAGAGTAGGTAGCTTGGAGGGAAGAGCTCAAAGAGCCACCTCATGTAAAATATATTTAATCTTATTTTGGGTAGGTAGCAAGAGTTAGAGAACAGAGTAGAGAGAAGGAGCCGAGACTCTGTCAAAGTCTAAGCTCAGGAACACATTGTAAAAGAGGCATTTTACATTAATACAAAAAGCAGTTTTTCCTGCATGTTATTCTGTGTATGATGAATGTCTTCATGTGTGTATTGATGATATGTTGTAGAAGTATGTTAGGTATGTATTTGCAGGAACATATAGGTTTTGCTATCCGTGGGTTCTTTGATTTCAGGTTTGGGGATCTTTGAGGCTTCATGTGAAGAGGGCATGACAGAACACTGTGGGTTCTGATAGTCACTGCCTAGAGAGCACTTCCAATTCTACAGAATTTGGACAAGGATGTGCTACGAGGGCACACCAACTGAAATCATTAACTCAGAGGAAGACCTCAAGGTTTTTGAATACATTGGAGGTGTGACTCTGCAGAGGACGACACATTAGAAGACATAATCTCTGAGGATTTCTATAGAGCTCTGCCAAGAGGGCATTGAGCAGGTGCATAGAGTGCACAGAGGAACTATGTTAAGTTTAGAAGGAGATAGAATCACTGAGGATTCTATAGAGTTTTTCCAAGAGGGCATTGAGCACAGGCACAGAGTGCAGAGGTGAACTCCATTGTGGGTTCAAGGAGAAATTAGAATCACTGAGGATTATGGAAGCTTTGCCAGGAGGGCCTTGATTAGGTGCCAGAGTGCACAGAGAACTCTTAGAGTTCTGAGGAAGAAGAAGTGTCACAGGAGCACCTTCACAGGGTTGATGAATACCCTGTAAGCTTAGCAAGGAGTGCTTGAGCAGAAAGTTGCCAGAATTCATTTCCATCCTTTCAAGGAGAGGAAGGAACAGAGACTTAGGGGTCTGAGAAACAAAGAAGCTCAGGACAGATAGAACCTTCGTGTGTGTAGGGACCCTGTAGGAATCACAGAGGTTGAGGAAACCTTTCAAGGTTTCAGAATAAATCTTAAGAGGGAGAGTGCTTTCATGCATAGGCCATAGTCGAGAGATCGCAGAGGCCGAAAGAGGGAACTCTTTGGAGAGTTTAAAAATCCTGAAATATCAAGAGGGACAATGTCTTCGAATACGCAGTCGAGACCTTTTGAAGGGTTGTAGATCTCACAGAGGAAATAAGCATAGGTCAAGGCCTTTAGCATTTCGGAAATCTTCCAAAGTTTGGGAAGAAAACGCATGCGCAACAGGAGGAGCACAACTGTCTTCGGATCAAACGAGAAGATCTAGACCGTGGATTCATGTCCAAGTAGTGTAGGAAGGGCGCAGCGGAAGAACAAGTCTAAGCCATCATATCTGGGTACATGGACTGATAGTCATCGAATCTGTGGAAATATGCATGAGGTTTAAATCCTCACGTGAAAATAAGAGAATCCGAAAATCCTGATAGGGTAGAGGTATCAGGATTTAGAAATTCGGGAATTCGGAGGTTCAAAGGACAAAGGACCGGAGATTAGGACTCACAGGTCCCGAAGTCCCGAAGGTATTTCATCCTTCCATCTAAGAAGGACACGTGTCATGATATCCTCACATTTCAGGGATTCGAACATTGAAGGGGTGAATGCAGAGGAGTCTTTCGGCTTTGCGACTTGCAAAGTCCCAAAGTGAACATAGCCATCCATCTGTGCAGGACACGTGGTGATGATCGAAGAACTACCAAGAAATCGGACACCAGGAGTTCGAAGGACTATTGATTAGTGCATTGGGGTCGCAAAGTCCCAAAACACTGACAGAATCTGGACCATCCAACAGAAGGACACATGGCAGCGATCAAGGTACCAGAAGCTCAAAGGAGCAGAGGGTTTGCAATGGGGGTCGTGAAGTCTAAAAAATGTGAAACCCTGAAACACTGAAGGAATAGAGAGGACTTGGGTATTTCCGATACCGAAAAGTCCAAGGGGAAAGGACCAATAGTCTTGCATTGGGAAAACCTGAAACACAAAAACCTGAAAACTGCGAAGGAAAGCATGGGATACAGAGAGCTGGTGTAATTTCCAGTCATTTCGGAGTTGGGAATTTAGGGAGTTTCGAGGAAAAGGGTTCAGGCACTTCAGCAATTAAACATATGAAATCGTGAAACACGAAGAGACGGTGAAAGTAATCCTTAGACGAGGATTCCAGGGATCGACATTTCGGGATACTGAGATTCGACATTTCAAGAATTCCAAAGACAAAGAGTCAAGGCTCACGGATTTGAAAGTTCCGAAGAAATATTGCGGTCATGTGAAGGAGTGGTCACATGGACCAAAGATATGGCTCAGGGGGCTAATCATCGTTGAGTGCCATTTCGGCATTTCGGCATTTTGGAGATCGGGAGATCGAAGAGTTAAGGGTTCTCGACATCAGGACTTGCGAAGTCCCAAAACACAAAACTACTTTTCGGGAAAAGACCGAAGGACATATTTGGTGACCGTGGGAAGGAAAAGCTCGCACCTAATGCATGTTTGTGTAGGTGGGGTTTTCAAGGAAGGACCTGTGGATCGAATTTGTTAAGGGTTTCTGAGTAAGAGCCCGAAGAGTTGTTTTAGCTCAACAAAGGAAGAACGATCCTGTAGTGGACTCTGGCCCAGGTGTCAGGTGGGTCCACGTCAAGTGTGGTATCAGAGAAGAAACTCTGTTTGTATATTTCAGGCAGAGGAAGTGAGAGGAGAAAGAATAATCTGATATACAACAAAGTGATATCAGAGGTAGCTTGTAGAGATATCAAATGGAAGACAAAGTGTTGAAGATTCTCTGTGGTGATTGTTGCAGGTAGGCAACAGTCAAAGGAACCAGACAGAAGGAATGAAAAGGAAGGTTGGAAGCACTCAGGGTTGTTGAGTGACAACATATATTTTAGGAGGGCAGATAGACAGCAAGAAGAATGGCTACTGAAGGTCATGCATGCGGTGGGAAGAAGAACCACCAGCAGCTAGAGAACGCTACAAGGGATAAAGAACTTGCAGATATCAGAGCGAGGATGGAGGAGCTTGCATTGTGGTTGCAACAGGATATAAAGTCAAGATGGGTGTATGAATGGCCCATGAGGATGAAAGCAAAATGGCTAGTCAGGGCAATGATGGCCAAAAGACAGCGAAGGCTAATAAGAGGATGGTTGAGGCATGTTGAAAACCTCAACAAACCAGAAGATGAGATGGTTCAGGTCTGTGAACCAGAGGCTGGGAGAAATCTCAGTGATGTTGAAGATGAACTGAGGTCACAGGGTGATCTCAAGGACTACCAAGAGAGAAGAACATAAATTCCCAATTGCCAAGAGGGCAATGAGATGAGATCGATGTGGGATCTCATATACTGTCAAGAGGACAACCAGGGAATTTCATATTTCCAGGAGGGAAATGAGATGAGATCGTTGTGGGATCTCATAGACTACTAGGTGGGAAGCATAGAACTCCCATACTACCAGGAGGGAAAGGGAGAAAAGATGAGCTTAGAGCTGAGTTCATATCAACAAGGACAGTTGACAGAGAAGGAGGATCAGAGGAATCTTCTAATGATTGGATGAATTAAGATATTCCTACCATTGAGCTCAGTTGAGGCAAGAGTCTATGTTGCAGAAGTAGCAACAAAAGATTGACAGCCAACAGAGACTGTCATTGAGGAAGAAGGGGAGAAGACACTGACGTCTATCCCAGTAGAAGAAGGAGATGAGAATTCCGAGGAATGGCTCAAATTTTTTAGCCAGGAAGCTAAAATGACTGCAGCACTAGAGCTTGCAGTAGAAGAAGCTGAAGAGGAGGCAGATAGCATAGATTTTTCTGATCTATGTGAACAGTTAGAAGCCCTGGAGAGAAGGGTGATGGTGTAGAGCATGCACATCCAACATATGAGGTTGGAAACTGATGGAGGAGATTTGGAGGTTGAGGAGCAGCTGGAAGGATCTGGAGACATACCAGCAAGAGGAATGGTAGCAACAACACTGTCAGAGATCATGGATGAACAACAGATCAGTCAAGAGGGGACTGTAGAAGAGATTGCAACAGAGTGGACACTTAGTGCCACATAGGGAGAGATGACAGTCAAACTGTCAGATGAAGAGGCTGAGTAGCAGCTCAGTAATGATATTACAGAAGAGAAATATGCAAGAGGGTTGCAAGTTAAGGCCACAAGAGATGGCATGGGAGATCATGGTGATCTGCCCATTTGTAGAAAGAAATTGCAGCAGAGGAGACTACATGAACAGAGCCAGCCAGGACAACAGCTGGACAAAGTGATCGAATAGATCAGGAAGCTGATGATGAAGTCAGCACAAGAGACTGCCAGCAAGGAAACGTTGAGTAGAAGGGAGACTGCCAGAGTAGCAAAAGCAACAACAACAAAGAGATGGAGCAGGGAGATAGCTCCAAAGAGTTGTTTGGGATCCAGGAGGATTTCAACAACCAGGGTGGAGAGATCATGAGCAAGAGCTCATGAATTTTCGTAGCAGAGGAGTATGATGCATGAGCATCGCTCCCAAGCCATCCATGCACTAGCTAGCCAACCCACTAAGCGCACACATTCAATGAGGAAGAGAGGCGCAACCCTCTCATATTCAAATTTTGAATTTGAATCAAGCACATTTAATGTTTGTAAGGATGTTATAGCCAAAAGGTCGTGACTATACACAAGCTTTAGATGTAGATAGCCTTTAATGGTTGTAAGGCTGAATCTAGCTCCGATCTGGACTAGACAACCCATTCAATGTAATTTAATGTAATTGAATAGAGTAGGTAGCTTGGAGGGAAGAGCTCGAAGAGCCCCCTCATGTAAAATATATTTGATCTTGTTTTGGGTAGGTAGAAAGAGTTAGAGAAGAGAGCAGAGAGGAGCCGAGACTCTGTCAAAGTCTGAGCTTAGGAACACATTGTAAAAGAGGCATTTTACATTAATACAAAAAGCAGTTTTTCCTACATGTTATTCTATGTATGATGAATGTCTTCATGTGTGTATTGATGATATGCCGTATAAGTATGTTAGGTATACATTTGCAGGAACATATAGGTTATGCTATCCGTGGGTTTTTTTATTTTAGGTTTGGGGATCTTTGAGGCTTCATGCCAGGAGGGCGTGACAGAACATTGTGGGTTCTGATAGTCAATTCTTAGAGAGAACTTACAATTCTGTGGAATTTGGACAAGGACATGATAGGAGGGCACACCAACTAAAATCATTGACTCACAGGAAGACCTCAAGGTTACTGAATAGCTTGGAGGTGAGACTGTGTAGAGGAGGACATAGTAGAAGACATAATATCTAAGGAGTTCTATAGAGCTCTACCAAGAGGGCATTGAGCAGGTGCATAGAGTGCACAAAGGAACTATGTTAAGTTCATAAGGAGATAGAATCACTGAGGATTCTATAGAGCTCTTCCAGGAGGGCATTGAGCATAGGCACGAAGTGCAGAGGAGAACTCCATTATGGGTTCAAGGAGAAATCAGAATCACTGAGGATTCTAGAAGCTCTGCCAAGAGGGCCTTGAGCAGGTGCTAGAGTGCACATAGAACTCTTAGATATTTGAGGAAGAAGAAGTGTCACAGGAGGACCTTCACATGGTTGTTGAATACCCTATAAGATTAGCAAGGAGTGCTTGAGCAGGAAGTTGCCAAAGGGCATTTCCATCCTTTCAAGGATAGGAAGGAATAGAGACTTAGGGGTCTGCGCAACAGAGAAGCTCAGGAAAGACGACACCTTCATGTGTGTAGGGACCCTATAGGAATTACAGAGGTCGAGGTAGTCTTTCAAGGTTCCAGAATAAATCTCAGGAGGGAGAGTGATTTCATGCACATGCCATAGCCAAGAGATCGCAGAGGCCGAAAGAGGGAACTCTTTGGAGAGTTTAAAAATCCTAAAAGCTCAAGAGGGACAACATCTTCGAATATGCAGTCGAGACCTTTTGAAGGGTTGTAGATCTCACAGAGGAAAGAAGCATAGGTTGAGGCCTTTAGCATTTGGGAAATCTTCCAAAGTTCAAAAATAAATCACATGCTCAACAAGAGGAGCACAATTGCCATCAGATCAGTCGAGAAGATCTGGACCGTGGATTCGTTTCCAGAAAACATAGGAAGGGGGCAACGGAAGAACATGTATGAGCCATCAGATCTAGGTACATGGATCGATAGCTTTCGGATCTGTGGAAAGCTGCACGAGGTTTAAATCCTCACGCGTAGAGCAGAGAAATTGAAAAGTCCCGATAGGGTAGAGGTATCAGGATTTTGGACTTCGGGAATTCAGAGGTTCAGAGGACGAAGGACCAGAGATTAGGACTCATGGGTCCCGAAGTCCTGAAGGTATTTGAGTCATCCATATAAGAAGGACACATGTCATGAGATCCTCACATTTTAGGGATTCGGACATTGAAGGGGTGAATGCAGAGGAGTCTTTTGGCTTTGCGACTTGTGAAGTCCCGAAGCGATCATAGCCGTCCATCTTTGGAGGACACGTGGTGATGATCGGGGAACTACTGGGAAATCAGACACCGGGAGTTTGAAGGACCAGTGATTAGTGCATTGGTGTCACAAAGTCCTGAAACACCGATAGAGATCGGGATTGTCCAATAGAAGGACACATGGCAGCGATCAAGGCATCGAGGGAAAATACCCGAAAGGACTATTTCAATACTTCGGGTACCGAAAGATCAAAGGAGCAGAGGGTTTGCAATGGGGGTCGCGAAGTCCCGAAAATGTGAAACCCCGAAACACTGAAGAAATAGAGAGGACATCGATGTTTCGGATACCGAAAAGTCCAAGGATCAAGGACCAACAGTCTTTCATCGAAAAAACCCGAAACGCGAAAACCTATAAACTGCGGAGGAAAGCACGGGATGCAGAGAGCTGGTGTACTCGCCAGTTATTTCGGAGTTCGAAACTTTGGGAGTTCCAAGGAAAAGGGTTCAGGCACTTCGGTAATTGAAACTCTGAAATTGAGAAACACGAAGAGCCGGGGAAAGTAATCCTTGGACGAGGAAGCCAGAGATCGACATTTCGGGATACCGGGATTCAGCATTTCAGGAATTCCGAAGACCAAGAGTCGGGGCTCACGGAGTAGAAAGTTTCGAAGAAAGATTGCGGTCATGTGAAGGAGTGGTCACCTGGACCAAAGATATGGCCCAGGTGGATAATCGTCGTTGAGTGCCATTTTGGCATTTCATCATTTCGGAGATCGAGAGATCGAAGAGTCAAGGGATCTTGACATCAAGACTTGCGAAGTCCTGAAACCCAAAATTACTTTTCGGGAAAAGACCGAAGGTCATATTCTGTTACCTTGGGAAGGAAAAGCTCACACCTAATGCATGTTTGTGCAGGTGGTGTTTTCAAGGAAGGACCTGTGGATCGAATTTGTTAAGGGTTTATGAGTAAGAGCCCGAAGAGATATTTCGGCTCAACGAAGGAAGAACGATCCTGTAGTGGACTCTGTCCCGAGTGTCGGGTGGGTCTGCGTCAAGTGTGGTATCAGAGTAGAAACTCTGTTTGTATATTTTAGGCAGAGGAAGCGAGAGGAGAAAGAATACTCTGATATACAACAAAGTGATATCAGAGGCAGCTTGCAGAGACATGCAAAGGAAGACAGAGTACTGAAGATGCTCTATGGTGATTGTTGCAGATAGGCAGCAATCAAAGGAACCAGTCAGGAGGACTGAACATGAAGGTTGGAAGCACTCAGGGTTGTTGAGTGACAGCAGATCTGTTAGGAGGGAAGATAGACAGTAGGTAGAATGGCTACCGAAGGTCATGCACGCGGTGGGAAGAAGAACCACCAACAGTAGGAGAACGCTGCAGGGGATAAAGATCTTGCCAAGATCAGAGCGAGGATGAAGGAGCTTTCACTGCGGTTGAAACAAGATACAAAGTCGATATGGGTGTATGAATGGCCCATGAGGACGAAAGAAAAATGGCCAGTTAGGGCATTGATGGCCAAAAGACAGCAGAGGCTGATAAGAGGATGGTTGAGGCATGTTGAAAACCTCAACAAACCAGAAGATGAGATGGTTCGGGTATGTGAACCAAAGGCTGGGAGAAATCTCAGTGATGTTGAGGATGAACTGAGGTCACAGGGTGATCTCAAGGACTGCCAAGAGGGCAGAACATAAATTCCCAATTGCCAAGAGGGCAATGAGATGAGATCACTGCGGGATCTCATACACTGTCAAGAGGACAGCCAGGGAATTTCATATTGCTAGGAGGGAAATGAGATGAGATCGTTGTGGGCAGCAAAGAACTCCCATACTGCTAGGAGGGAAAGGGAGAGAAGATGAGCTCAGAGCTGATTTCATATCAGCAAGGACAGCTGATAGAGAAGGAGGATCAGAGGAATCTTCTGATGATTGGAGGAATTCATATATTCCTACCATTGAGCCCTGTTGAGGCAAGAGTCTATGTTGTAAAGCAGCAACAGAAGATCGACAACCAACAAATATTTTCATGGAGGAAGAAGGGGACCAGACACTGATGTCTATCCCAGTAGAAGAAGGAGATGAGCATTCCGAAGAATGGCTCAAAATTTTCAGCCAAGAAGATGAAATGACTGCACCACTGGAGCTTGCAGCAGAAGAAGCCGAAGAGGAGGTAGACAACATAGATTTTGTTTATCTATGTGAACAGTTAGAATCCATGGAGAGAAGGGTGATGGTGTAGAGCATGCACATCCAACATATGAGGTTGGAAACTGATGGAGGATATTTCAAGGTTGAGGAGAAGCTAGAAGGAGCTGGAGACATACCAGCAAGAGGAATGGCAGCAACAACACTGTCAGAGATGATGGATAAAAAAAATATCAGTCAAGAGGGGATTGCAGAGGAGACTGCAGCAGAGTGGACACTTAGTGCCACATAGGGAGAGATGATAGTCAAACTGTCAAATGAAGAGGCTGAGCAACAACTCAGTAATGAGATTGCAAAAGAGAAATATGCAACAAGGTGGCAAGTTAAGGCCACAAGAGATGGCATGGGAGATCATGGTGATCTGCCCATTTGCAGAAAGAAATTTCAATAGAGGAGACTGCATGAACAAATCCAGCCAGGACATCAGTTGGACGAAGTGATCGAACAGATCAGGAATTTGATGATGAAGTCAGCACAAGAGATTGTCAGCAAGGAGAAGTTGAGCAAAAGGGAGACTGCCAGAGAAACAACAAAGCAACAACAACAACAACAACAACAACAACAAAGAGAATGAGTAGGGAGACAGCTCCAAAGAGTTGTTTGGGATCCAGGAGGATTTCAACAACTAGGGTGGAGAGCTCATAAGTAGGAGCTCATGAATTTTTGCAAAAGAGTATGATGCAGGAGCATCATTCCCAAGCCAACCATGCACCAGCCAGCCAACCCACTCAGTGCACACATTCAATGAGGAAGAGAGGGGCAACCCTCTCATATTCAAATTTTGAATTTGAATCAAGCACATTTAATGTTTGTAAGGTTGTTAGAACAAAAAGGCCTTGCCTATACGCAGGCTTTAGATGTAGATAGCCTTTAATGGCTGTAAGGCTGAATCTAGCTCTGATCTGGACTAGACAACCCATTCAATGTAATTTAATGTAATGGAATAGAGTAGGTAGCTTGGAGGGAAGAGCTCGAAGAGCCCCCTCAAGTAAAATATCTTTGATGTTGTTTTGGGTAGGTATAAATAGTTAGATAAGACAGCAGAGAGAAGGAGCCGAGACTCTGTCAAAGTTTGAGCTCAGGAACACATTGTAAAATAAGTATTTTACATTGATACAAAAAACAATTTTTCCTGCATGTTATTCTGTGTATGATGAATGTATTCATGTGTGTATTGATGATATGTTGTAGAAGTATGTTAGGTATGCATTTGCAGGAACATATAGGTTCTTCTATCCGTGGGTTCTTTGATTTCAGGTTTGTGGATCTTTAAGGCTTCATGCCAAGAGGGAATGACAGAACACTGTGGGTTCTGATAGTTAGTGCTTAGAGAGCACTTCCAATTCTGAGGAATTTGGACAAGGACGTGCTAGGAGGGCACACCAACTGAAATCATTGACTCAGAGGAAGACCTCAAGGTTGCTTAATACCTTAGAGGTGAGACTGTGTAGAGGAGGACATAGTAGAAGATAGAATCTTTGAGGATTTTTGTAGAGCTCTGCCAAGAGGGCATTGAGAAGGTGCATAGAGTGGACAAAGGAACTCTGTTAAGTTCAGAAGGAGATAGAATCATTGAGGATTCTATAGAGCTCTTCCAAGAGGGCATTGAGAACAGGCACAGAGTGCGGAGGAGAACTCCATTATGGGTTCAAGGAGAAATTAGAATCACTGAGGATTCTCGAATCTCTGCCAGGAGGGCCTTGAGCACGTGCCAGAGTGCACAGAGAACTCTTAGAGTTCTGAGGAACAAGAAGTGTCACAGGAGGATCTTCACAAGGTTGTTGAATACCCTGTAAGTTTAGCAAGGAGTTCTTGAGTAGGAAGTTGCCAGAGGGTATTTCCATTCTTTCAAGGTGAGGACGGATCAGAGACTTAGGGGTATGAGCAAAAGAGAAGCTCAGGACAAACAACACCTTCGTGTGTGTAGGGACCCTGTAGGAATCACAGAGGTCGAGGAAACCTTTCAAGGTTCTAGAATAAATCTCAGGAGGGAGAGTGCTTTCATGCACAGGCCATAGCCGAGAGATCCCAGAGGTCGAAAGAGGGAACTCTTTGGAGAGTTTAAAAATCCTGAAAGCTCAAGAGGGACAGCATATTCAAATACGTAGTCGAGACCTTTTGAAGGGTTGTAGAGATCACAGAGGAAAGAAGCAGAGGTCGAGGACTTTAGCATTTGAGAAATCTTCCAAAGTTTGGGAAGAAAGCTCATGCTCAATAGGAGGAGCACAGCTGCCGTCGGATCATCCAAGAAGATCTAGACCATTGATTCATGCCCAGGAAGTGTAGGAAGGGCACAACGGAAGAACAGATCTGAGTTGTCAGATCTGGGTACATGGACCGATAGTCGTCGGATCTATGGAAAGATTCATGAGGTTTAAATCCTCACGTGCAGAGCAGAGAATCTGAAAAGTCCTGACAGGGTAGAGGTATTGGGATTTCAGACTTCAGGAATTCGGAGGTTCAGAGGACGAAGGACCGAAGATTAGGACTCAAGGGTCCCAAAGTCCTGAAGTTATCTGAGCCATCCATCTAAGAAGGACACGTGTCATGAGATCCTCAAATTTCAGGGATTCGAACATCGAAGGGGTGAACGCAGAGGAGTCTTTTGGCTTCACGACTTGCGAAGTCCCGAAGCGATCAGAGCCATCCATCTGTGGAGGACACGTGGCGATGATCGTGGAGCTACCAAGAAATCGAACACCGGGAGTTCGAAGGACCAGTGATTAGTGCATTGGGGTCTAAAAGTCCCAAAACATCGAAAAATTGGGACCGTCCAACAAAAGGACACGTGGCAGTGATCAAGGCATCGGGGGAAAATCTCCGAAAGGACTATTTTGGTACTTCGGGTACCAGAAGCTCAAAGGAGCAGAGGGTTTGCAATGGGGGTTGCGAAGTACTGAAAATGCGAAACCCTGAAAAACTGAGGGAACAGAGAGGACATCGGTATTTCGAATACTGGAAAGTCCAAGGAGCAAGGACCAAGATTCTTGCATCGAGAAAACCTGAAACGCGAAAACCTGAAAACTGCGGAGGAAAGCACAGGATGTGGAGAGCTGGTGTACTCGCCAGTCAATTCAAAGTTCATAACTTTGAGAGTTCCTATGACAAGGGGTCAGGAACTTTGACAATTGAAACTCCAAGATCGCGAAACGCAAAGAGCCGGGGAAATTAATCCTTGGAGGAGGAAGCCGGGGATCGACATTTTGGGATATCGGGATTCGTCATTTTGGGAATTCCGAAGACCAAGAGTCGGGACTCACGTTGTCGAAAGTTTCAAAGAAAGAATACGGTCATGTGAAGGAGTGGTCACATGGACCAAAGATATGGCCCAGGGGGCTAATCGTCGTTGAGTTCCATTTCGACATTTCGACATTTTGGAGATCGGGAGATCGAAGAGTCAAGGGCTCTCGACATGAGGACTTGCAAAGTCTCGAAACCCAAAATTAATTTTTGGGAAAAGACCAAAGGTCATATTTGGTGATGGTGGGAAGGAAAATCTCGCACCTGATGCATGTTTTTGCAGGTGGGTTTTCAAGGAAGGACCTGTCGATCGAATTTGTTAAGGGTTTCTGAGTAAGAGCCCAAAGAGCTATTTCATCTTAGCGAAGGAAGAAAAATCCTGTAGTGGACTTTGGCCCAGGTGTTGGGTGGGTCTGCATCACCCAACATGTAGTCCATTTAGATGGATTCCCATGGCCTATCAGGAGTAGGAAGAGGGGTGTATAGCTCCTGTTTCTTAGGGGTCAGTTTGGTAATAGTGCAGGCAGTGCAGGATCTGATATACGTGTTGACCTCCTGTCGAAACTTCGGCCAATAGAAATGTTTTTGTAGCGTCACTACTTTCTTTTCCACACCGAAGTTTCCTACCACCCAATGGTAGTGGGATTCCCAGATCAGCTTCACTCGCTTGCTTGATGGAACAAAAACATGGCCTAGATGACACAACAACCCATCCTGAAGATGGAAATTATCGACAACTGGATTTGCACCCAACATTTGGTAGGTGGTGGAGAAGTCTGGGTCTGTCTCATAGAGTTGGGGCCATCTAGATCTCTCATGCCCGTAGGAGTCTAGCACCGTGGTGAGTGTCATGACTGGCGGTATGCTGAGGAAATCAATGACAAGATTGATGCTTCCTATTTTATACTTGATGTTGAGGTGGAATTTCTACAAGTATGTGGACCACTTTTGATGGTGATCATTCTACAATTTTCCTTGTGTCTTCATGAACTGTAGTGGCTTTTGATCAATGTGGATGATTGTCTCCTTCCCAAGAATGTAATGTCTCCACTGGTGGCAAGCTTACACAATGGAGTACATTTATGTTTCATAAGTAGGGTACTTATGGACAACATCTAATAATTTATCACTATGATAGGCCACGGGGTGGCCATGCTGAGTGAGAACAATGCCCACCGCATAGTCGGAAGCATCTATCTCGATCTCAATGGGTAGTTGTAGGTCTGGTAGTGAAAGTATTGGGGTTGAGCACAAGAGTTGCTTCAAATTGTCGAATGCTTGTTGTTGGGATCGTCCCCATGCAAATTTCTCCTTACCACCACCCCTAGTTATTTGGCTAAGGGTCCACACAATATGGTAGAATCCCAACATGAACCTGCGGTAGAAATTGGCAAGGCCCAAGAAGCTCTGAAGCTCAGTGAGTGTGGTTGGGGCTAGCCAGTCACGGATGACTTGGATATTGGCTAGATCCACATGTACGCCATGCTGATCAATTATGTATCCCAGTTAATGGATCCTGTCCATGCCGAAGGAGCATTTTTCCAAGTTGGCATATAGCCTGTGTTGTCGTAGGGTGTGCAGAACCTGTTGAATATACTGCAAATGTTAGGCCCGAGTCTTGCTATAGATGAGAATGTCATCCATATACACCACTACAAACGTATTGGTGAATGGTTGTAGGATATCGTCCATAATCCTTATGAAATTTGTTGGAGCATTTGTCAAACCAAAGGGCATGACCAACCATTCAAAAAGGCCTTCCTTTGACTTGAAGGTGGTTTTCCACACATCTGTCTATTCTATCGGGACCTAGTGGTAGCCAGACTTTATATCAATCTTACTGAAGTATTTTTCCCCCGTGAGTTGATCAAGGAGGTCATCGATTCGAGGAATCAGGTACCATTTTCTGAATGTGATTTTATTCAGAGCCCGGTAATCAATGTAGAGTCGTCAAGTTCCATCTTTCTTTTGTACCAACACGATTGGGCTCCCGCAAGGTGATGAGCTAGGAAAAATGTTCCCCTTGTGCAAAATTTCTTGGATATGTCACTTGACCTCCTCATTCTCTAACAGAGAGCGAAGATAGACTGGCCCATTGGGCAGTGGTGCGTTGGGGGTCAGATCGATGGAGTGATTGACCTGGCAGTGCAGAGGTACCCTAGTAGGTGAGGAGAATATATCTGACTATTCTTCCATGACCTTATCTACTTGCTTCTGCTGTGTGGAGAGGTCATTCACAGAGACTATGGATGTGGCTGTGATCTTTTGATTATTCTAAGAGAGAATCACGAAGAAGAAAAAATTCCCCATCTGAGAGATGACCTTCCTGCATTTCTTAGCAGAGATCAAGGAAATAACACTAGGTGGGACTACCTCGGGTATCCTGTAAAATTTCCTGTTCAAAGTAATAATAACACTACAAGGCCTAGAAACATATACAACATGACGTTTCCATAAATAAGGTTGGCCCAAAATAACATCACAAAATTAGAGCGGAGCATCACACAATACCTCGTCTTTGAAGGGCTTTATGCCATACGTCAGTTGGCACTGTTGGCTCATGCGAAGATTGCTTCCTTGGTGGAGCCATCTAATGGTGTAGGGTTGTGGGTGCGGTGTTGTCGGCAGGGCCAACTGCTTGATGACCTTTTTTGAGATAAGGTTATTCTAGCTACCGATATCCATGATGAAGTGTAGTGGGGTGCCTTTTACCCACATCTATGAATGGAAGAGGCGTTCTCCTTCTTCTGGCTCATCTGGTTCACCAGGCTAGAGCTTGGTGGTAGCAACAGTGGCATTAGGTTCCACATCAATGATTCATCCTCTCCTTTCTAGTTTTGGCTCAGAGTCTGAACTTGCATTTGATTCATAGGCTTTCACTTCGGCCACTAGTGACTTCTTTGAGCGGTAGTCAATAGTGTTATGCCAAGGGCTCTTATGGAAGTCACACCACTTCAAGGTATCTTTGTTTGTCTTTCTGGTGTCCTTGTTTGCTTGCGGCTTGGACTGGTATTCCTGATACTGTCCATATTTTCTCTATATTTTGTTCTGTGGGTTGGGGCCTCCCTTTCCTGGCTTTTGTTGTGAGGGGTTCCTAGGCCCAAATTGTCACGTCTTTTGTTTGAGCTTCTACTTGATTTTGACGACATATCGGTAGGCCGCGCCCAAGGATGAGATGTCCAAAAATTCCATTTTGGTCTGGATTTATATATGCAGAGCAGTGCGATACTTGAGCACCAGATGTCGCTCTGAATATTTTATACCCATCTTGGTGCACAAGGTATGAAAGATATTCATGAAATCTAGCACTGCTTGGTCTCTTTCTTGCCACAGTGTGGTCCATTTGGTATACAAGTTGGCATAACTTCCGAAAGGGTAGTATTGTTCCTTAATAGAATCCCTGAAGGAATCTCAAGTGGTCGTGACTATAAATAGTGAGGGTTCATCTGTTTTCTTTTGCTCACAGAAATTTTCCCACCAATCTTTGACGTGGGGAACGAATTTGAGTGCAAAAGTAATCTTTTCTCTATTTGAAAAGTTATGGACAGAAAAATACCCTTCTAGTAGATTCAACCATTTTTCTACAACATCTGCATCTATATGACCTTCAAATATAGGAATATTGAAGTTTATTTGTACCTTGAAGGGGGTGGTGCCTTCGCTCGAAGAAGATGCATCACTTGTTGGTAGTCGTCGAAGCATTTGCGCGAAACTATCCATCATCTCGTTCCTTTTTTGCGTGAGGGCTTCCTCAATCAACAGTTTGAAAATATCTCATGTCCCCTCATATTTATTTTCTCCTACCATGAGAGGTCGCTTGGGTTTGTGAGAGCTTTTGTCCTCAAGAGAAACAAGCTCGAGACCCAACTCTTTGTACTCTGACCTCGTTGGGGACATGCATTAAGATGACAAGGAGAAAACCGCTCTGATGCCACTAATATAGATTTTATGACCATAATGAAATGACTACAGATTATTAATCATTTCTTAACAAAAAATAATAGAGATACAGTAAAAAAAAATTCTATTCAATAAGGAAATAAGTTGAAACTGTAAAATGCAGCGAAAACAAGCTTGTTGGAATGGTGGTGGCTTATCTCAGAGAAGAGATGTGACGACATCACTCAATCACAAGAAGATGATTACAATGAGGCTCTGAAGGCCTTTTTATAATAATCAGGAATTCCAAAACCCTAGACATCCAAAAACCTAACCCTAGGAGATGAAGCACTAAAAGTCATGTGGGCCCTGTTTGGGTAAGTTAGTACATCAATTTCCCGGGGTCGTAACTTTTGCATACGATCTTCGTTTTAGGCATATGATAGCCCGTTGGACAGGTATCATAGAGGAAATTAATTTTACGGGCTCAATCATTCCTTCAAATATCTTTGAGAATCACAATCACAAAAAACCTTCATTTAGGCCCTCAAAATGGCCCCAAAAGTTAAAACTACTAAAAATGGTAAATTGCCAAAATTATCATAAAATTGTTTTGAGCTAGTTGGAAGAGGTGGGTGGCCACCGATATCCACATTGATAAATCCTCCCCCCTTAGGAATCAATATTCTTCATTTTTTTGGATTTGAGTTCCCCCATCAGATGAGGAAATTTCTGTTGAATTTGGCCCCGGGTGAGCCACTTGCCTTGGTGCAGGAGTTGCCTTGCTTTGATGAATTGATAAAGATGAATCCTTTGATGTCGAGTTCCCTTGATCTATGTGTCCACAATCTTATCGCTGGATGCCTATTGTATGAAATTAGGGTTGAGATTTGTTAGTTTCAGCTACTCTACTACGTCTGAGGTGTCCAATAATGGTGGGAAATAAGGGCGAAGGAGATACACGTTGAACACTGGGTGCAGGCCAAGGAAAGGATGAATGTTGATCTCAAAAGAATTATCCCCCGTGACCTTGGTGATGGTGTATGACCCATAATGGATTGGGCAAAGCTTCTGATGGGGTCATGTAAGGAATTCTTTCTGCAATTGCAACCAAACTTTGTTGCCCACCTGAAACTTATTTGGCACCCAATGTTGATCATGGTGCTGCTCAATGAACCATGTGGATTTGTCAGCTTTAGTTGGAGCAGGATATGAGTCAGTTGAGGTGACCACAAGGGGAAGTTCAACATCTATGGGACCCAATGGTTGGAATCCCAACCCCACCTGAAAGGGGTTGTGGTCGGTTGAGCTATGCAGGGCTCAGTTGTAGCTATGTTGGACATAGGGAAGCTTCTCATCCCATGTGCAAGGGTGATTTTAATTATACATGTGAAGGATATGCAGAATCATTCGATTGACGATCTCGATTTGGCCATTTGTCTGGGGGTGGAAGGTCATGGATTTGGTGAGCTTGTTGTCCAACAATGACCAGAGGATCGACCAGAATGTGCTGAGAAATTGATTGTCCTGATCTGAGACAATGGTTTGTGGGATTCCAAAATGTACCCAGACTCATTCAAAGAAGAGCTTGCCAGTGGCCTCTGTTGTGATGTTCTTCTTGCAGGCAACCTGAATCGTCATATTAGAAAATTGATCAACAACCACAAAAACATAGTCATTTCCCCGCTTGGTGGATGGGAGGCCCGACATGTAGTCCATTGAGATGGATTCTCATGGTCTGTCAGGAGTAGAAAGATGGGTGTACATGCCCTGTTTCTTACTGGTCGGTTTGGCAATAGAGTAGGCAGTTCACGACCTGATATACTTGTTGACCTCCTGTCAAAGTTTCGACCAGTAGAAATGTTTTTATAGCATTACCACTATATTTTCGACGCTGAAGTGTCCTACCACCCGACTGTAGTGGGCTTCCCAGATCAATTTCACTCACTCGCTTGATGGAACACAAATATGGCCCAGACGACACAACAACCCATCTTGAAGATGGAAATTATAGACAACTATGTTTTCACCCAACATTTGGTAGGTGGTGGAGAAGTCAGGGTCTGTCTCATATATTTGGGGCCATCTAGAGGTCTCATGGACGTAGGAGTTTAGTACCATGGTGAGTGTCACGATTGGCCATTTGCTGAGGCAATAAATGATGCGATTGGTGCTTCATGTTTTATACTTGATGTTGAGGTGGAATTGTTGCAAGTATGTGGACCAGTTTTGATGGTAATCATTCTGCAATTTTCCTTGTGTCTGCATAAACTGTAGTGGCTTATGATCAGTGTGGATGATTGTCTCCTTCCCAAGAATTTAATGTCTCCACTGGAGGCAAGCTTTCACAATGGAGTACATTTCTTTGTCTTAAGTAGGGTACTTACGAACAACATCTGATAATGTCTCACTATGATAGGCCACGGGGTGGCCGTGCCGAGTGAGAATGACACCCACTGCATAGTCAGAAGCATCTTTCTTGATCTCAAAGGGTTGTTGTAGGTCTGGTAGTGAAAGTACTGGGGCTGAGCACAATCACTACTTCAAATCATCGAACGCTTGTTGTTGCGACCGGCCACATACAAATTTCTCCTTACCACCACCCCTGGCTCTTTAGCTAAGGGCCCATGCAATATGGGAGAATCCCAACATGAACCTGTGGTAAAAATTGGCAAGGCCCAAGAAGTTCTGAAGCTTAGTGAGTGTGGTTGGGGCTGGCCAGTCACGGATGACTTGGATATTGGCTAGATCCACATGTATGCCATGTTGATCAATTATGTATCCTAAGCAATGGATCTTGTCCATGCCGAAGGAGCATTTTTCCAAGTTGGCATATAGCTTGTGCTATCGCAGGGTGTGCAGAACCTGTTGAATATGCTGCAAATGTTCGGCCCAAGTCTTGCTATAAATGAGAATGTCATCCAGATATACCACTAAAAACATACTGGTGAATGGTCGTAGGATATCTTCCATCATCCTCATGAAAGTGGCTCAAGAATTTTTCAAACCAAAGGGCATGACCAACCATTCAAAAATGCCTTCCTTTGACTTGAAGGCGATTTTTCATACATCTGTCTATTCTATCAGGACCTGGTGGTAGCCAGACTTCATATCAATATTACTGAAGTATTTGGCCCCCATGAGTTGATCAAGGAGGTCGTCGATTCAGGGAATCAGGTATCGGTTTCTGACTATGATTTTATTCAGAGCCTGGTAATCAATGCAGAGTCGCCAGGTTCCATCTTTCTTTTGTACCAGCATGATTGGTCTCCCACAAGGTGATGAGATAGGATGGATGTGCCCCTTGTGGAGAAGTTCTTGGATCTGTCACTTGATATCATCATTCTCTAATAGAGAGCGAAGATAGACTAGCCCATTGGGCAGTGGTACGTCGGGGGTTAGATCAATGGTGTGCTTGACCTGGCAGTGCAGAGGTACCCCGATAGGTGAGGAGAAGATATATGAGTATTCTTCCATGTACTTATCTACTTGCTTCTACTATGTGGAGAGGTTGGTCGCATTGAACCTAGATGTGGCTGTGATCTTTCACTTATTTTGAGAGCGAATCACGAAGAAGACAAACTTCCCCATCTGAGAGATGACCTTCCTGCATTGCTTAGCAAAGATCAAGGAAATATCACTAGGTGGGAGTGCCTCGGGTATCCTGTACAATTTCCTGTTCAAAGTAATAATAAAACTATGAGGCCTAGAATCATATAAAGCATGAAATTTCCATAAATAAGGTTGGCCCAAAGGAACATCACAAACTTTGAGAGGAGCAACATCACACGATACCTCGTCTTTGAAGGGCTTGATGTCGTAAGACAGTCAGCACTATTGGCTAACGCGGAGATTGCTTCCTTGGCAGAGCCATCCAATGGTGTAGGGTTACGAGTGTGGTGTTGTTGGAAGGGCTAGCTGCTTGATGACCTATGCTAATATGAGGTTCTTTTTTCTACCGCTATCCAGGAGGAAGTGCAACGGGGTGCCTTTTGCCCACATCTATGAATGGAAGAGGCATTCTCCTTCTTCTAGCTCATCTGGTTCACCAGGTTGGAGCTTGGTGGTATAAATGGTGGCACTAGGTTCCACATCAATGATCTGTCTTCCCCTTTCTAGTTCTAGCTCAGAGTCTGAACCGGCATCTGATTCATAGGTTTTCACTTCGCCCACCAGTGACTTCTTTGAGCGACAATCAATAGTGTTATGCCAAGGGCTCTTATGGAAGTCGCACTACTTCCTGGTATCTTTCTTTATCTTTATGGTGTCCTTCTTTACTTGTGTCTTGGATTGGTTGTCCTAATACTGTCCATCTTTTCTCTTTCATTTTTTATGTGGGTTGGGGCCGCCCTTTCCTAGATTTTTTTGTGAGGGGTTCCTAGGCCCAAATTGTCGCATCTTTTGTTTAAGCTTCTGCTTGATTTTGACAACATATATGTAGGTCATGCCCAAGGATGAGATGTCCAAAAATTCCATTTCAGTCTGGATGTATCTATGCAAAGCACCGAGATACTTGAGCAGTATATGTCGCTCTAAATCTTTGATACCCAGCTTGGTGCAC
The DNA here is from genome assembly GCA_000966675.3 of Picea glauca. Classification (NCBI taxonomy): domain Eukaryota; kingdom Viridiplantae; phylum Streptophyta; class Pinopsida; order Pinales; family Pinaceae; genus Picea; species Picea glauca. The sequence goes on from JZKD02S1674906.1 coordinate 632,603, forward strand.
AAGGTATGAAAGATATTCATGAAATCTGACACTGCTTGGTCTCTTTCTTTCCGCAGTGTGGTCCATTTGGTATACAAGTCGTCATAACTTCTGACGGGGTAGTATTGTTCCTTAATAGCATCCCTGAAGGAATCCCAAGTGGTCGTGACTGTAAATAGTGAGGGTTCCCCTATTTCCTTTTGCTCACAAAAAGTTTCCCACCAATCTTTGACATGGGGAATGGATTTGAGGAGCGCAAAAGTAATATTTTCTCTATTCAAAAAGTTATGGACAAAAAAATACCCTTCTAGTAGATTCAACCAGTTGTCTACAACATCTGCGTCTATCCGACCTTCAAATATAGGAATATTGAATTTTATTTGTACATTGAAGGGGGTGGTGCCTTCGCTCAAAGAAGATGTGTTGCCTGTTGGTAGTCGTCGAAGGATTTGCGCAAAACTATCCATCATCTCGTTCCTTTGTTGCATGAGGGATTCCTCAATCAACGGTTTGAAAGGATCTCCTATCCCTTCATATTTCTTTTCTCCTACCATGAGAGGTCTCTTGGGTGTGCGAGATATTTTGTCCTCAAGAGAAACAAACTCGAGACCCAACTCTTTATACTCCAACCTCAGTGGGGACATGCATTAAGACGACAAGGAGCAGACCTCTCTGATACCATTGATCCAAATTTTATGAGAAAAACAAAATGAATACAGATTATTAACAGGTTCTTAACACAAAATAAAAGAGATACAGTAAAATTGGTTTTCTATTCAATAAGGAAATAAGCTAAAACTGTAAAATGCAGTGGAAACAAGCTTGTTGGAATGGTGGTGGCTTATCTCTAAGAAGAGATGTGACGACAGCACTCATTCGCAAGAATATGATTACAATGAGGATTTGAAGGTCTTTTTACAATAAACAAGAATTCAAAAATCCTTGGACATCCAAAAACCTAACCCTAGGAGATGAAGTGCCAAAAGTCATGTGGGCCCCGTTTGGGTAAGTTAGTACATCAACTTCTAGGGGTCGTAACTTTTGCATAAGATCTTCGTTTTAGGCGTATGATAGCCCGTTGGAAAGGTATTGTTGATTAGATTCATTTTGGGGCTCAATCATGCATTTGGATATCATTGAGAATATTGATCCTGAAAATCCTTCATTTAGGCCCTCAAAATGGCCCTAGAAGTTAAAACTACTAAAAATGGTAAATTTCAAAAATTGTCAGAAAACTATTTTGAGCCAGTTGGAAGAGGTGGGTGGCCACTGATATCCACCTGGATCAAGGGGATAAATTGTACTGATGTGATAGTGGTGTAATTCCCATCTTATTTCCCGAAGGTAGCACCTATGGTTGGAATTTCAACTAGGGTGCTAGTTTCATTGGTAACACACTCAACAAAACCTCAACATGCACATGTGTTTGATTAAAGAGTACCACTTTCTCCTCTTTATAAGTTCGTAGGAATAATAAATCAAATTGTCTAGAGAATTTGGTCATTATTTTGGATTTCGCTTCTAAAAGAAGCATTATTAAGGGTGTTAGATCCTTTATATTCTCACTATATAATCTTGCCATCCTTGATGAGTCAATATTGATATAAGCATCATCGGTAGATCACTTCTTGATTAATCTCATAGATATGGATTACCAAAAATAACACCACATGCATATAATGAATGACAATGAATTATAATTTATTAATATAGTAAGTTGATATGGAAAAAAGTATCTTGAATTTACATTGAACACTCAAGTCCTTTTTCCTACCCAAGGAGTAGGGTTCATATTAAAATATTGTAGGTGGATTAAGATTCTTCACTATCACTTATGAATAACTTCTGAGATGAGATATAACTCACTAATAATATCAAGTTGCAATAACAAACTCATCCTTGATTTGGATCTTAATGTAGAATAATTTCTTAGATTCTATGTAAAGAGAACGCATGATTTCTATCAAGGAAATTACTTATTCCCATTCTAGCATAGTTGAATTCAGGCACATCTTTGGATATGGCCTCCAACATTCCTCAAAATTTCCTCTAATCTTGCAATAATTATAAAAAAAGGGAAATTAGTTTTTTTCCTTGACCCTCATCTTCCTTCCTTTGAAAAAGGGATATTATTTTTTTACCTCAACCCTCATATTCCTTCCTTTAACAAGCTAGATTCAATTATGTATTGTGTAGTCCCATTGAATGTATTTTTCTATGCACTATCTTTTGCAACTATTTTATTTATTTTCTAAACTTAAAACCAACATCATTATTAGGAAACCTTCAACTACTTTCAGCTTTTTCTAATTTATATTTTTGACAAGGGTCTTCCAGAAAGTGTAGACATTGACCATTACAAGCTCTGCTTGAATTGGTGTTGTGGATCCACCAATAAAATTGACTACCAATTTGGATTCTTTGTCCATCATTTTGTGTTGTATGGCGTAGTGGGTGAACTCTTGGATAAAGGCATCTCCTAATTGATTTGACTATTGCCTCAGGTGCTACCATTATTATTGTTCCTTCTAATAATCGATGGGGTAGAATGTGTCCTTGATTGAGGTTTTGAATATACCCCATGTGATTGTGACAAATAATGCGGTACCAAGGTTTAATTTGCACTCACATAAATCTCCCACCACAGTAAATATTTTGTGCACATGTGTAGCTTTGGCATGGCAATTTTATCTTCATTTGAAAATTGTTATACTTCAAAAGAGGAAGCTAACGATATCAATGAAGAAACAAGTTGTCACATCTCCATCTAATTTCCATTGAGTGAAATCTCATATTCATTTCCACTTTAGAAGAAGACCCACATTTATAATCATATAATAATAAATAGAATAGAATAGAATGTACTATTTATAATCATTTACAATGTACTATTTCCACTTGCACAATGAATATAATATGATAAAGACAATATTTAAACAATCAAATAATAATAAATAAATAAATTCTTACACAATTAGCATAACAAATATCCAAGTAATATTAACTACACCATTCACTCCTCAATATTAGATTATAAAGTCGTACTAAGATTCTCCTTAGTAATGGGTTGTATGGTACACAAATTTAGCAGGGTTACCGCAGAAGATGAAGCCTAGGGTTCCCGCAGTGCAGGATCCCCGCTGCACATTGACAGTGTAGCCACGACTTGTCTCCTTCCACACTCCTGATGTTTCTTTCCCTTCAATCATGACATCCCTCCTAGCTACAGCCCATCACTCCTTCTCTACATACGGGGATCTGACTGGTGTGATGAGTTCAGGTTCCTTGTAGTTGCTCCCATACCCCGACACATCATGGCTCCTTACAAATGTGGATTTTTCCTTTTTTCCCATTCTTGTTACAGTCAGACGATTCGTGGAATTTTGTAGATGTGGATCTCCACTTTCTCAGTTCTAACAACCCTTTATGGATAGCACTGTAGACCTGTTGTGGGCTGACGATGATGTTCTTTGGGATAATGATAATCTCTTACTGACTGACAACACCTATAAAATTTTGTATGAGTGCATACATCAACCCTTGACAAACCCCCTCTTGACCCACTCCCCTCTGCAGTCCCCTTCACAACTGGCTTCTCCTCAACCCTCATATTTGATCTCCCCTCATGATGGAAAGCCTTATGTCCCTGTTCACATGCCTGACTGTCGGTATCAGGTTAAACATTCTATTCCTCCTCAGGGGACTCCGTCCTTATCCTCATGTTCTTTTCCACCTTATTTTCCTGTTACCGCAGCTCCCTTTGTCATTCCCTCCACTGAACCAATCATCGTCGTTCGACAACCTTTCTCTTCGCATACCCTCTATGGTTATGTCCATAATATATCCTTTAGATCCAGAGCCCATGCAAATCGCAAACATAAGTCCTGGAAGGTCAGACTGTCCCCTTCCAATTGCACTCTCGGCAAAGACATTGCCTTGGACCGTGTGGCCATCCTTTCTAAGAGGGCTCTCATCGATAAGTTCTACTATACCAATATTAATAAATCACGTTTATCTCTATGGATACAAGAGTTTTGGAAACTTGTGCTTGGTTACTGCCCAAGGATAAGTCTCTTGTCCAACCACTGGTATTTATTTCATTTCATGTCGGAAGATGATCTTTTGTTGGTTTTAAATACCCCGTGGATACTAGACAGGGGTGTCCTCAGGCTCAAGAGATGGACTCCTAGCTTCAGTCCTTTTGCCAAATATTTTAGCAAATAAACATGTGGATGCTCTTACCATATTTTCCTCTTGAACTCTGGTCCCTACCTATCTTTAAGCAGTTGCCAACACTGTCAGGAAGTTTGTTTTCTTTGATTCTCTCTCTATTAGTTGGGTCAACAAATGGGTAGCATGGTTGTTGGTTGAAATTGACCTTGAATGTGTTCTCCTAGATTCTATCGATGTCAATTTAGGGGCCCACACTTTCAGACAACAACTTGATTTCAGGCATGAGTTGTTTCTGTGCCATCTCTTTTGGTAAACCGGTCACCTGAATATTTCATGTACATGGCAGACAGATCACCGGAAGAACTCATGTACAATGGCTAAGTTTGTGTTATCCATGACCACCTTGGAACATTTCGGTAAAATTCTTCCCCAATCTCTACACAGCGACAACTTCCTTGGTAAGATGCGGGTCTTTTTCCCTGATGTCTTCCTTAAATTATCTGATGAAGAAATAATTTATTTAAAAAACAATGAGTTATGGATGTTAGAAATCTTTGAATATTTCTAGAAAATTCTACATAACAGGCTTGATGTCAAGTTACTTGACCCAGTCCTCCACAATGTTGTTCATGTTAATATCGAATCCTCTCCCCTTCCACTGGATCCTACATTGACAATTGTTTAGGAGGAACACTCTCGGCTTCTTCTTCCCTGCTCGGAACACTCTAGTCCCAAAATCTAGCACTCTTGTGATCCTAACTCCTCCTCCACTCATCCTACCATGTTGATTGATTCTCCCCTAAATAAAACCTTCTCCCCTCCTACATCCCTTCCTACTAACCCTTCTCTTGACTTACTTCCTAAGCCTCCTTCGACTCACTCACTCATGCCCCTTTCCCCTTTTCCTCTCATTGTTTCAAATTCTACTTCTCCCCTCCACCTTAACTGATCCAATGTGACTATTAGGAAATACTGCCTCAAACCACCTAAAAAACCTCCCGGTTGTATCGAAGGCGGAATTTAGGGTTTTACAAATTTTGATCATCCCACTTCCCTTCCCCCTCCACTACACGAGAACCAAATTGTTCCTCTAATGAAACCCTTAGAGAAATCCAGTCATCTCTAGGGTTACCTTAGTGATTATTTTTTCACTCAATCTTCATGGGTTTGGGAGCCCCAAAAAAATTGCTTCCCTTAAGAGATTACTTTATCAAGTCAAACCTGATATAGTTCTCCTTCAAGAAACTCTGATTGAGGGAGACAAAGCAAAAAACTTGGTTTTTCAATTCCTGCCTCATTGGAATGTTGTTGCCTTAGATTCAATTGGATGCTCTAAGGGACTCCTTACTGGTTGGAACCCAACGCTTGTTGAGTTTTGTGCCTTTGGTATAGTTGCAGGCATATTTTTGGAAGGAAGATTAAAGAATTATAAAGAACCTGTCAAACTTCTTAATTGTTATGTGCCATATAAATACAGGGATCCATTATGGAAACAACTCTTTTATTTTGGATTATTATGTGAAGATAATCTTATTATCGGGGGTGATTTAAACTTCACCCTTTCTTCCAATGAAGTGTGGGGCGAACTTGCACGGACAGAACCCCTGGATGATTTTTTAGCCAATCTCCTACATGTTTCGGGGTTAGTCAAACTTCAACCTTTTGTTATGTGTCCTACTCGGTGGAATGGAAGATTTGGCTCCACGGGCATCTCCAAAAGACTGGACCACTTCCTCTTAGACTCCAAGTTGTTTGATGGTCATCACATTTTTCGTTCTTGGGTTGTAGATTCAATGATCTCATATCACAATCCGATCTGCTTACAAATTAATGGTCCTTCAGGGAATAATGCTTCCCCTTCAAATTTAACAGCTCTTGGATCTCTAATCTATCCTTCATTTCCTTAGTTCGATCTTCTTGGGAAGAGATGAGAAGTTGGTCTGACAATTATTCAATACTTATCCTCTGTGACAAACTCAAACACTTGAAGAGATTTGTTATTAAATGGAAGACTTCTAAGAAGCTTCAATTAAATGCAGATCTTTCCGCCACTGAACATCAAATCTCTATTCTTTTTGCAAAGTGCCCATCACAAATATTTGAACAAGAGGATTTGGAATCACTAAAGTCCCTCACTCAAAGGAAGAATGATATCCTCTCCATAGAAGAAGCTACCTGGAGACTTAGGAGTCAGGTTATATGGATCGAGAAAGGAGATAAAAAAACTAGATTATTTCACAGATTTGCGTCTCGGAGATGCAGTCAAAATACTATTTGGGACCTGACACATGAGGAAGGAAACCTGATTTCTATTGACTCAAAGCTAAAAAGATTGTCTTTAAAACACTTCAAATCTCAATATAGAGCTATTGATTCTGAGAACATTGATACACAACTTGATGTCCTCAAAAATGTTCCTCGTTTCTTTAATGACGATGATAATTTGGAGATAGGAAAACCTGTTTCGATTGCAGAATTAAAAGAAACTATCAGCAATATGCCTAAAGAGAAAAGTCTTGGTCCAGATGGCTCGACACAGGAACTTTTTCACAATTTCTTTGATATTTTAGGAGAATATTTACTCAATGCAGTGGAAGAATTACGCACTAAAGGTTATATCCCAGGGGCACTTAATGTAACTTTCTATGCTCTCATTTAAAATATTAGAAAGCCAAACAATTTTAATGACTTTAGGCCCATCGCTCTATGCATTTTTTCCCACAACGTTATCTCAAAAATCATCGCTTCTTGGATCAAAGATAAACTAGCCAATTGCATATCCATTGAAAAGTTTGTCTTTCTGAAGGATAGGTTTATCTTTGATGTTGTTGGCATCACGTAGGAGTGCCTGCACATGGAAAAATTGAAGAAACAAAATTATGTCATTTTAAAGTTGGATTTAAAAAAACCCTACGACAATGTCAGTTGGCAATTCCTTAGATTACGTCTTGATCAGATTGGCTTAAATTGGTGTGTCTCTCAATGGATTATGAGTTGTATCACCTATGTTAATACGACTGTGTTTGTCAATGGTGCTCCAACAGATTTCTTTAAATGCCAACGGGGACTACATCAAGGTTGCCCATTGTCACCTTTGCTCTTCTTGCTAGTTGTCAAATTTTTTAGCAGAATGATGTCACAAGTCGTGGCCTCTGGAACTTTCCAAGGACTTAAAGTTGTAGTAAGCACTTTTATCTCACATATCCTTTTTGTGGATGACTACTCATCTCGGGAGCTGGGAAACTTGAGTGTTGGTTGACATTAAAATCCATCCTCTCCAAGTTCTGTGATGCAACAAAAAATGGTTATAAATTGCCACAAATATGTTTTTCTTATACAAAATACTGATCAGAACTTTAAGAACATATTGACTTCGGTTTTTAATATTAAGATTGAGGGTCTTGATCAAGGTATGAAATATCTTGGTTTTTTCCTTAATCCAAACAATTACAGAGTGAATGATTGGTTGTGGTTACTCAAGAAGATTGAAGAGAGGATCGGGAATTGGACCTTCCGATGGCTCTCTCTCGGCGGTAGACTCACATTATCCAATTTAGTACTACAGAGCAATCCAGTCTATTGGCTCAGCCTTGTTAAATTACCTACTTCTGTGATACAATGAATCCAGCTTATTCTCACAAAATACATCTGGAAAGGAGGTAAGAAAGGAACTGGTTTTCATCTTACTAAATGGAAAAATATTGCCAAGCCAAAGCATTTCGGAGGTTGGGGCATAAAAAACATTTCATGCTTTTCCCAATCATTGGCTGCCAAATCTTGTTGGAGAGGATTATTTGGTATAGGTCTTTGGAATTGTGTACTTTGAAAAAATTACCTCAAGGGTATAGATATTATTTCCTGGTTACGCAGAGCTGAACATAAAACTCAAGGCACGTCTATCATTTGGAAAAACTTTATGCTCTCTTATGATCATCAAAAGATGGATGGCTTGGGAGATAGGATATGGGAATCAAGTTGTCTTAGTTCATAATACCTTTATTGGTTACAATGACAAATATAAACTTTCTCTTCCTCTACTATAGGTTCTAAACAGTTAAAAAATCTACTCATTAGCACAAGTAGTTGTTCCTGGTGATTCGAGAATTTTTCAGCTTTGTATGGAGTCTAATTAGTTTGGATTTACAGAGGAACTCAAAATCAAATGGGATAGCTATGTTTCTATCTTAACAAATAGTGGCATCATCCTCACAAATCAAATTGATAAACTAGTATGGTCCTAGAATAGAACATCAGGTACAATCACTGCCAAACTAGCTTATCAATCCATCTTATTTTTTAACAAATTGGAAGAGAAGAAATGGTGGTACAAAGCTATATGGGTTTTGAATATTCCAATAAAATTGGTATGATTTATGTGGATGTGCATTAAGGACTGCATCCTTATTGGAGTAAATTATCAAAATAGAGGTGTCATTGGACCCTCGGTCTGCAAGCTCTACTTAAAGAATGAAGAAACCATTACTCATCTTTTTGTAGACTACCCAAAAACACAAAACATTTGGGCTGAAGTGATAAAATTTTTGAAGATTGATAGTGAATGGAAGTGCTCCACTATAGATGAAAATTTGAAACATTGGTTCTTTCAATTTCCAAAACTAAGACACATTCCATTTTTGGTCTTTTGGAGCATTTGGAAATTTAGAAACAGAATATTGTTTGAGAACTGGGACAGATTGGATCTTAAGATAACCATCAAAATTATCCTTTGTTTTAAAGAATACTCAGTCAAATAAGATGAAGATAAATTGGATTTTATACTAAATCCAATCTATTTTGATGATAATCCTATTGGATTTTTTGATGGTACAGCTGGAGATAATATTTGTGGAATTGGAATTTATCTAAAACTCTGTACTAAGCACACAATCAAAGCACATTTCATTGGAGGCATAGGTAATAATATGAAAGAAGAAATTATGGGTCTTTGGGGAATCCTTTTTCTTTCTTCCTATCTTTCTATAAAAATACTAATGGTTGCAGGTGACTCCAAGGCCACTATTGATTGGATAAATGACAAATCCAACTTGAATCTAATTTATCTCAAAACCTGGAAAGACAAAATCAAAAGATTAAGGACTAGATTTGAGACTATCAATTTTATGCACATACACGAACAGTTCAACAAAGTAGCATACATCCTTTCAAAAAAGGCACACATGTTGCATGTTGTGATTCTAGGTTAATCAATCATTTTTTGTCACTAATGTTGTTTTGGCCCTTCCATCCTCCACTAGGGATGATGCAAATGAGGTCCTTTGGTGTTGCGTATTATGTTTCTAGGTGTTGTTGTTCTAGGTTCATCGATACTTTAGGAATGGATATGTTATCTTGGCTTTTTTGTCCTTCACAAGATTATTACAGGGAACATTCTTTGCATAGTTTGCTTCTTGTTGGCATGTTTACAGGGAGAGTGTGCTTGTCATTGATGGAAAGAACAACAACGATGATGGCATGTCTACAAGCAAGAATAACAACGACAATGGCATGTCTACATGCAAGAAAAAAAACAACGATGGCATGATTACTGACAGAGTATGCAATCAAATCTCAGGAGGAATAACACAAAGTTACACACAGAGCGCAAGTGTGCACCAGGGCCGAGGTTAAATTCATTGCTAAAGATCATGAGAGATAGCATTTTTCATAAATGTAGACGAGTCACAAAGTCATCAAGACTCCCAGAAGGATCAAAAGTTGAGGCCTTTGACATTTAGAAATTCCTCCAAGTCGGGAGGAAGCGTAATCTCAGGAGGAGGAGAAACAGTGGCCATTGGATCACCAATATCGAATACCCGATGTCTATTAGATCATAGTCTAGTGACCAGAGGAAGCGTAGAGGAGAAGTATAGATCTGATTCGTTGGATCTGAGCGTCGAGGACCAACAGTTTTCGGATCCAGTATAACTATGAAGAGGATAATGGCCGATAGCCATCCTCCAACTCCGTGAAATGTGAATTCACGATGAGATCTGAGTCATTGGATCTAGAGGACACGTGGTGAGAGATCATTATTTCACTAACTCGTGAACTGGAAAAGTCAAAAGTGAGAGTTGTAGGAACTTGTGATGTCCGAGTTCGCGAGTTGATATAGACCGTTAGATCATGGGGAGTTATGAGTCGTTGATCTGATGCTCATAAATATCAGGAAGGTAGGAGTCAAATACCCGAGGAGATGGGAGTCATAGCAATCCTAGCCATTCATCTGGGAAGGACATGTGGCAGTCGATAAAGCAGTTTCAGAAAATCAAAAGTCGGAAGAAGGGAGGTGAATAGTCCTCCAACTTCACGAAATGTGAAGTCCTGATATGATCTGAGCCATCGAATCACTGAGGATCATGGGTCGTTGATCTGGAGCAGGTTTTGGAAAATCAGAAGTCGAGAGAAGGGAGATGAGTAGTCCTCCAAATTCGTGAAACGCGAAGTCCCGATAAGATCTAGACCATTGGATCACAAAGGGTTGTGGGTTTTCGATCTGACACAGAGCATTGAATTGGGAATCGGGAGTTGGAAGAGTTAGGGTTGGATCACGTTCAAACACCCAACATGAAAAGTCACAATTTTATCATAGCCATCGATCAAAGGGAGAGCATGGACCATTGATCAGGCACGATGAAGTTCACAAGTTCACGAAACACGAAGAACCCTTTTGCTTGGCCCCTAGTCACAACCAAGGTCACATCAATGGAAATTTAAGGGAGGAGCTAGTATGTCGCTAGGCTCCACTTCGTAGATCGTAGAGATCACGAAGTGCCCATTTGATTAGAGAGTGGTCACAGCCAGTGGTCACATCAACGAAGGTTAAGAGAGGAGCTATCACGTCGCTAGGCTCCACATCAGAGATCGCAAGTTGGGAGAATCGAGGAAACTCCTAGCTGAATAGTCGATGTCTGAGATCGCGAAGCACATTTGGTTAGGCCTGTGGTCACAACTCGTGGTCACATGAAAGGAAGGGGCTTAGCCAAAAAATTGAGCATCCACTGTGTAGTTTTCTCAGAAAGGGAAAAGGCGCCAAAGGCATGATCGTGCAAACGTTCTCTGGGTATCTGCCAGAAACCACTAATTGTTTCTGCCAGAGAATCAAGGTAAGCTAAAGAGACTCGAGGTAACTATCAGTGGAATGAAGAGACAATCGACAGATTGAAAAGTGTCAAAGACTGTTACTGCCAGTAATGCCAAAATAATTTCAGGATGAACGACCATTCATGGTGAACAGACTGAGCATAACCACCAGAGAACACAAATATTTTCCAGGATGATCTGGCAGAGGACTTAGCATGTGAATAACATGCAGAACAAATAAGAGAGGCAATACTTTGTGTTTTCTTCATGTGGGAAGAAGGTGGCTGTGTAGAGGACCAGAAGAGTATATAAGAGGCGCAACGCATAGAATTAAGGTATGCAACATAGTATGAAATGAAGAAAAAAATTTGAACAAAGAGGTTGGTATGCGTGGAGAAGAACAATGATGCAGGCAGAGCAGAGCAGTGTAGCAGAACAGTGATGAGATTGGTAAGATATTTATAAATACTATATCACTATAATAGATTCCAGCAAGCAAATATTTATATTTCAGGGTGGTAGGGTGGTGCTAGGGAGAACTGTTGTCCTCAAAGTTTCAAGTGGGTGCTTGAACATAGGGAGTTGTAGCTTCCATCTGGTTGAAGCCAGAAAAACCAGGGTGGTAGGGTGGTGCAAGGGAGAACTATTGTTCTCTCTTATGCAAGTTGATGCCTATGTGACTGGAAGTTGGTGCTTCCATCTAGTTAGTGTTGGAACACTCAGGGAGTTGGTGCTTCCTTCTAGTGGGTGCTAGAGAAACCAGAGAGTTGGTGCTCTCAACAAGTTGCAGCTTGTAAAACAGAGGTGGTAGCCTCACAATGATTTGGTTCTCATAAGAATGATAATGTACAGAAAATAAAGACTACTTATAATATCAACAAGAAGAGGTTTTCTCCCTTTATGGGTTTCCTCAGGAATATTTGTCTCTCTGTGCTTCATGTGTGTGATTGATGTTGAATACTCTATTTCTTAATTCCCTTCATTATTGTGATCATCATTGAGTGTTTTGTAATGAGTTTAAAATGGTTATAATTGTTTAAGCACAATAACAACTGCTTCACCACCCCCTATCAATTGTCTAACAATTGGTATCAGAGTTGGTTCCTTTTATCTAAGGGTAGATCCTAGAGCTTAAACATGGCTAGCCATGAAGGAACTTCAACCAATAAAGCCCCCATGTTCAATGGAACAAACTTTTCCTTATGGAAATTTAGGATGAGAATATACATAATGGCTTTAGGAGTAGATGTCTGGGATGTGGTAGAGAATGGTTATGTAAAACCAATTGTTCTAGATAATAAGGATGACAAGATAGAATTCATCTTCAATGCTAAGGTTATGAATTTTATTCTGAGTGGGCTTGCAGAAGAAGAATTTGTAAAAGTTATGCACTTAGCATCTACCAAAGAAATGTGGGACAAACTCATTAGCAGTTATGAAGGTAATGAGAAGGTAAAGGATGCCAAGCTTCAAACCTACAGATCACAGTTTGAACAACTAAATATGAAAGAGGATGAAACTATTGGGAAGTAATTTCTGAGAGTTGAAGAACTAGTAAATGCAATGAAAGGACTTGGTGAAAAAATTGAGGAAGCCTCGTTAGTTCAGGAAATATTGAGATCTCTCCTGGACAGGTTCAACCCAAAGGTCTTTGCTATAGAAGAAATTAATGATCTAAAATCTCTTCCTTTTGATCAAATTCTAGGAACGTTGACTGCATATGAAATGAGGATAGGTAAAGATAAATCCACCTCTAGAGAAGCATCATTTAAAGCAGATAAGAATGAGGATTATGATCCTGATGAAATTGAAGCAAAATTTGTGAGAAGACTAAAGAAAGGATCATGCAAGTATTAAAGAAAGTTTCCCTTTAAATGTTTTAACTGTGGAAAGATAGGTCACTTTTCATCTAAATGTCCACAAAAGAAGAAGGACCATAACATTGAAGGTGAAGAGAAGTATAAATCCAAGAGATTTGGTAAATATAAAAGTCTATGTGTAAACAATGATGACTCTTCAGGAGACATAAATAGTGATTCTAATTGTGAAGATAAGGTTAATGAATTTATGCTTATGGAAAAAGAGGATTATAATAATGAAATCACATGAAGTGATGCTAATGAAGAAGAATATGTGGTTGACTTCGAAGGATAATTGATCAGTGCTCTAAAAGAAATTGACAGACTCATATTTAAGAAGAAAAAGAAAAAAACAATTGTTGATACAGTTCGAGAAAGACAAGAAAAAACCTGTTGAAGACTTTGCCCTGCTAAAAGTAGAATTAGAAGAGGAAAATAAAATAGAGGGCATTTTGAAACAACAGTTATCAAAGAAGAAATCAAGATGTGAAGCCTTGGAAGAAGAGGTAGTAAAAAACAAAAAACAGATGGAGAAGTTTAAAGCATTGTATCTCCAAAATATTCCAAGCATTAAAGCCTTAGAAGGATTAGCCATCATTTTGAATCAGCAAAGGAATCCAAATTTGAAAAATGGTTTGGGTTATGAAGAAGGATCAAGCAGTGGTCAGCCAAGCAACAAAGAATCATCAAGTTTTTCAAATCTTATTTCATTGACAACAACAAATATGGAGAAACAAAGGAAGATAATCAGCCGCCAAGGAAGAGTGAAAGAAAAAGTACCAGAATTGAACTTGTAGATCAAAGAAATAATAGACCCTCTTCTCAAATAAATCATTAGCATGGAATAAATCGACCTGCTCAAAGAAGACAACCATTTTCCAAGTACATAGGATGTTTCTATGGATATTTTTTTTTATGTTCTAACTTTGGTCACAAAGCTGTAAATTGTTCTTTAAGATTTACATATGAGCAATCAAAACACTCAAGGAATAGATATATTCCACAACAAAGAATGAGACAACCAAGTAACAAACAAAAACATACTGCAAATCACGTTATGGTTGGGAAAAAGACACAGGTTAAGCATAACAATCGTTATGATCCTTTATTCAATGAACCAAAATGTCACACTTGCCATAATTATGGACATAAAGCTGCAGACTGTCGCTTAAGAAACTATGATACAGATTTGAATCCCTTTGTTGAAAATGTCAAGGTTTGGAAGAAGAAATAAAATGACAAGTGTGGATTAGTGTTGTCAGCTCAAAGACAAAATAACCCCTAGTATATTGACAGTGGATGCTCCAAACATATGACAGGATACAAAAGTAATTTTTTGTCTCTAAGTGAAAGAAAATCAAGAAATGTAACCTTTGAAAATGATGCTCCAAGTAAAATCAAGGGTAAAGGGATGGTGAGTTTAAGTAATGGAAAAGGAAAAGCCCAGGATGTTATGCTTGTAGATGGGTTGAAACACAATTTGCTCAGTGTAAGTCAAATGTGTGACAGAGGATGTGAAGTGATGTTCACTTCCAAGGATTGCAAGATAATGTCTGTAAACTCAGGACAAGTGGTGGCTAAAGTCATAAGGATAGATAATAATGTATATGTGATAAAAGAAGATAAAGAAGAGTTTCATCTAAGAAAACATGATGAAATCTAGTTATGACATAGGATACTTGGACATCTAAACTTTGATCACTTAATCAAGCTCAAACATCTTGAGGCAGTGAAAGATCTTCCAAGAATATGAAAGCCACAAGATTCTGTGTGTAAACTCTGCCAAGTAGGAAAGCTAACCAGGACACAGTTTAAATCCAAGAGCTCTACTTCAATAGAGAAACCACTCCAATTAGTTCATATGGATTTATGTGGACCATCAAGACAAGAAGGCACAGGGAAGGAAAACTACTTCATGTTGATCATTGATGATTACTCCAGACTCACTTGGGTTTCTTTTATCAAAAACAAATCTGAAGAATTTGAGAAATTTGAAATATTTAAGGCTTTAACTGAGAATCAAACATGCAACAGATTAAAGGTGTGAAGATCTGACAGAGGAGGATAATTAATTTCAAGTGATTTCAAGGAATTTTGTGATAAACATGGTATCAAGAAAGAATAAACCATCCTAGGAACTCCACAGCAAAATGGAGTAGTTGAGAGGCAAAACAGAATAGTTCAACAAATGGCCAAGTCAATGATGAATGAGAAGAACATTGGGAAAACCTACTAGGTAGAAGCAATACACACATCAGTCCATGTTATTAACAAAGCCCACCTCAGACCACACAGTGACAAGAAACCTTATGAACTGTGGTATGGAAGACCCACTTCAATCAAACACTTCAAAGTCTTTGGGATTAAGTGCTACATAAAGAATAATAATGAAAACCTTGGCAAGTATGATGAAAGGGTTGATGAAGGAATCTTATTAGGATATTCTACCAATAGTAAAGGATATAGATTCTTTAATAAAATATTGCATAAATTAGTTGATTGCATTTATTTAAATGAAGGATTCCCAGTAAGAGAGGTGATAAATATTGAGTCTGCTATAGAGGACATAGCTGAAGTTGAAGATGAATAGGTCCAAGAATCAGAAAAATAAGACTCTGAGTCAGATGAAGATACAAATACTTAGGCAGACTCAAATCAACAGACAACATCAAATCCTTCCTCCGGAATTACTCAAAAGAATCATCATGCAAGTCAGATAATTGGTGAGAAATACAAAGGTGTACAAACCAAGAGAAGGATAATAAAAGACACCAAGAAATCACATATAGCCTTCATATCCATGGTGGAACCGAATAACTTTAATGAAGACAGTAAAGATGTAAATTGGTTAAAATCAATGAATGAGGAACTGGAACAAATTGAAAAGAATGACACTTGGGAACTCGTTCCTAGGCCAATAGATAAAAACGTAATAGGATAAAAATGGGTCTACAAAAATAAGATGAATGAGCAAGGAAATATTGTACGAAATAATGCTAGATTGGTCTGCAAAAGATATGCTCAAATAGAAGGACTGGATTTTGATGAAACATTTGCACCCGTAGCAAGATTAGAATCTATTAGAATGTTTCTTGCCTATGCTTGTCATAAATATTTTAAAGTCCATCAAATGGATGCCAAGTCATCTTTTCTAAATGGAGATCTAAAAGAAGAAGTCTATATGGAACAACCAGAGGGTTTCCAACTTTCAAATAACCCTAACTTTGTCTGAAAGATGAAGAAAGCCTTATATGGGTTGAAACAAGCTCCTCATGTCTGGTATTACAGACTAGATACATACCTTCAAAACAAAGGGTTCAAGAGAGGAACAATTGACAACAATCTATATATCAAAATAGAGGGTAATTATTTTCTCATTGTGTTGGTCTATGTAGATGATATCATCTTCGATAGTATTAATGCTTCATTGGTACAATGGTTTGTTTCTGCCATGCAATCTAAATTTGAAATGTCTATGATAGGGGAACTATCATTTTTCCTTGTTCTGCAAATTACTCAAAGGTCTGCAGGAATATTTCTTTCTCAAGAAAAATATCTAAGAGAAATGTTGAAAAGGTTTCAAATGGAAGATTCTAAACCTATGAGCACACCTATGGTCATTGAATGTAAGTTAAGAAAGGATGATGACTCACTTGATGTTGATCAGATTTCATATAGGTCTATGATAGGAATCCTATTGTACATCAAAACATCCCATCCATACATAATGCATGTTGTTGGAATGGTAGGAAGGTATCAGCCTGCACCTAAACAGAGTCATTTGTTAGTTGTCAAAAGAATATTCAGATACTTGAAAGGGACAATGAACTATGGCCTATGGTATCCTAGGAATCATAATTTTCAACTATTAGTCTATTCATATGTTGATTGGGCTAACTGCATGGATAAAAGGAAAATCATGAATGGAGGTGCATTCTTCTTAGGATACCCTTGTAGCATGGTTGAGCAAGAAGCAAGGTTCCATTTCCTTATCAAATACAAAAGTTGAATACATTGCAACTGCCACTTGTTGTACCCAAGTATTGTGGATGATTTAGACACTTGCAGACTTGGAGGTAAAATATACTACACCAATCCAAATTCATTGTGACAATACCAGTGCAATTAGTGTGTCAAAGAACCATGTATTTCACTCCAAGACCAAGCATATAACCATCAAGTATCACTTATTGAGAGAACAGGTGATCAACACTGTTGTTTCTTTGCATTATATTCCATCCAAAGATCAGATTGTTTATATCTTCACTAAACCGCTTGCAATAGATCAGTTTGAGTATCTATGCCAGAAATTGGGTGTGACCCCATTATCAACCTAAGAGAGCCCATCCTGTCAGAGGGAGTATGTGTTGGTTTAATATCTGATACCTCTGAAAAGTACTGCAACAGCTCAGGGGGAGCATGTTTTCTTTGACATTGATGTCAAAGGGGGAGAAAAGGTGTGGTCATGCTATTGTTGGAGGTCTAAGTAGAATAGTGGAGATGTTTAGGGTTGTCATCAATGCCAAAGGGGGATATTGTTGGCATGTTTATAGGAAAAGTGTGCTTGTCATTGATGGAAAGAACAACAATGATGATGGCATGTCTACAGGAAAGAATAGAAGCAACGATGGCATGTCTACAGGCAAGAACAACAACAATGATGGCATGATTAGTGACAGAGTGTGCAATCAAAGCTTGGGAGGAATAGTGCAGAGTTGCATGCAAAGAACAAGTGTGTGCCAGGGCCAAGGTTAACTTCATTTCCAAATATCAGGAGAGATAGTGATTTTCAAAAATGAAGACAAGTCCCAAATTCATCAGGACTCATAGAAGGATCAAAGGTCAAGGCCTTTGACACTTAGAAATTATTCCAAATCTGGAGGAAGTGTAAGCTCAGGAGGAGGAGTAACAGTGGCCATTAGATCACCAATCCTGAATACCCGATGTCCGTTAGATCAGATTCCAGTGACCAGAGGAAGCACGGAGGAGAAGTACATATCTAATCTGTTGGATCTGAGTGCCGAGGACCAAAATTTGTCAGATCCAGTATAACTGTGAAGAGGATAATGGTTGAGAGACATCCTTCAACTTCGTGAAATGCGAAGTCATGATGAGATCTGAGCCATTGGATCTAGAGGACACATGGAGAGAGATCAACATTTTTCTGACTCATGAACTGGAAAAGTCAAAGGTGAGAGTTGTAGGAACTCACGATGTTTGAGTTCGCGAGTTGATCTAGATTGTTAGATCATGGGGAGTTGTGAGTCGTTGATCTGACGCTCACAAATATTGGGAAGGCAGAAGGAAAATACCCGAGGAGATGGGAGCCACAACAATCCTAGCCGTTCATCTGGGAAGGACATGTGGAAGCCGATAAAGAAGTTTTAGAAAATTGGAAGTCGGAAGAAGGGAGGTGAGTAGTCCTCCAACTTCACGAAATGAAAATTCCTGATATGATCTGAGTCGTCGGATCACCAAGGATCGTGGGTCGTTTATCTGGAGAAAGTTTCAGAAAATCAGAAGTTGGGAGAAGGGAGGTGAGTAGTTCTCCAACTTCATGAAATGTGAAGTCCTGATAAGATCTAGACCATTGGATCACAGAGGGTTGTGGGCCATCGATCTGACATAGAGCACTGAATCGAGAATCGGGAGTTGGAAGAGTCAAGTTTGTCTCACGTTCAAAAACCTGACACACGAGGTCGTGATTTTATCATAGTCGTCGATCAAAGGGAGAGTGTGGACCGTTGATCAGGCATGATGAAATTCACAAGTTCGTGAAACATGAAGCACCCTTTTGCTTGGCCCCTGGTCATAGCCAAGGTCACATCAACGGAAATTTAAGGGAGGAGATAGCATGTCACTAGGCTCCACTTTGGAGATCGTCGAGATCATAAAGCTCCCATTTGATTAGCGAGTGGTCACAACTAGTGATCACATCAACGAAGGTTAAGGGAGGAGCTAGCACGTCGCTAGGATCCACATCAGAGATCGCGAGTTGGGAGAATCAAGGAAAATCGCAGCTGAATAGCTGATGTCCAAGATTGTGAAGCATGTTTTGGTCAGGCCTGTGGTCACAGCTTGTGGTCACGTGAAAGGAAGGGGCTTAGCCAAAAAAATCGAGCGCCCACTATGTAGTTTTCTCAAAAAGTGAAAAGGCGCCAAAGGCATGACCGTGCGGAGGTTCTCTGGGTAACTGCTAGAAACCAGTGGTTTTTTATTCCATAGAATTCGAAGAGGCTTCAGGGTGATCTCCAGAGAAGCTGAAGAGACTTGAGGTAGTTATTAGTGGAATGAAGAGACAATCGACAGATTGAAAAGTGTCAAAGACTGTTACTTCCAGTGATGCCAAAATAATCTCAGGATGAACGACCATTCATGGTTAAGATACTGAGCATAACCACCATAGAATACAAAGAGTTTCCAGTATGATCTAGCAGAATACTCGGCGTGTGAATAACATGCAGAACAGAGAAGAGAGGCAGTACTCTATGTTAGTTTCTGCATGCGGGAAGAAGGTGTTTGTGCAGAGGACCAGAAGAGTATATAAGAGGCGCAACACATAGAATGAAGGTATGCAATAGAGTATGAAATGAAGCAGAAAATATGAACAAAGAGGCTGGTATGTGTGGAGGAGAACACTGATGCAGGCAGAGCAGAGCAGTGTAGCAGAACAATGATGAGACTGGTAAGCTATTGATAAATACTATATCACTGTAATAGATTCCAGCAAGAAAAGATTTATATTTCAGGGTGGTAGGGTGGTGCTAGGTAGGATTGTTGTCCTCAGAGTTTCAAGTGGGTGCTTGAACATAGGGAGTTGTAGCTTCCATATGGTTGAAGCCAGAAAAACTAGGGTGGTGCAAGGGAGAACTATTGTTCTCTATTATGCAGGTTTGTGCCTGTGTGACTAGAAGTTGGTGCTTCCATCCAGATGGTGTTGGAACACTTAGGGAGTTGGTGCTTCCTTCTAGTGGGTTCTAGAGAAACCAGAGAGTTGGTTCTCTCAGTAAGTTGTAGCTTGTAAAATAGAGGTGGTAGCCTCACAATGAGTTGGTGCTCATAAGAATGATAATGTACAAAAAATAAAGACTAGTTATCATATCAAGAAGAAGAGGTTTTCTCCCTTTATGGGTTTCCTCAGGAATATCTGTCTCTGTGTGCTTCATGTGTGTGATTGATGTTGAATACTCTATTTCTTACTTCCCTGCATTATTGTGATCATCATTGAGTGTTATGTAATGAGTTTAAAATGGTTATAATTGTTTAAGAACAGTAACAACTGATTCACCTCCCTGCCCTCTCAGTTGTCTAACACTTCTTAGCCTCATTATATTTTCTAGTGCATTGCATTCAAAGTTATCAAAACTGGAATGGAAATGAAACCAGAGAGAAACCATTTTGTGAATCAATCTACTAAAAAATATATTCATTCATTTATTTATTCATGTACATGAGTGTAAATACAAATCATTAGTCACCAAATATGCAAAGTTTGTTCATGCATATAGCATGTAAGAATCACTAAATGTATAGAAAAATGGCACTGAGTGGAAATAAATATACATATCTGAAACAAAATACATAGACATCAAGGCTCAAAATGGCCTATGAAGTATAAAAACATCATGCTACGATAAATAACTACATATCATCAAAATCATCACCTATATTGGGATCCTCATCATCGGTAACACCCTCTGCTTCCTTCTCTAGCCTTTGCATCTACCTGAATCCTCTAGGGACATCAGTCAACACCCTCCAATTTTGATGAAATTGCCTAATCCAAGTGTTAAAATAAGGTAGAAAAATATTAGCATGCTTGATCAATGATTTTGTCTTGAGTGAAGGGTACATGCTTACAAAGGCCGTGACAAAGGAGTCCCATAATCAACACCACCATCATTGAGGTACATAGAGTGGATGGTGCTCTTGGTTAAATATTAATCCCTTACCCTCATACATGATATAATCTAGTGGAAACATTGCAATCCACTGAATCTTGAAATAGGGTTTAATAGTGTTTTGTTGCATGCTAATGTACTATGCGTTGCATGTTCTTTATAATTTTCATATCCACACTTAAGGAAAGAGTCAACCTCTATAGAAATAAATATGTTGGAAGTGTTTGAATTATTTTTCGGTAAAACGACTCTGTTGATACAGGTAGTGATATGTATTTATGAGTAGAACGAATTGACTAACAAACTAAATACAATAACATAGAGATACAGAGAAAAACAACATATATCCAGTGAAAAATAACTTCTATTGAATAAATGAAATAGGCTAAAATTGTAAAACTGTAGAACTGAAAACAACTTGCTCGAATCGTGGTAGCTATCTTTGAGAAGAGATGTGGCTGCTATGTGCATTTGTCTAAGCATAATGATTACAATAAGGCTCCAGAGGCCTTTTTAGCATTACTCATGAATGTCAAAACCCTATACATCCAAAAAACTAACCCTGGGAGGTGAAACACCAAAATTTATGTGGGCCCCGCTAGGCAAGTTGGTACCTCAACTTCCTGGGGTCATAAATTTTGAATACGACCTCTTTTTTAGGTAGGTGATAGCCCGTTCGAAAGGTATTTTTGAGAACTACATGTTATGTTTTCAAACTCTAACTCTATCTATGGTTTGACTATGGTTAGCCAAAAAAACATTGTTTAGGGCCCCAAAATGACCTTGGAAGTACAAAAATATGTGTTGACATGAAAAATTCCAAAATAATCCATTTAGATTAGGTGGGCAGCCACCAGTCTCCACCTGGAAGATGTATAGGGCTTCAGACAGCCTTGGAAGTGTAGAAACCAAAATTACAAAGAAGTACAGAAGAACGTGTTGAAATAAAAATTGTCAAGATGAGCCAATTGGAATAGGTGGGTGGCCACGAATATCCATGTGGATCAGTCCTCCCCCCTTAGGAATAAATGGTCTCCATTTCATTGATTTCTCCCATCATGTGAGGAAATGTTTTCTGAATTTTACCACGGGTGAGCCACTTTCCTTGGTGTAGGAGTTTCCTTGCCTTGACAGCCCGATAAATTTGGATTCTCTGCTGGCGAGTTCCCTTGAACGGTGTGTCCACTATCTAATCAGTGGATGCATGTTCCATGCAGTTAGGGTTGAACTATGTTGGTTTCAGTTGTTCTGCGATCTCTGAGGTGTCCAATAATGGTGAAAAATATGGTCAAAGGAGGTCCACATTGAACACTGGGTTCAATCCAAGGAAGGGTGGAGTGTTGAGCTCAAACGCATTACTACCCACAACCTTGGTGATAGTGTAAGGCCCATAGCGTAGTGGGAGGAGATTTCAATGGGGCCCTATAAAGCGCTCTTTCTGAAAATGTAACCAGACCTTGTCTCCCACCTGAAACTGGTGTGGTACCCTGTGTTGATCATGGCATTGCTTGTACTTAGCATTGGCTTTCTGTGAAATATCATGGACCTGTTGGCATATGTGTTGAATCCGCTCAATGAATCTGGTGGATTTGTCGGCCTCAAAATGAACATGGGAATATTTTGCATGTGTGGTTGCAAGAGGTAGTGCAACATCAATGGGACCCAAGGGTTGGAATCCCAGCCCCACCTGAAATGGGCTATGGTCGGTGGAGCTATGGAGAGACCTGTTGTAGTTGTGATGAACATCGGGAAGACTCTCATCCCATGTACACAAATGCTCGGAGTTGTACATGCACAGGATGTGCACAATCATCCAATTGAAAACCTCTATTTGGTCATCTGTTTGCACGTGGAAAGTAGTGGATTTAGTGATCTTGGTGTCCAACAGTGACCAGAGACTCGACCAAAATGTGTTGAGGAACCTGATGTCGAGATCAAAGATGATGGTCTATGGTATCCAAAAATGGACCCACATGAGTTCAAAGCATATCTTGGTAGTATCTACCACTGTGATGCTCTTCTTCCAGGTAGTGAGGATGGCCATCTTCGAAAACTGATCAACTACCACAAATACACAATCGTTGCCTTGCTTGGTGGACTAAAGGCCAGATATGTAATCCATCGAGATGAATTTCCAAGGCTTCTCAGAAGTAGGAAGAGGGGTGTATAAGCCTTGCTTCTTGATGGCTAACTTGGAAGTGGCACAATTAGTGCAAGATCTGATATACATGCTGACGTCCTGTTGAATTTTTGGCCAATAAAAATGTTTTTGTAGAATGACCATAGTTTTCTCCACACCAAAATGTCCTACCATCCGACTATAGTGAGCCTCACAAATCATATTTGCACACTCACTTGCAGGAACACAAATATAAACCAGATGGAATAATAGTCCATCGTGAATGTGAAAATTAGTGGCATTCATGCATGTACCCAAGAGTTGATAGGTGGTGGTGAAGTCTGAATCTTGTTGATAAATTTTGGGCCACTTAGATGTCTCATGTCTATAGGAATGGAGCATGGTGGTGAGTGCAGCCATGGGAGGTCGACTGAGGAAATCAACGACATGATTTTTGCTACCTATATTATACTTGATGTTGACATGGAACTGATGCAGGTAGGTAGACCACTTATGATGGCGTTCCTTCTGTAGATTCCTCTATGTATGTATGAACTGCAGAGGCTTGTGATCAGTGTGGATGATTGTCTTCTTTTCCATAATGTAATGTTTCCATTGACGATAGGATTGTACAATAAAATACATTTCCTTATCATAGGTGGGGTATTTATGGACAGTATCTAAGAGTTTCTCACTATGGTATGCTACTGGATGACTGTATTGAGTGAGAACTACACCTACAACATAGTCATATGCATCAATATCAATCTTGAATGGTTGTTACATATTGGGTAAGAAGAGTATTGGAGTTGAGAACAAGTGATGCTTCAGATGATCAAATGCTTGTTGTTGTTCCTTCCCCCATGCAAACTTTTCCCTGCCATTGCCCTTGGTCACTTGGCTGAGGGCCCATACAATATGGTAGAATCCCAACACGAACAGTCAGTAGAAGTTGGCCAGTCCCAAGAAGCTCCAGATTTCAGTTAGTGTGGTCGAGGTTGGCCAGTTGTGAATGACTTGGATATTATCTGGATCAACATGTACCCCATGCTCATCAAAAATGTAGCCCAAGTATTGGACCATGTTCATGCCAAAGGAGCATTTTTCCAAGTTGGCATATAGCTTGTGCTGCAACAAAGTGCTCAAAACCTGCTAAATATGTTGCATGTGCTCCTCCCAAGTTTTGTTGAAGATGAGGATGT
Source organism: Picea glauca (assembly GCA_000966675.3). NCBI lineage: Eukaryota > Viridiplantae > Streptophyta > Pinopsida > Pinales > Pinaceae > Picea > Picea glauca. The sequence continues at coordinate 656,916 of JZKD02S1674906.1, forward strand.
CATCCAAATATACCACCACAAAAGATTTGATGAAGGGTCTCAATACATCATCCATCAACCTCATGAAAGTGGTTGGTGCATTTGTTAAGACAAAGGACATGACCATCCATTCAAAGAGACCTTATTTAGATTTGAAAATTTTCTTCCATACATCAGTTGGTTCGATGGGAACCTGGTGGTATCCAAAATTTAAGTCAATATTGTTGAAGAAATTTTCCCCATTGAGTTGGCCAAGAAGGTCATCAATTCTAGGAATTGGGTACTGGTTCCTAACTGTGATTTTGTTTAATGCTATGTAATCAATGTAGAGCTACTAGGTCCCATATTTCTTCTGCACTAGTACAATCGTGATTCTGCAAGGGGAGGTGTTGGGCCTAATGTTCCCCTTTTGAATCAACTCTTGGATCAGACGCTTGATTTCATCATTTTCCATCATCGAGCGATGATAGACTAGTCCATTAGGCATAGGTGGGCCGGGGGTTAGATCAATTAGATGATTTACCTGGCAGTGTGTCGGTACCCTGGTGGGTGAAGAGAATATGTCTCTATACTCTTCCACGATCCCGTCCACTTGCTTCTACTAAAAAGAGAGGATATATGTAGAGGCCATGGATGTGGCGGTGACATTTTTCTTACTATGAGCCTAGATTACAAAGAAGACAAACTTCCCAGTCTGTAAAATTACCTTATTTCATTTCTTAGCAAAGATTAAATAAATAGCGGTAGGTGGCGCTACCTCTGGTATCCTATATAATTGTCTACCCAAAGTAATAATAACAATGTGGGGTCTAGACTCATACAAAACATGTCGCTTCCATAAATATGGTTGTCCTAAAAGAACATCACAAACGTCAAGGGGATCCCTATCACACAATACCTCGTCTTTGAAAGGCTTGATGCCATAGGGAAGATGACACTTTTGGCTGACACAGAGATCTCTTCCTTGGTGAATCTAGCTGATGGTGTAGGGTTGTAGGTGCAGTGTCATCGGTAGGTCTAGCCGCTTGATGACCTCTGCTGAGATCAGGTTCTTCTGATTGCTTATATCAACAATGAAAAACAAGTGAAGCCCCCCTTACCCACATATGTGAGTGAAAGAGGTGTTCCCCTTCCTATGGTTCTTATTGTTTTCTTGGCTAGAATTTGGTGGTAGCGATAGTTGCACTAGGTTCAACATTGATAATCTGCTTCCCTCCTTCTGGATTTGATTTGGATTTAGAATCATCCTCTGAATCGAAAGATTTCATCTTGGCCATGAGTGACTTCTTGGAGCAACATTCTTTGATGTTGTGCCAAGGATTTTATGGTATTCACACCATCATCTTGTTTTCTTATTTAACTTCTCATTACCCTTCTTGTATTGTGGCTTGGACTAGTTTTCTTGAGAGTGGTTATATTTTCTCTGTCTCTTGTTGTCTGGGTTGGGGCTGCCTTTTCTCTGATTCGTCTATGAGAAGTTTGCAGATCCAAAACTCTCTCCTCTTCTGCTTAATTTTTTTTTCGATCTTGACAACATATCTATAAGTCATGCCCAATGATGCGATGTCCTGAAAATCCATTTATGTTTGAATGTATCTATGCAAACAAAGACGGTATTTGAGAACCATATCTCGCTTAGAGTATTTGATACCAAATTTGGTGCGCAAGGTATGGAAAATATTGGTCAAATCTGGTATTGTCTTGTTCCTTTCCTAATGCAGGGTGGTCCATATTATGTACGAGTCCTTGTAGCTTCCAACAGGGTAGTATTTTTCTTTAATGGCATCCCTGAAGGAATCCCATGTGGGAGAGACCGCAAATATTGCAGATTCCTCTATGTCCCTTTTCTCAAAGTAAGTATCCCACCAGTCCTTAATAAGGGGGATGGCCTTGAGAAATGAAAAAGTAATATTTTCCCTATCGAAAAAATTGTGGACTGAAAAATACTCTTCGAGAAGATTCAACCATTTATCTACAACATCTTCATCTATCAGTGCTTCAAATAATGGAATATAAAAATTTATCTATACCTTGAAGGGGGTTGCATGTTCGCTTGACGAAGATGCTTCTCCTGTGAGCAGTCGTCGAAGGATTTGTGTAAATTTTTCCATCATTTCGTTCCTTTGTCACGCAAGGGATTCCTCAAGAAACATTTTAAAAGGATCTCCTGCTCCATCATATTTATTTTTGTACCCCATTGGTTTTTTCTGGCTCGGCATGACTGATATTTCAAAGGCTCAATTGGTTCGAGTCCAAACTTCTTGTACCCCGATCTTGTCGAGGACATGCACGAAGAAAAATAGATGAAGAGCAGACCTCTCTAATACCACTGATCCAGATTTATGAGCGAAATGAATTGACTAAGAGATTAAATACAATAACATAGAGATACAAAGAACAACAATAGATATTTAGTGAACAATAACTTCTATTGAATAAATTAAATAGGCTGAAAATGTAAAACTGTAGAACTGACAACAACTTGCTAGAATGGTGGTAGCTATCTCTGAGAAGAGATGTAGTTGCTAAGCACATATATCTAATCAAAATGATTACAATGAGGCTCCAAAGGCCTTTTTAACATTACTCATGAATTCTAAAACCCTATACATCCAAAAACCTAACCCTAGGAGGTGAAACACCAAACTTTATGTGGGCCCCGTTGGGTAAGTTGGTACCTCAACTTCCCGGGGTCGTAACTTTTGCATATGACCTCCATTTTAGGCGCGTGATAGCCCGTTGGAAATGTATTTTTGATAAATACATGTTATGTCATCAAAATCTAACTATGTCTATAGTTTGACTGTGGCAGGCCAAAAAGGATTTTTTAGGGCCCCAAAACGGCCATGGAAGTACATAAATATGTGCTGACATGAAAACTTCCAAAATAAGATAGTTGGATTGTTATAACCCTAAAATGCACCATACAGGTTTACCTGGCATCAGGCCTACTCATGCCTCTTCCTAGACAAAGCCATGCTGAACAAATCCTCAAAAAAATACTTAAAACAAGTAACCCGCGCCCTAACTTCTCACTGGGCGCGGGCAACCGCTTGCTGTCCTTCTACTGCACGCGGGCATTCGTGGGCTAACCCACTACAGCCCGCGGGTACCTAACAAAGCAAAAAATCAAGAAATTTTTCGCCGGGACACGAGGCTTTTTTTCAGTTAACTGGAACTCCGAGCCATGCATGGCCGAGATTTCGCCAAAAACCCTAGCTCCTTCTAGCCTATAAAAGGAGGGGTAGGGGTACTATTCAAGGGAAAAAATCATAGCGAAGAAACTCTGCCAAATTGCCAAGCCAGTTCTGTCCCAACCCTTTAGCCTTGCCTCAAGCTTTAGGAGAAATTCATGCAGCAGCAGTTGGAGGACAGAAGGAAGAGGAAGAGCCC